>CM016727.1:4353855-4953855 GCA_005771605.1 Scutellaria baicalensis | reverse complement strand
ATATATATAACTTTCAATATAAAAAATATTTTAAAAAATTAATTTTAATAAATTTAATTTATGTAAACCATATACTACACGGGACTTATGCTAGTTTGGATTAATTGTTATATCATCGATGATACGTTAGATGTAAAAGTAAAACACCTATGCACTTATAGATGCAAACTAATTGATGACTAACGCAAAAACAACAGTATTTAAATTACGAATCAATCACATATATGTCAAAGGGTCGAAAAAATAAAATAAATATCCCCATCTTTCTCAGTGCAAAAATTGACTAAATTTTGTAGAGATGATAATATTCAAGATGGGAATGGGAGAGGGGCCCACCAAGTGTCGGTGGACAGTGCAATGCATTGTTTTTTCTTGAGATAAATAATATAAAATAATAACTTATCCATCAATTCAAACCAAACGTTAGATTACTATTGTTTTTTATACTTTGTAATCGTTGCCAACATCTTTTGAAAGCAACCCATATAATTTGTCCTTGGATTATTACAATTGAAAGCCACACTACAATTATTCCAACGAGTTGAAAACCACAAATAAACTCCTCATACTTGTAAGTTTGGAAGTCGATCATAAAAGAAACGTTAGATAAATTTTATAAAAAAAAAATTGTGCGAAGTGGAGTGAGTGGGCCCAGGCCCAGAAATAAAGAGAACATGAAGCCCACGTATCAGGAATAAGCAAAGTGTCGGCAGGAAAAAGCCAAGAACAAGAGTGGCTCTAAGCCGACGATTTTTAGCCCGATCCAACGGCCAAGATTGGAGTGGGCCCCACTGTCCTTTACCCTTATTCGTAGCAGTCCCTACGCATTTAAGCAATCAAACTCCTTAGCTGTCACTTTGTACCACATTCATTCAATCTAAATATATACGCCATTTCTATTAAGAGTAAGAGGAAATGTGGCAAATTAAATGATTTTTTTAAGGAATTAATTTTTTATTAAATAAAAGTTTTTTTTATTATAAAATATAAGAAAGTTATATTTTATATTATTTTTACTTGGAGAAATGATTGAGTAACGATGGTTTGATGATATATTCTATTTTATTTATACTATTATTTAATAATTGTTTTATCTAACAAATCATATAAATTGAAAAAAGTAATTAAATTGATAAATGAGGCTCGATTAATATAAAAAAAATGAGGATCTTTTAATTGAATGATTTTAGATATATTAAATTGAAACGGTTAGAAATTAATCTATCCATTGTACATAATTAAACAAATTTGCTATTAAAAAAATTAAACAAATTTCCAATTTTCTAGAATTTACTCGAACCACTATGTGAAATACATAGTGATTCGATTAATAGTTTAAAAAACCTATTTTTGTTCAATTAATCAAACCACTATGTCAAATATATAGTGGTTCGATTAATATTGTAAAAAAACTAATTTTTTTCACTATTAATCGAACCACTATGTCAAATTCATAATGATTCGATTAATATTGTAAAAAACCAATTTTTGTTCAATTAATCGAACCACTATGTCAAATTCATAGTGATTCGATTAATAGTGTAAAAAACCAATTTTTTCCAAATTAATCGAACCACTATGTCAAATACACAGTGGTTCGATTAATAGTGTAAAAACCCATTTTTTTCAAAATTAATCGAACCACTATGTCAAATACACAGTGGTTCGATTAATAGTGTAAAAACCCAATTTTTTCAAAATTAATCGAACCACTATGTCAAAATTCATAGTGGTTCGAGTAATAGTGTAAAAACCCAATTTTTTCAAAATTAATCGAACCACTTACATAGTGGTTCAATTAATAGTATAAAAAACCAATTTTCTAAAATTTACTCGAACCACTATGTAATATTCATAGTGGTTCGATTAAATTGAGTTTTTACAATAGTAATCGAAACACTATACATTTCACATAGTGGTTTGATTAATTTTAAAAAATTTGGTTTTTTACACAATTAATCGAACCACTATGAATTTGACATAGTGGTTCGATTAATTTGGAAAAAGTGGTTTTTTACACTATTAATCGAACCACTATGTATTTGACATAGTGGTTCGATTAATTTTGAAGAAATTGGTTTTTTACACTATTAATCGAACCACTATGTACAATACATAGTGGTTCGATTAATTGTGAAAAAATTGCTTTTTTACATTATTAATCCAACCATTATGTATTTCACATAGTGGTTCAATTAATTTTAAAAAATTTATGTTTTACACTATTAATCGAACCACTATCAATAACCCATAGTGGTTCAATTAATTTGGAAAAAATTGGTTTTTTACACTATTAATCGAACAACTATGTATTAGACATAGTGGTTCAATTAATTTTGAAGAAATTGGTTTTTTACACTATTAATCGAACAACTATGTAAAATACATAGTGGTTCGATTAATTGTGAAAAAATTGATTTTTTACACGATTAATCGAACCACTATGTAAAATACATAGTGGTTCGATTAATTTTTCAAAATTTGGTTTTTTACACTATTAATCGAACCACTATGAATTTGACATAGTAGTTGAATTATTTGTGAAAAAATTGGGTTTTTACACTATTAATTGAACCACTCGAACCACCTAAATTATATTCAGTAATTCTATAATCGAACCATTTAATTGAGTAATCGAACCACTTAATAAAGTACAGATTATAGTGGTTCGATTAACATATTATAGTGGTTCGAATACTAATTAATCGAACCATTATAAATTATATAAATTACTAATTATATATAATTATATAAATTAGTGGTTAATTAGTGGTTCGATTAAATAAATTAATTACTGGTTCGATTAGTTCATCAAATTTTCTATTAGTGGTTTGATTAGTTCATTAGTCGTTCGATTAAATTTTCTATTACTCGTTCGATTAGTTAATTAGTGGTTCTAATAAATTAAATTAATTAATTAGTGACATAGTAAATTATATAAATTAACTAGTGATTCGATTTAACACACTATTAATCGAACCACTATGTATTTGACATAGTGGTTCGATTATTCATTTAAATTTGGTTTAATACACTATTAATCGAACATCATTTATCAATTTAATTACTTTTATCAATTTATATGATTTGTTGGATAAAACAATTGTTAAATAATAGTATAAATAAATTGAATATATCATCAAGCGATCATTAATTAATCATTTCTACATGACCGAATCAAAATAGTGTAGAAAATGTAATTTTCTCATATTTTGTGGTAAAAAAGTACTTTTGTTATATTCAATATTAGAAAAGTCAATTCCTTAAAAAAAATTGTGTAGTTTGGGCTGGACTCTCTTTCTATTTAACTATTTTATAATGTAATTTAGTCCATTCAATAATAATAATAATATTTAACATTGGTTGATTTACTAGGATACCCTTAGGTCAATTTCTAATTATTTTTCAGTCTCAGTCTAACAATTAAATTCTGTTGGGTGAATTAAATTTTATGAATTTACTGATCAAAAACTGTAGATATATATATAAATGCTTGTTAAAAAATGTATATACATGAGAATTTGTTCGAAATAAAAAGCTTATTATACCAAATTACCCATTGTCACATAGCACTGAAGAGTTACCATCTAGTGATTTATCTAAAACTTTAAAAAAACTTTTTTGATATATATTTGTTAGTTATCTCAATAAACCTAATCTTTCTTTGTTTGAACCTTCATTAAACTCAACTGCTCATCACTTTCTACTCCTTGGAAAATTGCAATTATTAAACATCACTTCTTTCTTACAAAATTAGAATAAAAATAAAATGTCATATAAAAATAACTATGAGAACTTCACCAAGGCTAATTTCAAATTCTTTTTAACATACGTATAATCTCAAATTCTCTTTAATGCATTTCTCAGGTAAATTATTGAATACCCTAAATTAAAGTGGACACCGTACATCAAATCAATTTTAAAAAAATAATTCAATCAATATACATTAATTTTGATAAAATATGATAGTACCACAATAAATTCGACCACCACTAACCATTAATTGAAAACATGTGCCAGAGAGTAATTAGTAGCAATTAACACTATAAATCACCTTTTATCCAAATTGCTTATTCACCTCCAATATTCTCAAAAGTTAAAGCAATTTGAATATTATAATGTAACAATTAATATTTTACCAGATATATCACTGATAAGAGATAAATATCAATAATTCAGATTGATTTGCCACAATGAAGACTTATAAAACTGCTTCAAAAAAAAAAAACATTTTTGAACTCAAAAGAGTATGTATATAATAATGTTACATAGGGACAAAAATGTCATTGAACAAACTTCGTAAGCCTTATGATTCTTTACAGTAAAGAAAACAATATGATTCTAAATATGAAGAATTGTCTTCAAACTCTTCTTTTCCATTTTGGTTGAAATTGAAATTAAAAAGAAAGAAAGCCTAAAAATATAAAAGGAAAATAAAATTAATTTACAGACTTGCCGTGGTTGTAGCCGTAATATAACAAGTACCACTTGACAAACTTTCTCAGGCCGGTTTGCAGATCGGTTGTGGGTCTGTACCCTAACTCTGCTGCGGCCGAGCTTATGTTAGCGTGTGTGAACGGAACGTCGCCGTTACCGGGCATTGTAACGACGCTCTTCTTGCCCTTCACCTTCAACTGCTTTTCCAATATGGACACCATCATCGGAACCGTTACCGGAGATGTGTTACCCAAATTGAAGATCCGGTATGGGGCCGGGCCCCGTTTCTTCCCGCCCGAACCCGTGCTCTTCTTCGACGTATCCAACGACGCGACGCAGCCCTTCACAATGTCATCAATGTAGGTGAAATCGCGGGCCAAATCGATCCGGTTCTTGCCCCGGTATATCGTGATTGGTTTGCCTTGCAGGATATTCCGGGTGAAAGAGAAGTAGGCCATGTCGGGTCTGCCCCAGGGTCCGTAAACGGTGAAGAATCTCAAACCGGTTATTGACAGGCCGTAGATATGGTTGTAAGTGTGGGTTATTTCCTCCCCAGCCTTCTTTGTAGCCGCATACAACGAAGCGGGTTGGTCGGTGCGATCCGATTCGGAAAACGGTACCTTCTCGTTCAGCCCGTAAACAGAGCTGGAGCTGGCCCACACCATTGCGGGTTGCGGGTCGGCGTTTTTGCATGCTTCTAGAAGCGTGACAAGGCCGGCGATATTACTTTGCACGTAGGAATGGGGATTCTCCATGGCGTACCGCACGCCGGCCTGCGCAGCCAGGTGCATCACATGGGTAAAAGGTACAATTTCGAAGAGCTTTGCTAACATGCGCGCGTCGTTGATATCACCCTCGACGATGAAGATATCGTGGGAGTTGAGGAGATTTTTTCGTGCCCTTTTCAACGAAGGATCGTAATAGCTGTTGAAGTTATCCAATCCAACGACGCCGTCTCCGCGTTTTTTGAGTGCAAGCGAGACGTGCGATCCTACGAAACCGGCGGCGCCGGTTACCAGAACGGAAAATCCGTTATTGCGGTGGATATGAGCAGAGGCGCGAACCTGTCGTTCCCAGTGGATGCCGCCCCACGCGGTGGAGAAGTATTTGCCCCCGGAATCCACGAACGATTGGAAGCTAAGGTACGCCGCCGTCAAGGCCACCAAAAACAGGGCCCACAAGAACATAGTACTGGTGGAGGCGAAACAACGGTGGAACTGCCGGTGCATTGAGTGCGATTTATCCTTGAACTTCCCCGGCGTCGAGGGCAGGAACAACTCCTGCTCATCCACCGAACGCATTATGTATTCGATCGGAAAAGGAATCTGAAGTACCCAAACCCGATCCTCAGAAGATTTGAAGTATCAGAGAGAGAGAGAGAGCAGAGTTAGAAGTGGAAAAGTGAATGCAGCAGACCTGCTAAGAGTAGATGGAAGAAGAAGAGGGGAATATATAGTGGGAGACGATGATAAGGAAGCCGCGTGAACGCGTTAAAGGACAGGGACGGCCAGGGTGGAATTTTGAGTGAATTTTTTTAGAGAGAGAGAGAGAGAGAGAGAGGAGAGAGAGTGGAATAGAAGCAGAGAAAGTGACGAATGAGTGGATAGTGGTGATTTGAAGAGAATATGGCTGGATTCGGTATTTCAATATTACCACCTTCTTTTTCTCCATCAATTCATTTATTTACTCACATCTCTTTTCTCAATTTCAAATACCTTTCTTTTTTAATCCATAAATATTTTTAAAGAGGCAAATTGGAATAACTATTTATACACAAAATAGTTGGATTTCGCTGTAAATAATGGAAATGACCAAATATTTATGACATTTGGAGGCGACCTGCTTCGAGTTGTTTATTGCGTATAGTTATAAATAATTGTAAATATTTTAGTTGATTAGTGTGAGTGTATTATAGAAATGTTATGATATGTGTAAAAAAATGACACACTTTCTCGATATTGTATTATGTGTTGCTATGACGAAAAAGGGAGAAGAAAAAACTTGTTAGTTGTTGTATTCAATTTAATTATGATGCTCGAAAGCTTAAAAAATTATAGCGAAAATTTGGATACTTAATTAAAAGGACATGTTTTAAAAGATACAAGATTAAAATTCAAATTTCTAATCATCATAATTCATTATGGTCAAATCCTAATTTACATAATTAGTTATAATATTTCTTAATAAAATAATAAATGAAAAACAATATACGAGTATGAGTTGGTCTCCCATATACCAATTACACTATCTACATCTATGCAATTAGTTGCCCTAGATCCAATAGTGTGTGTATATATATATATATTTTATTTTATTTTGATTTTTATTTTATTTTATCAAATGACCTCAAACTACCGTTATTCTCCTCCTTCTTTCTTCTCTTCATCTTATCTCTCCAATATCTCCTTCTCCATCTCCACTTCTTTCTTCCCTTCATCTTCATCTCGTTGCAATCCCTTCATCTTTATCTATCTGCAACATTTCCTTCTCCATCATCTGCTTCTTTCTTCTCTTTCATATACATTTTCATCTCGTTGCAACATTTTATTCTCCATCTTGCACTTGCTTCTTTTTCTCTATCCATATGTTCACTTCTAGACATCTATGAAATTTACCATTAACAATTGAAGTTCAGATAACAAGATTAAACATAATAATTATCTACAAAATATTGTGATAAAATATGAATTATATAACTTAAAGCTACTAATCGTATAACATAAAGATAACATTTATAACACATAAGGTATTACACCATTTACATAAAGGTATTACCTAATATAATAGATATATAAAAGTGCAACTAATATCATATAAAAGTATGAGTAATATCATACAAAGGTACGTTCATTCAAAAATGTGCTGAAAATTTTCTAAAAATCTTCATTTTTCTCAAGTTATGAAATATAAAAGTCATGATATTTGTACATAAAAACCACACCAACACAACATAGAGGTCATACCAGTACAACATAAGGATCTCAACCTGAAAAAAAAAAAAACTGAAAATCTACATTTTTTTTCTAAGTTACTGAACATAAAGCTCATCAAATTTATACATAAAGGTCACACTCATATAACATAAAAGTAACAGCTAAAGCGAAAAAAAAAATCTAAATAGGCGCCCCAATTACACGGATCTAGATCCATGCACATTGTGCACATGATAATTAGCATACGAGTAAGGGGTTAAAGGTAAAACTCTAAAAAAATATTTGAATTTATAAAAATAAAGACATATTCGATACTCATTTAATATATAAAATTCGATTACACTTAAGCTTGTTTGAATATGTATAAACTATATTTCAATATCGATTACAATCAAACTTGTTTGAGTATGTATGAACTAGGTTAGACTTATGGGATTTCTGGCTAAACATATTTTTAGAGCTTATAAATTCTTGTATTCTATTAAATGTTTTTATAATTTATAAGATGTTTAATTTAATTGAAGTTTAAAATAAGATTTTGAAACATTTGAATAAATAAGATGGTGGATAGTAGTAGTGGAATTAGTGTAATTTCAATAATCAATTTTTTTTAAAAATTAACTCTTATTTCGAAGTTGTTCATTCGTAATGCACTGAAAGAAGTTAGCCACTTAAATAAATATTTAGAAAAAGAAAACGTTTTCCAAATAAGTAGTCTTTGTTAAATTAATTAATAGTTTTACCATTCGAATTGTCAATGGCAATTTAATACTATATATATTGTTAGAAAACTATTTATTGTTTGTTTGACATAAATAAATTATCAGTTAACAATATATATTTCTTCTTCGTGATCTGGCCAAGAAAATATATAATTAATCTGCCGAATTTCAAACATTACAATACCGATCTTAGTAAGAAAATAAGTGACATGAAATTGATCAAAGTAGTCTACACATGGAGTGATTTGCAACATTTGAAAAACAAATTAGTGTGACTATTAAGTGATTTACATAGTTTCAAGTAGCTAATTAAAATACTTTATTTCGATTTATATCATGATTGACTTTCCAAGTTTGCTATCACTTTGGGAGAGCTTAAAATTTAATTTTAAGATGATCATAATTGAATTTTGTAGCAATTCATTGAATTTAACATATAATTATTATTATTAATAATTGTTATCATGAGAGCAAATTATATTGGCTAGATAAGGTGTTTCTTCCCTTTTTATGTCTAATTCTTTTCTTTTTTTCTTTTTATGTCTAATTCTAATATCATCAAAAAAATATTAAATGCGGATTATTTAAATGATTAATGCAGCGTAACAATGTTGGTGTCATGTATTTCATTTAAATTAACAAAATATTAAATGATAATTTTAAGAGAACCGACTTATTCGATTAAGGGCAATTTCGAAACCTCATAACAAATATATTTAAAGAAATATCGAAATCTTAAGATAGGTACAAAATTTAACTAATAATTTATAAATCATCCTCTCTCTTCTTTCCGATTCTAAAAACTATTAAATCACCATATCAGTTCAGCCCAAAATCAAAATAAATAAAAATCCATAAAACGATGGAAATTTGAAACTGGAAATCAAATAATTTAATGAAGCAATCAATTTTTGAAAATTTTAATTAAATTAGTAATTGCTTGCTTCCAAAAATGAAAAAAATGTCTAGAAACATCAATTCCTTAAACTAGGGTGAGTTGACTTCCTTGCCACTTTGACGCGTACTGGGACGACTGGGACTTGTCCACTTACTGAGGGCATTTTAGTAAACTCACATTATTAGAATTATTTTGAACATGCATACCACTACTCAAGTCACAACACACTCATGGATGCACGTATTTCTTTTTATTTCATTCTATTTAATTTTTCACATATTTCAAAATTATTATTTCTTATCATATATTGTATTTATAATTAATATAAAATATTTATTTAATATGATAAGATATAAGGTGAAAAAAAAAATGTAATAATATATGGTCTTGATGTATTTATTGTATTGTTGGTAAAGTGGGCGCAACTCTTTATTTCATTCATTTTCTTCTCTTTCTATTTACAATATTAAAAAATAAGTTGAATATTACTTAGAAAATTGAAACAATATTTTATATGAGAAAATACTACTTATAAAAATGAGCTTGAGTAATAGATAAAAAGAATTCGTTTCACGAAAATTATTCGAGATACCTTCTCATATACTACCTCCATCCCAAAATAAATGATGTTTTAGCAACTAAAATTTGTCCCTAAATAATTGTCGTTTTCGTATTCCAAAACATATATACATTCAATATACCAAATATGCTCTTATTTACTCATCTCAAATTAAATTTATACTATATATAAAAAGGAAGAAGTTGGCAAATTTTACACATTTGCCACTCAATTGCAAAATTGGAGATAATTATTGATTTGCCATTGACCAATAGAAAAATTGTGGAAAAAAAAATAAAAAAATTTGAGAATCTTTTAGAACAAGCTTCATATATATTTTAAATATAATAAGTAGTCTTTTAATTTAATATAGGGGTAAAATGAAATAGAGGAAATTATTTTGGATGATATTATTATATGATTATGTCTTAATGATATAATTAAAAAATCTGAAAATAATGAAATTTAAACATTGTCAAAAATTTAAAAATTTGAAAATTTTGTAATTTTAATATATAAATGTGAAAAATAGGTCTAAAAGCTAAATTTCATTTTACGAAGGACTGTAAAATGTTTAAAAGTTTAAAAACTATTATAAAATTATTAAAAATAATAATTAAATTAGAAAGTAAAACTAATAATAATCTAATAATGTTGTGAGGTTAATCTAAAAAAAATCCACAAATAACATTTAAAAAATAAATTCAAACATATATGCAATAGATATAATTATAAGAAAAACTATTTTAAAATGGTTTCAAAATTCTAAAAAAAATATTGTTTTAATTGTAAAATGAATTTGAAACCTAAATTTTTAAATATAAACTAAGTTTTTGAATAAATATAGTGTTTGTAAAATAAATCCATCTAAAAAAAATGTAGAAAACTATTTACAAATTATTAAATATAATTATAAGATATAATGGAATAAAAATATGAATAGAACATATAAATTAACAAATATAATTAGTCACCTATAATTAAAACATACAAAACACAAAACTATTATTATTATTATTATTATTATTATTATTATTATTATTATTATTATTATTATTATTATTATTATTATTATTATTATTATTATTATTATTATTATTATTGTCGTCGTTGTTGTTGTCATTGTCGTCATCATCATTAAAAAAATACGGATTTTTTACAAATCTCAAAATAATAATATCTCATGAGTAATATTTTAATATAATAAATTTATTATATTATTAATAATCGTATTTATCATAATAAATAATAAATCGCGCATCGCGCGGATATACTGCTAGTATGTTAAAGAGATAAAAACATCCCATTAATTAAATTTAAATAAGGGTAGATTGAACTTTTTATCACATTTCTTAATATATGTGCAAAAGACTAAAACGTCATTTATTTTGGGATGATGGTAGTACATTTTTGTATTTATTATTTCGTAATTAACTAAAGCCCTATTGAATTTTGGTCCCCTTAACTACAAGCATCAATGTATATAGATGTCCTTTCGCACTAGTCCTAACTCCTACGGATATTGAAGGATAATATTATGTGACAGTTGACTAATTTTGATGAGCCCAATGAATTGAGCTTACATAATTTAGTGAGGCTAATTAATTGTGCAATCGCATATTTAAATTTGCATGTGACCTCCTTTAAACTAGTATTAATAATGAGTGTGTCATGTGTGTGTGGGAATTTAATTTTAATACATTATGAGCTTAGGCCTTAGATTGATAATAATTTAAGGTAAAAAGGTGTACATAGATGATCCTTTAGGTATAAATTGATAATACTTTTCTTTGTTTTATGCAAAATAATAATAATATTTTAATTTTTAGACCCAATGCTATTACCCTAATCCGTAAAAGGGCGGGTCTTGACATTTTGGGGGTCATGACGAATTAGAAAAAATGGGTCACTTGGAGAAAAATCAAGCATTTTTATCTAAACTGTAAATATAACTTACAAACTTAAAAAAAAAAACGTTTCATACAAAAATTGCGTATATAAATGAAGTTTCAATATGCTTCTTTGTCCATCTAAGATATTGGATGAATGCAACACCAACAAATATAAATGCAATAATAAGTTTCAACTTATCATTAAAAAAATATAGATTTTATCATTTAGAGAAGCAAAACAACAACAATAAATTAGATGTAAGCATAAGATTAGAAAATATATGAGATGTAGTCTTAACTAGTTTGAATGTGTTGTTTTTATGATTTAATAACATGCAATCGTACTATTTATCTTACTTTACCATTGAATGCTCAAATTAATTTAAAAATGTTATATTAATCAATCAAATAATAATTATTTGATTGCTTAGATGACAAATATTTTGATATTTAATAATAAAAGTATTGATTTTATCATTTTTAGTATCCAATTATAAATTGATCTATTTTTGTTTTAAAACTATATAAAAATTAGGATACAGATAATTTATTAACAATTATATATTATATTGAGGTTATTATACATAGTTCAATTATATATATATAGGATAAAAATGTGGGGGCCCTAAAAAAAAGGGGACCCTTGGCAGTAGACCTTCTCGTCCTAACTCACGGCCGACCTTCAATCCAAATTACATTTAGAAATTAAAACTTGTAGTTTTATTTTGACAAAAAAAAAAAAAACCCACTAAATTAAGGAGAAAAAAAAAAACATGCATTACATAGAAATCTCAAACCTTTGACATTAATTATTAGGTTTTATCTTCATACTATTCTATCAATCTTTCGATGTTCGAGGTGTGAATTACACAAAAAACGTGAAATTCAAAATGAAAAAATCTGGAAAAAACTCATAATACTTGTTAGTGAAGAACAAATTGAGTTATTTTAATATGTTAGTGAGTGAAAAATTCAATAAAATATTATCTTGGTGAATCTTGTGAGAAGAAGAAACAAAGGTGAAGGCCATATTTGCAGCTAAATCATTGGATGATTTGTTTGAATCCAACTTACTTTTGTAGGGTTAGTTACAAAACTACACGAAGTATCACCATTTTTTGGAACTTAATCATGAATAGTATTTACAATTTCATATACAAAGTTTAAAAATTTGGGATTTAATCTAAATATTGTAGAACAAATTCAGCTTCATTTATTTGGACAGCTTTTATAGCTTTTTTGTTTTCTTTTTGTTGGCTTGACTATACTATTTAAACTAAAACAATATTAATTCTTTACGATTAGATAATAATCTTGCACAAAAGAGAATTGTTTAATTAAATCTATATTAATTATTTACGATTACATATAACACGTTGATCAATTTGATCAATTGCTAGTAGCAGATGTCTTCATCATCTTTGTTTCCATACCTTGATTTAGAACTTTCCACAATATTTGGAAAATTTAGAATGAAATTATGGTAATATTTAGAACAAAAATCCAAAAAAAAAAACACAAATATTATAGGACCAAAAAAAGGTAATAAATGTAATTGGGTGGATGACCGGTTGATTGGGCCCGTAAAATTGGCGGCTGGTCAGTGGTCCCCTTATTTATTGGTTTATCCGTATTTACCAACAACAAATATGTGGGCGGTGGATGTTTATTCATCCACTTTATCCACCGTTCGATGCGTGCCAGCTGTCTTCTACCGTTATGCAACCCCAAGATCCCTGCCTTTTGTCGCAGAACAATATCCATGATTTCATCCATTTCTTGCCTCCTTTTTTAATTCCTCTTCATCATTATTATATTGCCCAGCTGTAATCACTCTGCAAACTTATACACAAATTTAGTGCTTCTACGAAATGGGTTTCTATTTTCTGTAACAAACTAATTTGATAGTGTTATTTTATTATTTCTTCATTTCACCCTTCTGAATTGATACTTATAAATTTTTTTAATTTCAGCTGACTTGATTAGTGAGTGTTCATTGATAAGACGCTCTTATTATAATTGATAAAATGATTCATTGACCATGAGGAAATATTAGGCATTTAGCTGCAAAATAATTCATTGCTGTGCTGACTTTATAAACTCTGCTTCGACTTATAAGGAACAGTACTCACAGTAGCGAATAATCAATGTTGATGTGAATGGAAATCGAGTTGAGAGAGTTCTCCGTCCGCAGAACAAAATACATCACAACTAGCATTCACGATAGATGTATCATCCCCAAAGATGAAACAATTTGACGAAGAATAAGGAATAGATATATTTGATAGATTTAGTTTGATTTTATTGTTATTAATATTTTTATGTTTGATTTTACTGCATCTTTTAGGATTATATAATATTAATATAAATACATGTTATTGTTATTATTTGAAGAGTTGAATATTGAATTAAAAATTGGGTTATATTTCTTTCGTGTTATATCAGTGTTTTCTAGTATTCTTTGAATCAATGGATTATCACTTTTAATGCGTCTACATATCTTCTGATATTCTTAGAGAATCAACGGATTTACGTCTCTGTATCATGTTTCTGCTGTATCACAATTTATATCCTCTAAATTGTAGCACAATAGATCCAAAAGTCCAAAGTAATGCGAAGATGGAAGAATGAGGCAGAACTTCTATATGCAGTTAACAATATTGTTAAATGTTTACGTATGCACGTGTGATAAGATTAATTCTAGAAATTAGAAACAACCTATTTATAGACACATCTCCATCACTTAAGGATTAAACATTGAAATAAAAGTATTTAATAACATTTAATGCCACAAATTCAATCAACAATGTTGGGTCAAGGCTTCAGATCATACACCAAAGTTGAACTTATAATCCAGTCTCCAGGGACCAAGGTCATTTTAAATGAATGTCAGTACTTTATATGTTAATTTTTCACTAACAAAAATTCGATTTTGAGAAGTGCAACACATAATATGATAATCCACATACAATGTAAGTCTGTTTTATAATTCCTTAAGGAAAAACTTATAAGCCATTTAAAAATTGTCAAAAATTGGATCAACATCCACTTTAATAAAACCAATTTCAAACAGATTCTAATAGTTGATTTTAGTTTGTATAGATGGAAGAGAAGAACATGCTTTTCATGATTTAAAAATAGCAAAGTTGCTCCAATGGCCTTCCTTTTGACTTGTGTGACTCCTTTATTTAAAAAAAGTAGTAACCATTAAGACAAAATTATGGGTGAAGGTGACGTTATAATAATTATACGTATATAACTTATTGAACAAGTGTACAATTTGAACTTAATTAAATATTTTCTTCTAAGTAAAGTGTGTTTGGGCCTAATCATGATCACCAATTCACCATATTAATTTATATACTTTTTGAATCAAACATTTCTTGTTCTTGTTGTTATTATTCAAATATGGGGTTCTATAATTCTATTTTATATAAACTCGATCAGATTAACCTCACTTAATTATAGCAATTTGACTCCCTATTTTAAATTAAATCAAAATTATCTTATATTATGTTGTACTGTGACATATTATTTACATAGTGATTCGTACACATATAGTAAACACTCACACGATATAAAATATAAGTATGTGAACTTTAAATTGATGATTAAGTTCTTTATAATATAATAAAGTGCAAAAGACTACGCATCAAAGCTTCAATATATGAAAGTGATGATTGACAAAGAGAATCAAATATGTTGATATGTTTGTACTTTATATCAATTATAAACTTACTTTCAAAACAGTACAAAGTTTAACATTAATTAAACTTTGGTTCATGAATTTATGTGTATGTGTTTTAGTTTCATTGGAATTGGTCCAAAGATTAGTAAACAAAATTTTAAAGTTTAGTAATAATGAAAAAGAATATTTGTAAGAGTTTAGTAAACAAAATATTAAAGTTTAGATTAATTATAATAGACAATAAATATGTAGGGGTTTAACTAATTAAAAATTGAAAGTTTGGGACTCTTATGTATCGTTATTTGTGTACATTTTATCATCTTAACTACTTATAATTTTAAATCATTTGTGCTTTAATTGATGTAATTTGTTGTTCTTATTGGATTGGTTGGCCTTGAAGAAAAATGGGCTTAAAAGATTGATTTTTGGGCTTTAATTGTAAAGTTGGCTTAGATGGATTTGATGAAGATTATCAGACTCGCAATTTGATTTTGCCATTAATTCATTAATCTCTCCTTCATAATTGTCTTCACTTTCTTGTAATTTTGTTCTTAAGGAAGAGTTTATAGTTGAAATATTTACTAATCATCGTGTTCTTCATCATCTTTATTTATATTTTTATAAATTTTCTTTTATTTTTGTTTGTTAGAGAAAAGCGTATTATAATAAATTTCATAATGGAAATAGTATTAGAACCAGGCTTTCGTTTAATGGGTATGGGCCAAATTTCGGCCCATTGAATATATATCCCATTGAATCTATAAATATATATGAGCTTTTGTCAGAATATTTCAAATTTTTGTTGAGTGTATTTGATTATCGGTTTTAACTATAAGGTTACTTAAAATTTAAATGAACTAAATCCAAGTTCATTCATCAACATAACCATACTGAAAATTTGATTCGTATAAGTACATGACATACATATAGTTTTATTTAATTAATTATTTCCACCTTCACCATAACCCGAACCGTGTCCCTCTCCGGACCCACTACCCGAACCACCACCATGTCCACCTCCTGACCCTGCAGATGAGCCACCACTACCACCCGAACCTGAACCTGAACTTGAACTTGAACTTGAGCTTGAACTAGAACTCGAGCTGGACCCTGAGCCTGAGCCGGACCCTGCACCGGCTCCTGAACCACCTCCTAATCCAATGCCAATTCCAGCACCGATTCCGATTCATAAGCCATGCACCCAAATCCAGGCCAAGGTCTTTCTTGCGACTCGGCTCTCAGAGATCATTGCTAGTAAAAGAAGCATAGCAACAAAAGTATATGACTTCAAATTCAAATTAGTCATGGTTATGGCTTTGTATTTGAGTTGCTCAAAAACAGCAAAACACAGGAAATATTTATCACAATTTTCTTGACATACACACAATGTGGAAATAAAGAGGTATTTATAGTTGTAAGTTAAGCCAGGTTTGGCATGTCAATAGTGGCGTAAACTTAAGAATTAAGAATGACACTTGTGTGCCCCAGGGCATCTCTCCCCAAATTAATCATCATATGGTGTTAAATATATACTCTACAAGTATCATATATATACTCTTCAGGTATCACATTAATAATCTTATATACATATGATACCTGTAGAGTATATTTATAACATCAACAAACATAACACATATAGAATATACATATAACACCTGAAGAGCATGTATATAACACCTAGATTTGTGCCCCTGTATATTCAGGGGTATATAAGTTTTTGTCAAGAATTAAATATCACAGTATTGTGGGAAATAATTGTAAATTTTAAAAGATTTTGCATGTGGATGAGAAAAAAAGGAAACTCTGTTGGATTCCTCTGTTTGCCATTATCATCAATTGATTTATAAAAATGTTGTCAACCCACTAAGATTAGCTGTGACTCTTATATTATTTATTGCCAGTTTCAAATACTATTGATTTGATTTGAAATTACTATTAGTTTGCTGATTAATTCTCTATTTTAGAGTAGCACTAATTTATCGTATATTTTTACTACATTTGACTCGTTTCATGTGTATATAATTATTAATGCATCCGTCCATCGTGATATATATAATAAATAAACTGCATTAATAAAATAAAACACATTAACTAAATTGACAGGAATTGAACAGTACTGGATCCCCTGAATTAATATTTAATTATAGTAGTTAACAAATGGACTCTGATGGGCCTTTCATGGCCCAACTAAATCAAACTATATAATCACAAATGGGGATCTTAATTAGTTGAATATATTTAAATTTATATGTAGTTTAAAAATATATTATATATATGTTTTAATACATATTAAGAAAAGATTTAATAGTTATAAATAAATAAATATATATATATATATATATCCTTTAATTTTTTGAATACTAAAGACGAGATTTTTCCAATAGAATTCATGAATATTTCATTAATGAATACTTGGTAAAAATACAAGGGGAGGACAAAAATTGACAGCTATAGGATATTTATTAATTCTTGATAACACACACACAAAAGCAAAACAAAACAAAAGGATAAACTGAAACAAATTTTCTTTTGTAAAAGGAAAGTTCTTTTGAAATAAAAGGTTTATAACTAGGGGTGAAAGCTATTCGATACTCGATTTTAGATTGTTCGGTGAAAGTTTCGTTTGAACTCGATTCAACAAATATATCAAACAAGCTTGAACATACTTTTGCGTTTGGAAAAATCTAAAGTTTGACTGGAACTGGATCTCGATTACTACAAAAAAAATAAGCGTAAAAATATCAAACTACTTGAGCTCAACTCGAATTCGCCTCGACTAAATTTCGTTCAAGATCGATTCGATTAATTATCAAACAAACTCAAACATAAATTTTAAAGTGATTATATTTCAAACAAATTTCACTTCAAATTGTATCATTTACAACCTTATTTATAACTGATCAGCTAGATTGGTAATTTAATGCTACTCATTTATAGATATATAAATACAGATAATTTGATTCGAAGAAGATGCTTGTCACATGAAAAAATAAAAAGAAAAGACTCTTATTTAGTAATTATGCTCCGGGCTATGATAGCTAGCTAGGTTATAGGAAATATATTGAAATTTTAAAATATGTACTAAAATGGGAATGTTGCATGGATCGCTTGTGTTATACATATAGTTTATTAATCTAAACACAATGTTTTTATTTATAAAACCATACACTATATCTCGACATTAATTCAACAATCGATCGACTCGATCATCGATCATATTAATTATTAAGTAGACAAGGTACAAATAGCACATAACACAATATGACTTATTAATATATATAGTTCACTCACATATATAACTCATATATTTTTTTCTCTAATCATGTTACATATAAACTCCTTAATCGTGGCCACCTGATCCAGCCCTGGAACCAGCCCTCGAGCCAGCTTCGGACCCTGCACCACCAGCTCTAGACCCAGCCCTCGAGCCAGCAGATGACCCTGCTTCTGAGCCAGCATGGCCACCACCCGAGGAACTAGAACTTGAACTTGAGCTTGAACTTGAACTCGAACTAGATCCACCACTAGACCCAGAGCCTGACCCCGCCCCGGCTCCTGAGCCACCGCCACCACCACCACCACCACCACCTCCTAAACCAATGCCTACACCGGCCCCCACTCCGACCCCTACTCCGCCACCTAAGTCGATACCAAGGTCCTTTCTTGCAACTCGGCTCTCAGAAACCATTGCAAGTGCTGACAAGACGATCATAGCTAGGAGAAAGCATGAGCTTAGTAGTTTTGCCATAGCTTCTCCTATGTTCTTGCAAGTTTCGAATAAGAGCAGAAAAGAAGGTTTCTGACAAGATTTTCTTGGCTTCTAATGTTAGGGTTTATGTGGTGATGATATGAATGTAAGGAGGAGTACATCCTATTTATAGTAGTAGATTTAAGGTTGGTACAAAAGTCGAGAATTTAGAGATTGTTTGAATGACTAACACGTTGGTCGATTAGGATAGATGGTGCTGGTCTAAACAATTCCACTACTAATTTAGTGGAGCTCCATGGATATTATCCTTGCAATCTATAATGATAATAATAATTTTTTACTCATTTGAGCATTAGCAAACTTACATGTGTCGACACAGCCGAGTCATAGAATGTGTAATAGAAAATGTGGCATGTATTAAATGTTATGTAACACTAAATGTAATTGAAAATTCAAACTGGTTTTAGGTGGGGTTTAGAATATTTTGAATGTGTAACTAGATCTCATGCAATACAAGGAAAGAGCCACCTTCCTCTATCCCAAAATGATAAAAACTTATCCTTCAAGACTTTACTAATCAGAACTTATAGGTCCGTTTTAGATTAAATTAAGGATAAAAATGTTTTTATATATTTGAAAACTTCATAAAATTGCTATTTCTTAATGGCCCAGCCACTGGGCCAGAGTCTCTTTAATTGTTTTGGGGTCATTGCTTACATGATAATCCGTGTCTGTCATCTCCTTCAATTTATAATCTCTCTGACTCAGTCACCTCAACACATCTGACTTTTTTCTTTGACTCTCCATATCAGCACGTGTGACTTTTCTCCCTTATCCTTCAGGTCAGCACGATGACCCTATTATTTGACTTGTTTTAAAGCAACCCCTATAACTTTTCTCTTATTATCTTACATATACCATATCTACATCAATAAGTGTGGTTGAGTATTTTTGTCACTAATTAATTTGGTTCTTTTTTTATTAGTGGGTAGTGATTTAGATCATATGCATCAATTTCTGTAGAATCTGGTTTGTACGAACGTGTTTAGAGCTTGCATTTGCGCCATTGTTTCACCCTCTACATTGAGTTCCATAGGTTAATTAGTTGGTATATTTATAAGCTGCATTCAATTTTTGCTAATACATAGTTTTGTTTCGATATCATCAAAATTATTGTTTTGATTAATTAGCTTCATGAGTCACACCATATGTACTAGTTTGACCAAACTGTATGGCTTGATTAGCTTCTTATAAAATAGTATAAGATATTTAGAGCTTATAATTAAATTCATCAAGACTTGTTTTGGTAAAAATTTAAACACTACGATATTATTTCATCATAGAATTAGGTGTTAATTAGGAATCCAATTAGCCATGTCACATCCTATATCATGAAGAATTTCCTTCATATAATATCTCAATCATTTCCCAAAAATTTCAAAGGACTTAAAATGCTATTTGGACGTTTCTGGATCTCTTGGGATACTTCATTTTTTGCTATCATGTTGGATGAAATATTCATGACCACATCAAGAATATATTTTTCATGCTATTAATTAAGCTTTTCTATTGTCTCCTCCATTTCAAGCCTCTAATTTAAAATGAAATTCGGTTTTAGAGATGAGAATTAATCTTCAATCTACAAATTTGTTTGTTTTATAAATATATTGCCTCCTATAAATTAATATATATACCAGATAATTAACTTTCGAGGGAGGAAGTAGACAACTTTGGTGCCTGGAAAGTGTCATTGCTTTATTAATATATATATTGCGAAGAATAATACACTTCGATGATAGACAACGGTTTAACGACAACAGTTTTTCAGAAAACCCTAAACCTAGAAACTTTGATCTTCAAATGCGAATAGAAAATCGAAATAACACTTAAGATTTTAGGGTGGTTCGGCTCGCCACATCGGCCTACATCCACCATGAAAGGATTGAACGGATTTCACTAAGAAACGAGAGAGAATTCGCAGTTACAGGCTAAATCCCCAAAAATTAGGGTTAATTCGCACTCAAGAACCCTAATTTTCTAATCTCACACAAAACTCAAAATTGCAAAGTAAGATTACAACTGGCTATACTCCTATATATACTAAGTAATAGCCCTCTATCAATTTAACTGGAAACGCAACCGAATTGGACGAATTTGGCTTCAAAGATTCGAATCTGCGCCTGTGCCCTAGCTGTTGCAACAGCTCAACTACCTCGAACCGGCAGTTATGACTCAGACTTCCAGCGCCCGGTTCGACCGCCTCCAGACCGGTTCTTAACCCGATTTTTCTGGTTCCGAATTCCTTGATTTATTTCCGAGCTGCTACTTCTCATATATATATATATATATATTCATTTTCAATATTCTTTAATCATTTTAGAAACCTTTCAAAAAACAAAAAAATCAATATATCTATACTATAATAATAAGGCAAAATATTTTATGCAACTGGTGCATGAATCTAGGATCCATGCACTCGGATCGACCCGCCCCACACGCCTCTGACGCGCGTTTTCACATCCCCACGCGCTTGGTGGATGCGCTCAAACTCACCAAGATTCGCTTCAGGCAGTCATACCCTCATGTTATGTTAGGGTTACCTTCATGTTATGTTAGTGTTACCCTCATGAGGGAGGGTAACACTAACATAACATGAAGGTAACCTTAACATAACGTGAGGGTCACTCTAACATAATATGAAGGTATAATAAACATTGTTTTTTACCTTCGTGTTATGTTAATGTTGCTTTCATGTTATGTTAGTGTTACCTTCATGTTATATTAGTGTTACCTTCGTGTTATTTTAGTTCAGTGATTTTAAACTAAGGGTATAAAATCTGGAGATGGGGTCACATTAACATAACGCGAAGGTAACTCTAACATAACACGAAGGTAACACTAACATAACATGAAGGTAACGACCAAAATACGTGAAAAAAGTAAAGAGGCACGGGCTGCGCTGGCCAGCCCAGCCTGCACGCGGCCCAGTTGCACTCTGTGCAACTAGTGACAGGAGAGTAACTCTAATAATAGAAGGATAGTTGGAGATAATTACATTTTTGACATTTTCCCTCCCAAAAGTGTCAAATCAACAATTTTTTTATTTACATTTTTTTATTTAGTCTATTTGTTTAATAATATAATTAATTATTGTATTTGTTGTATTTTATATTTTTATTACTTCATCCATTTAATTCAATAAAATACTTATTGTATTAGTTTATTTTTATTTTATTGATTTAAATTAAATTAATTTTATCAAATGTATTTTCTTAAATACCAATAATAGATATTACTCAAAAATTAATCTCAATAATAAATATTAATTTGTTTAGGGATATCTAATATCATATTTATTATGAATAAATAAATAAATGTAACACTATTAGAGATGTATATATATATATATATATAATATTTGTGTAATATGAAATTATATATCATCCTAAACATTTTTTGAATTAATATTTGTATTTCGACTAAGTAATATCATTCAACATTTTATGAAGATTATTGATATCATTTACTAATTATGCAAGTATAAATATCATATAATCAAAACTAAAATTCGATGCTTAGTTTAAACTTAGGGTTTTATATTTATCTACATGAGAGTGCATGTTTTGAATTTTAATGGCTCAGCTAATTTAATAATATGGGCTTAGTTTTTAATTATGATATCATCATCACTACTACTATATTTACATTCTGTGTTGGGTTTGAACTGTAGTGTTCAACGTCAGACTATAGAAATAAATTCGGTGTTAATTGATATTATAAATGTTTTTTATAATTCAATTTATTTGAAAATAAAAGGTTAAACATATATAATTGACACTGCTTGCGTAAAGTTCTTATGTAAAATTTCTAATTTTATTGCGTATTGTTTCTATATATACATACTCACACATATATTTAATTTAAGTGATTGAATTTGATTTTTAATTCATACTTTATTTTTAGTGTTATTAAGTACAAATTATTAACTGAAATATGTATAATTAGTAGGATATATAGTATGAATTAGATAAATATATATTTAATATATAATTACATAATTTCAAAAAAAAATTAATTGTTGAGTATTTTGTATCTTTCAAATGTTTATTATTAATTATATTGTATTATCAAATAATTAATATTTACCATATAATATATATCATACGCACAATGCAACTACTAAATAATAAATCTTGATCGGATGGAAATGTATGGTTGATGTCCTCACCATAGAGTTTCTGAATAATATTAAATGCTCATGTGTTCCGAACCATGAGTTATTATTGAAGATCGGCATTTCGATTATATTACTTCACAATGTTAACCATTCTCTTAGGTTATGTAATGATACTCAAATATTTATTACAAAGTCTAGTAATCATGTCTTGTAGGCAAATTTTTTTGGTGGAAATAATACAAGTCATGAGGTTTTGATTTCGAGAATGTCGATCACTCTATCAGATCCAAGGTTGCCTTCAAGGTTCATCGACGACAATTTTCATTAATTCTGTCATATGCAATGACGATTAATAAAATTCAGGATAATTGGTGTCTCATGTTATCTTATTGCTAAAGAAGCCTGTGTTCAGTCATGGACAACTTTATATAATTGTTTCACGCGTAACAAAACGTATTGGACTGACGATATTAGTTTGTAATACAGATGATAAAAAAGTGCCTCAAATAGAAATGTTGTGTATAAAGAAGTTTTTCCAAACTTATAAACTTTGCAGGTAAAATTCCAATTTTGATTTGAAGACTATGATTGATACTTTTATTTTTAGTATTATTCATGGATTATTGATTCGAATGTGTATAATATCAATAAATTGTTGTGAATTGAATGATCTAAGACAAATTTAGATTTTCTTAATTATCAAATATTATACATCTTCTATACACTAAAATTACTTACATTATATTATCAAATAATTAATATTTACCAATATTATATCACAGACCGCGATACAAACATTAGTTTAGATAAAGAACAAAATGCAAGCCGAGCTGAGTTCGATAGTCACAATCAACAATGTCAGCCCGTGGATTCGGTCAAAGAAGAAATATATACCTATATATACGTACATACATGTTCAAATATAATCTTTATATATATAAAAACACAATGAATTCTAAAAAAAGTAATAGCAAGATTTTCCCGCCAAAACTACATTGCCAAATCAGGAAATGTTTTTTATTTTATTTAATAAATATAAGTCATATTTAATATATTTATATATAAGGAAATTATATGTAGTAGTTAATTATAATTACATGATCTAATTACCTTTAAGTTTGTTTAATATTTCCATGTCTAGATCTCAATAATTATAATTATAATTATTATGTTATATAAATTCTATGTGATAAATTTATATCCGTGCAATTAAAGTTTGCTAAAATATTATATACATAAGGTGAAATATATGCTAATTATACATATCATATGGAAAAAAATTAAATGATTTCATCAGATTAGATAACTCATATGCAATTAATTAATTAATTACAGTTAATTGATTGGCTTACACATGCTATATGGTTAATTGATTACTAAATTGGTGTATCAATATATAAATTCCATTATGCTTACTAAATTACTAAATAGTAATTACGTAATTATATATTGTATGTTTAAATAAAACACTAATTCTATGGAGATAATTACCATATATAGATAAGGTCAACAATTCTATGTGATACAATTATCATTAGATATTATTTATGAAAAAAAAAATCAATATAAATCTTTTCATTTATTTTTATTGATTTCTATTATACATTCTCTACATACAATTAGATATTTATAAATATGAAAATTGAAATATATGGTAATTATACATATCATATATGGTAATTACGTAATTATATATTGTATGCTTAAATAAAACACTAATTATGTGGAGATAATTACCATATATAGATAAGGTCAACAATTCTATGTGATACATTTTAATGTGATACAATTATCATTAGATATTATTTATTAAAAAAGAATCAATATAAATCTTTTAATTTATATTTTTATCGATTTCTATTGTACATCTTTATCTTTATCTTTATATATATATAAACACAAACATTTCCTCAAATAGTAATGTGAAACTTTTCCCGCCAAAAACACCCTACCAAAATTGGAAATGTTTTTTATTAAAATAAATGTTAAATGATAAATAATAAATCATGATTGATGATATATATATATATATATATATTTAAGAAAGTGATATGATATAATAAAATTACCATTTTGTCAATATGGTAAGTCAACTTTAATTGTCAATTTCTATTCATATATTTATGATATCATTTAGCAATGTGTGTATACACATATATATATCTGATTTACATCATATAATATCATAATCATAATATCATATAAATAATAAAACAATTATTCATTCGATGTTAATATATATTTATATATAATTTAATATGCATGTAAATATATACATAAAATATATTTATTATAGAATTATTATCATTACAAAATAATAAAATATATAAAAAGATAACCAAAATATAGATACAATTTTATGTAATTTTGTTGACGTATAAAACATAATTATTGTATAAAGGAGTAGATATATAAAAATTAATTCGCCACTTGATAACCAAATAATCTAGATAAAACATAAAGTCAACAATTAAATAATTCTAAATATAAAAATTAAAATATATATTGTAATAATATATCATATAGAAAGAAATTAAAGAACTCCACTTGATTTGATAATAAATCATATGTAATAATAAAATGAATATCATATTTAATTAATTATTATATTAATATTCTATAATGTGACATTATCTTTATATATATATATATATATATATATATATATGAAGAAGAACATTTCCTTAAACAATTTTTCCACCCAATTAATGTTGTTTTGATATTTATGGAAAATATATAATGTTTATCCATTAAATAAAAAAGTCAATTGCCTCATTAATCTTCTATATATAAGGATGAATATTATTACAAATTAGGGAAAAAAAATTATTGTCATTAGCTATCCTTCTTCTATTTAATACGTTTCAATTTAATAAAAATGTTAATTTAATATGTTTCAATTTAAAAAAATGTTCAATTATTTTATAGATGCAAACTAAATGATTTTTCATCTAAGCATTTCATATGATTTTATATAAAAATTTCGTAATGACTTATACATCAAGTTATTTGACATCGATTACATAGAAATATTGGTTTGTTTTAAAATTAATATAATTTGAAATGTCATTTTAAAAATATAATAGATGTTGATGCTATCATTTTCATCCATTAAATAAGATACAAATAAGTCGCTACTAAATTTCACTATTAAAATTGAATATACAATAATATGAGCAAACAAATAAGATTGTGATATTATCTTGATCTTGATTTTATATACTATATATATTGAACAAGATTTTCTATTTTGTAAATAATAAAATTCAATAAAAATAATAGTTTATGTATAACATATATATAATAAAACGTTTTGATTTTATCAATAAACACATTAATTGTGAATGATGTGATTTGATTTCATGTATAGGAATTAAGTAGAAACTGAACATTTATTTGCAATCATTATAATTGGGAAAAAAATCTATAAATTAGGAAGCAGCTAAATTTATGACATACAAAATGCACTAATTCCATATCTAATGAACAAATTATGTACTATAAATATGAGAGAAAAAATTTAGAATTGACTCACACTTTCTCTTTAATTTCTCAAATTCTGCAATACAAATCTTTTGCTTTCATGGTGCTCATGGGATTGTGTTCTTTTTTTCTTTTTTGGTTTTATTTTATTTGGTTATGATTTTTATTTGATCTACATCATATAGTTTGGATGGACAGTTAATAATTTTTTGACTTTATAAATCATTTCTTAACGATTAAAGTTCATATCATTATGCATATTTGGAGATGAATGTTTTATTTATTGGTATTGCATATGGATTATTATTAATGTAATTTTGTTTTTTGTTTTTGTTTTTACTTTATGCAGGAATTTCGTGAAGAAACCTGAATGAAAACTTACATGGAAAAGTGATAAAGAAGATTATAAATTTACATTACAAGGTAGATTGTTTTTTTTTTTTTTTTTGGGTTAGAAATAATTGGAAATTAATCATATATTTTGTTTTTATATTTCTTTTATGTTTTGAGATTTTTATCATCGAATTTATTTGTTTTAAAGATAACATGCTTAAAAGTAGTTAGTTGAATTATTTCTTCTATCTTTTATAGAACATAGCTTTAATGTTGTGATTTGTTTGCGCAAACATTATTCCTTTATCTTGAATAGTGTACTTGAAATGTGATAATTTCTATAGAATTCATATCCATCTTATTTATATATAAACTAAGTTTAAAATTACAATATCTTATTTTATTACCGTACTTAGAGATTATCTCCAACAATTAAATATTTAAAATATATAATATATAAATTACTTAATTTCATTATATTACATTTGTATATACTTTTTTTTTTCCAAATCTCAAATAAAAATATTATAATTGTATTTTATAAAATTTTATCCCGTGTATCGCACGGGTACAAAACTAGTTTAGATAAAATATTATGATTTTGTGGATAGTAACATGCTGCAAATAATATTATATCGGCCGCTTATTTGTCTGATTCAATTTGAGGTTATTAAAGGACAATAATAAAGCGAGCGTTTGTTAACAATGTGCACCATAATAAATAAACAATATTAACTATGATGATTCCAAAAAATAATGAAATGGGAATTGAAGGATGTCTTTAGTTTAGTCCCCCTAGGAAATAACGCAGAATGATGAATGGTATTGCTTTTTTTTTTTTTTAAGTCCTTTAAAATCAACTCGTTACAACAGTGATTTAAAAGAGCATATTAAATTAAAGCGAGCGTTTAAAATTATTTTTCTTCTAATTTTCTTTTGTTTTATAGAATATTACAGAATATTCTCGTTTACTACGGAGAATGATGCACACTGTTGGAGATGAATGTTAATTTCAGTATAAAAACAACCCAAAAATTACTTTATTTTCTTATACACTACTTGAGATGCCCTAATATTTATGAAAGAAATGTGTCTATATAATATATTATGTAATTAATCTTTCCTTCTTTTGATGACTTTAAAATATTTTAAAATTAATATTCTCATAAATTAATTAATACTGAGTAAAAGGTACGTATCATAGAACCTAGCTAATTGTATTATAATTTTTATTCAAATTTAATTCGGACAATAATTTTCGAAACGGTAAGTTAAGAGTGGTAGGTGGAGTCGAAACCCTAGTTTCTTCTCTTATAATTACAATAATAGATCACCTACTAGGATATACACCAAATAGGGAGTCTTGCTAATTTAAATTGTCTCAACCTACATACAAATTACAAGAGTTTACTTTTCCTTTACTAAAATAATTAAAGCTTACAGTCTCTATTACCAATAAGTTTGAATTTTATTATGGGCCTACTTTTATGTAATTATCTTATTCATGTTCACATACTAATTATTTTCTCAGTTATTGCTGTCTAAAATAATTATAGCAGATCCTCAATATCGTAAAGCTGACTGCATTTATTTACTAAAAAATAAAAAATAAAATCAAGATCGTGATTAATTTCAATATTAATTGAAAAAAAAAGTGATTATTCTAAAAAAAGGAAAACCAAAGGTGCAGGATATAACTAACTGGTATTAATTTGTCGTCATTGAATACTAGTACTTAACTGGGGGTGGGGGTTGTATACGTGGCATACAGGCAAGACATGTGCAATACAAAGGAAAAAAAGTTTACGTTACGCGGGGTGACCTATCAAAGTCAAAGTCACTATGAAAAGTTAAGGGTACGTGGACAACTTGCAAACTAATTTAACAAATTTCTTTGTCAATACAACACTCAATTCTTTAAATAATAAATAATAGTTAAAGTGTAGTACATATTTTTCATTAATCAAGTTTAAATAGAAACAAAAACCTTATAAGTAGAAAAAAAATCCATAGCCTTATCAATAAGTAAATCAAAAAAACTTATATGTCATGGGACACATAGGGGCATGAATATATATATTATACACATGTTTTTCAGGTGTTATATATATATACTGTACAAGTGTTATGTTTCTTGCTGTTATACATATACTCTACAGGTATCATATGAATATAAGAGTATACATGTGATACCTGAAGAATATATAAATGATACATGTAAAGTATATATGTAACACCATATAATGGTTAAGTTGGGGACACCGTTCCCCCAGGACATACAAGCACAAGCGTCACTCAAAGTAAATACATAATTTATTTTATCAATCAAATTTATAACTGAAAAAAGTATCACGTATACAAACCTCAAAATAATAATCATAACCTAGCGTACTGAAAAAAACAAAAACAAAGAACGATATAGCTATAGCATATAAAATTATATATCCACCTCTTTAGTGCATTTGAGATACTACTTTCATAAATCAATTCTCGCTGAAGTAGAAATTAAGTAAACATATGAAAAACCTAGGTAGTGAAATAAAAATAGAATATGCAGTTAAAATTATTTAATAGTTGAGAACTAATGAACCACGTGACATTAATGTTAAAACTCACACGATATCTCGTTTTTTATAATGATGCAAATTGTGTAATGATTAGGATGATGTGTTTATATCCCGTGTCCGTCATGTTTGCAGACCTATAAAGTCTCATCAACTTTAAATCAATTACATAAACGTCGCACTTCTTTAATTTATTCCAATTATGATTGAATCTAATTTGAGGTATTCAATTACGACAAAGTATGAATTATTCCAATTTTAATGTTTTTATGACTACCTTGTAAGCAAAGAAAATGAATCACTACAAGAAATACCTTAAACCGAGACAACTCTCATGGATTTGTGTTTGCAGTCCTCTAAATTGGAGATTGTTACAATTTTAGTGTCGTGGAAATTAATGAAGTGTAGTAATGTTGACCCTATGATTCATTAAGTTCCGTAACTTGGTTTCATTCATGCCGAAAAATTGAAAGTTTGAAACAATCATCGAAAAACCACGTTTTATTATGCCATCAATTTAATACGTCAGATTTCACTGATGAATGATAATCAATTACAATGTGGACTTGAAATTCTTTTTTAAATTAGATTATCGAGTTATGTGGAATTTGCATTATAAGGAAAATTTTAACCTGTTAATTAGATATTTTTAGTCGACGTTAAAATCTGTAAAAATAAAATTGGGTCGAACATTAAATAAATTAGGCTTGAACGAATACATTAAAGTATAGACTAAGATACATAATTTGAGAAAGGAGATCAAGTCCTTTGATTTTAGATAATTTGGGAAAGGGGATCGAGTCCTTTGATTTTAGGGATGTAAGTTGGTGAATGCAGATTTGTTCGTATCAAAGCTATATTTGGTTGATCTTAAATTTGCTTACTTCTTTAGATGTCATGGGCTTGAAAACCTATACATGAATTGAACTTTTTGAATCACTTAACTTATATGTTGAGGAGGTGGGCACTAGTTTTGAGTGCGCCCTATTCAGTTAAGTCAATTTTGATGGGTTCTATTCGAGGTCTAACTGACTTGGTATGACAATGGTATGACAAATGCAGCTTGAGCTCTGATTTATCTTTCTTATTCTTCAATACACATGATTTTAGCCTATTTGAATTTGAGATACAACAATATCAAACAAAGTTATATGATTGTACCTACCTTAAATCACTTGAATTATTTTACTATCTATGAATAAGATATTGATACAATAATTTTTTAGACGTGCTGAAGTCATAATATATAATTACAAATTCTCATATTTTATATACCAATACATATTAATATGTATATAATATGCACAATAATCTGTAACACTATAACAAAGAAATAGGTTGGATTTTTCCCTTTCAATGAATGTTCAAATTGTCACATGAGCAACTAACATGTGCATAATAAAAAAAAAGAAGTCATCATCATTTCACATAATGAAATAAGTGATATAAATGAATGTCTTCGATTCATTAAATTGATAATATGATAATCAGGTTTTTTTTTTTTCCCGTGGTCCTTTGAAAAATTCGACATTAATGAAAATAAAATTATCTGATCTTAAAAATCCGAGATCAATATTGTCACACCATATTTCCCAAGGGACTACAATTGTGGATAAGTTATGGGTCCTGAAATGCAATCTCGGAAAGTTATGGGTCCTGAAATGCAATCTCGGAAAGTTATGGGTCCTGAAATGCAATCTGGCTTCATCAGATGAACAGTTGACCGATACGCAACCCACTAGTCTACTACGTCTTAAGGTGAAAGTTTAAAAAAGGACCATTTCGAACGCGCGAGTAAAACCCTTGAAAGATCTACTCTCAGCCTTCTCCACGTCACAATCACGCGCCAGCGCGTTGCTTCATGTCGGTTTCTTTCTTCTTTTGAATTTTCTGCAACTTGTCACTATAAATCCCAACTATTATCCCATTCTAAATTCCATCATCATTTCTCTGCTCGTATTCCTTGGATCTTGAACAATCCTTCGTTTTCGTGTCGATTCTTGTTTTACTTGCATAGAAGAAAGCAAGCTCTGATAGGGAGAGAGAAAAAATGGTGCGTTTGAGCAACAATTTAGTGGGGGTTCTGAACATCATCACGCTGTTGCTATCGATACCGATAATCGGCGGCGGAATATGGCTGTCGAAGCAGGCGGACACGGAGTGCGAGCGGTTTCTGGATAAGCCGGTGATAGCGTTGGGAGTATTTATTCTGTTGGTGTCGATAGCGGGGTTGGTGGGTTCGTGCTGCAAGGTCTCATGGCTGCTGTGGCTCTATCTATTGGTGATGTTCCTGTTGATTCTTCTGCTGTTTTGCTTCACGATCTTCGCGTTTGTGGTGACCAACAAGGGCGCGGGCCGGGCCATCTCTGATCGAGGGTACAAGGAGTATAGGCTTGGGGATTATTCCAATTGGCTCCAGAAAAGGGTTAACAATAACTGGAATAAGATTAGGAGTTGTTTGGTTGATGGTAAGATTTGCCAGAAGCTGCTTCAAGAAGGGTCTACCCCTGCTCAAGATTTTTACAGAGAGCATCTCTCTGCCCTTGAGGTACTCTCTCTCTCTCTCTCTCTCACTTGTGATTCAGATTTTGTTGTTTTGTTGGTGTTGTTGACGATGAACTTGGGAGGTTTTAGATCTGGGGATAGTTTACCTTTTGAGACTACTGTTTCACCAAACTGATTTTGATGCAGGTTATGATTGTGTTCAAAGTGCTATTGAACTGATATGCTTTTTTTGTGAAATCACTGCATATGATGAAATGTGTATTCAAGAAATCACTGTAGAGAAGTTTGTCATGATGTTTGACCTTTGCTTAATCATTTCTGAGGGGCCAATATCTTTGATTTTATTGAAAAAGTTGAAAATTATGTTCTTCACATCAAATTTATCTTAAGCTACTTTGAAGATTAAAGATCCTTTTCTTTTCTTTTCTTTTGGGGTTCTTCTTTTTGCATTATTTGTCTGGGTTGTTTACTAGTGCTTGTAGAAAGTTGAGTGCCTTTAAGTTGGTTTGGCTATTATAAGCCTGAAAAGGTGTTATAAAGAATTCTTTTATCTCGTCTATTATAGCCATTAACTGAAAGGTAGTTTCTTTTTGAGTTTTCAAATTTATCACACCTACAAAATTTTATAGCTGTTTTTGTGACCAATCTCTGAAACTATTGAAATTAAATTCAAAAACAAGATCCAAGCAACTGTTTTGCATAGATGTTAGGAGCATCTCTTTGTATCTTTTAGTTCTAAATGAACCTCATCTGAAATATGCATAGTAGTATGAAAATTTCAATCTCTAGAATTAGGAAGTGGGGAAAAACAGGTATTTTGCATAAGGGGCTGTTAGCACACACCTTTTACTGGAATGGAATAATTCATCTCCTTTTGCTATCTTTGATTTTTGCATATATTCCATTCCATTCTGCTAAAGATTGTATTGTATTGATTGTTTGACATATATACTCACTGAATTTGTGATTGGTAAACAGTCTGGTTGCTGTAAGCCATCGAACGACTGCAACTTCCAGTATGTGAGCCCGACGAACTGGACTGAGGGCACCACGCCATTATCCGCCAATCCAGATTGCGCCAAATGGCAGAATGACCCTAATATATTGTGCTATGGCTGCGAGTCATGCAAGGCAGGGTTGCTGGATAACGTCAAGAGTGCCTGGAAAAAGGTGGCTGTGATCAACGTCATATTCCTCGTCTTCCTCATCATCGTCTACTCAATTGGATGCTGTGCTTTCAGAAACAACAGGGAGGACAATAATTCTTGGAAACGATATCCTTGATCCAATCATGTATGTTATGTTTTTTTGAGTAGAGATCAGGGCTTGATTTTGAACCTTTCTACTGCACTTCACATTACGTATATCAGCTTCTTCTTGTGTACAGTGCATTCTTGTTTTTTCTTGCACCACTATTCTTGTTGCTACATTTCTATAAGATGTGTTTATTGATATTACATTTTTTATTGTTGGTTCCTCGCCTGCAGATAATTTTAGGACAATTAAGCTACTTCATATTTTATTGCTCTAATTCTTGACTTTGTTTTGTTTAATTGGTCATGAGTCAATTGTGCATTATCTTGATGATACATATCCACTTCAAAATATGTGCAATACTAAGAAAATTATATTTATACATGTCAACATGTGACATGATTGGAAGAAAGGAATCATGATACCTGGCTATAATTCCACTCAAAATAAGATATTAACAATAAATATCAATATTGTTTTTTGTTTTTTGATGTAACATACTAGCCATTTGTAATTGTAGTAGCTGGTTGAGTGTCCATTCCAAGTTGGAAATTGTCAAATCTGTTTAAAACGATGTGGATAGACACGTGCTTACAGTTTTCAAATTAATGGTTTTTTTGTGGATAAACATCTATATTCTTCATATGTTCTACCTTTTGTTTTCTTTTTCATGAGATACTAAATGCGGATAAGTATAATTCTTATGATATCATTTCAAAATCTAAGATCGTCTAACAACAATTTGGACAAATTTTTACTTGAAAACTGTTCCAAATTTGTGAATAATGTTACTTTATTTCATAAAATTATTAGAATGATCTCATATCAATTAAAAAGAAAAAAAGTGGTGGGGCTTTATAAAATGAATAATAGGGCCACCTGTTTATTATGAAATATTCAAGTGGTTGCACCTGCCGTGGCTAACTTAATTTTGGTAGGAATAATAGTCTGATTTTCCAGGTCAACATTTTGTTGATTGGCTTTCTTCACTTTTTTTCTTTTTAATCTTTGCTTTTGTGGATCTTGTTTTATTGTAAGAAGTGGCCAAAAGTAGTGAACTTTCTGGGATAAATTTTAATTTGTCAATGGATATTTCGTTGTGTTTTAATTTTAAAATTTTGGTATGGAAACTGAGGTGAAACTCTTGTACAAAATAGTAGAAGAAAATAATATTGTATATAGACTTGAAAATTGATTTCACATTGCTTCTTTGTATGGAAATGGTGTAATGATTATAGTTAATGTGACAACCCAAATTTACAATTTTCAAGTGTCAAAAATGTAAATACAAATTGTTGTATTTGAATTTGGAGGCACATTGGCATATTATGAGGATATTTTTCTAATTTCAAAGTTCATATCAACAATTGAAATCTGAATGATAGTAACAAAATTAAAAGTAGTGATCCAATATGATAGGTCTCAAGATCATGTGATTGATAGAAGACCAAAGATGATAATTTGTTAAGCACGACAAATTTGATAGGGAAATATACACACTATTGAACCTTGAATTTGAGTGAAGGATATTATTGAAAAGTGAAATGGAAAATCTATTCTTTGCAGTCAACTATTGGATATTTTACCTTTGGGATTGGATCCAGTATCAGATGCTGAACCTAATAGCTATATGAATTTGGGCCCAGTTTGGGTTTGGCCCAATTTATTTCCATACAAAGTTCCTTTCTGAAATCCTCTTCTCAACTACACATATATATATTGAAGAGTGGTTGTTACGTGATGTCGTTACATGAATCTTGTTATGTGTGATGATGGATATATTTGTATTATACTTTCAACAATTCATATAAAAGTTTGTAAAAATCTGTTCAATTTATGAATAATAAGAATCTGTCTTACGAAAACTACCCGAAAACGTTTCACATGAGTTTTAACGTATTTTAAAGTATTATAAATTCATGTTTTCCCTTAAAAAATAATAAAAGCACTCATGTCTTAGTTTGGAAAATCATGAGGTGTCAAAATAGTGAAAAACAAGAATGTGGAGAATAGAATTAAAATGGGACCATTGAAGTATATATCATCATGTGCGATGTGTTAGTGTATGGGGTATCCCACTTTTGGATGATGCAACACTTGTTACATTTTGGATATATAATTTGCATAAATATCAACTACTATACAATTTGTTTCAAAATTTGGTACTAAATATCATATTGTATCATAATGATGAGTACTCAAATTGTATCCAAGTAACTCAAATAAAAAAGAATTAAACATTGACTTAGGGTACTAAATATTAATTTGTATTTTTTGTATCAAATTAAATACAATATAGTAATTAATAAAAACTGGAAAATTCAATTCACAGTTTTGTATGATACATCATGATCTCATCTCAAGTTCAAGTCTCCATTAATTTGATATAAGTTGATCAAGATGGTACCATAAACATAATTAGCTAGCATCACATACAATTGTAAGTGCAACAATTATTGCATATACATGTTCTGATTTATGTGTACAAATTCAAAACCTCGCATTGTCACAATAAATTAAAAATCTAAATCCAGTTTTCATGTTGGCTTATTAATTAAGTTACTTATTTGATGCACGCAATCTTATCCAATTATAGACTTATTTCATGCATGAATGTTAATGGAGTGATGAACCATTCAAATATGTGATAACAAAAGGGGAAATATGTATGTGAATTTGATTATATTGTTGATCGATATATTTTCTAATTAGAGAAAAAAGAGAGAAATTTATCATAAGATTAAAAAAAAGATCAAATAAAAATGGTAGGGATTCAGCAAATTAATCCAACTCAAACATCAATTATAGAGTGATTCAACTACAAGTTAAGGATGTATCCACAAGATGAAGATCTAGGGTTCCAAAAGAAAGAACATGAAAAGAAGAACAAAGAAAAGAAAAGAAAAGAAAAGAAAAAGTCTGGAAGAAAGGCATCACCTTCCCTTTGCCTCAATGACTTGCCTTTGCTTCTTCAATCCCTTCTATGAGTTTAGAAGAGAAAGAAGAGCAGTATTGTGTATCCCGTATACATATATCATGACGATCAGTATCATTCTCGATCATTCTTTTTCTTCTTCTTCTTCATGTTGCTCAATTGCTTAAAAATCTTCTTGGCCACCTTCCTCTTGATATGTTGTTTATGATAAGGTCAAGCTATGTTGTGTATATATATATATAATGCATGTATAAATAACTTTGTAGTTGTAATTAGGGAATCAAGTTGATTCTTTTCTTTTCAATTTATATTAGGGTTTATATGTAAATTAACATTGGATTAATTAATTGTTTACTTTAAACAACATGCATATAAAGTTCATCCACCATTATTTTTCCCTTCCGAAGGAGAATGAACTTGAATACGAGACTTTTTTTTTTAAGTACTTGAAAGATACAATGATTGTTAGAGTACTGAACATCAATAAAGTTCACTGAATCATTAAATATGCATTCATGAAATCGAACTTGCACTTAAATCTTGATGAATTTCCTATAATCTCTTATTATTGAACCACTCCATGACATGGATATCTTCATTACAAAGTGCTTAACCACAAAGTAAAATGGTGAATGGTCCCCTCCATGAATGAACCGAAGTCAATATTCTTAATATATTATATAATAAGTCGTACTTATCCACCACTAATTACAACTTTTATTTCTGCTTTGTGGAATCAAGCAAGAGAGGTAATCTAATCCCTCCATGTGGAGATAAAGCTAAAAAAAGGTAATTTAGATTTAATTATTGCAATTAGGGAAATAAAGGCAATAAAAAGCAACCATGACTAAGTGGACACGTACACATCCCACACTGTTTTGGAATATGTTCTTCATCACCCAATTCTTTTCATTTAATTAATCAACACATTTCTTAATCTTGATATGCTCTACATAATACTCTATCGCTTATACAACAATAATGTACATTTCTATAATGAGGAAATGGGGGTAGAATTATATATCTGAATTAATATATGAAATTGACTTGTTTAATTGCCTTTCCCAATATCTTTTTAATCCTTGCAAAAAAAAAAAAACACAAAAACTTATGTGAGACGGTTTTACGAATAGTTTCTGTGAGACGAGTCCTTATTGTTCATGAATTGAACCCATACAAAATTTCAAATGAATTACTAAGAGTGAGTTATGGATTGACCCGCCTCACGAAAAAAGATCCATGAGACGATTTCATACAAGAGTCCAAGACCTACTCTACATGGAAAAGAAAAACTTTTTGGTTTTTCATTTTTTTTTCTTTGGAAGAATGTGTGGTATTAGTTGAGCTTTGATCTAAGCTTTATAGTGGAGTTAACTATTTCTGACTCGGATATGCATGAATCTAACACATTATCTAAACAGAATAATTTTTAATCAATTCTAGGCACGAATAATCCTATAATTTAATAACACCAATTTTAGGAAAAAAAATACCCAATATTTCTCTACTTAATCCATTTATAAATAAAAGACAAATTGTTCTGAAATATAATTTTTACAGGGTCAATTATTACCGTAAATATCACAAAATTTTCTACAATTGTAATTTTAACAAATCTTTTATACATTAATAAATATAAAATGACTTTCAACTTTCTCGTGCATGAATTTAGATATGCATTAATTTCTTGCAAAAATCTCTTCCACATTGCACTATATTTAACATAGTATACATAAGTAACATACCTCTAAACATTCGATCATCACCTAATAAAAACTCAAAATCCCTTTTTTTTTTTTATTATAAGGAACTTAGGCTCAAAAATATGGATGTTATTATGGTGATTGTATTCTAAATCACATGTAATTGAAACTGTTTAATGCTTGTAGAATATACAGTTGAAATCAACTCACATAACCCGCGTGGATAGACGGATTCCAATTTTGACTTCTGATCTTTTTTGTTAAATAATAGTATAATATCATGTCTCAATTCAACCCCAAACTGTTTTGATTTGTTGTTCCCTAATTAATGACATCAAGCACAATGATTTAATTATCTTTTCCTGATCCAAAAACCTTTTGTTAGATCGTTTTATTAATCTAATTTTGTAAGACAATGCAATCCACTATATATCTACATATGAATTTGTAAAAAATATATTAAATTGATGAAAAGTATTGTTTAATTTTTGGATTTGATGGTGAGTTTACGAAATGAAAAAGATATTGTACCTATATATTGACTACTTAAAATTAAAATGCTAGAACATGCTGATCGGTCTTATAGATGATGCTATTAATCTTTTAATCTTATAAGTCTATCTATGTTTATTTTAGGCCAAACGTTAACAGCTAGTGCCTTAAAGAAATTGAAATTTATGACTAAAATAAACCGTTTGGGATAAAAATTAAAATGACCACGTTCGATCGATATTAATTAGAATTAAAATGCAGATTAAAATCAATATTACTAGCTTAACATTATTATTTTCAGACAATTATTCATGATTAAAAAAGAATTGGTAGAATCATAAATATGGAGTGGAAACAGAATGGGCAAGCTAGAGTTGGGCATGGGACTAAGTTAGGGATAGAGTATTGAGTACTGTTGTTGGCATAATTTAATGCATTCAATCCCCAACTAACTATTACATATATCTACTGAAAGTATTTAAAGCCTCTATTTTTTCAAAATTATTTTACTAAGTCTTTAACCTTTTTGTTATTTATTAAAATGCTTATCCTCCAAAATTGAAAATCTTAATATGGTTCTTAGGCACTTTAATTATAATTCAGTTGGCAAAATTAATTACTTAAGCAAATCATTTCTGCATCAAGAAACACATATACGTCCCACAAATATAGTTAAATAGATTTTTTTTTTTTAATGATGGTTATATTGAGGCTATCGAGAATATCTAATACCCTGAGAATTGGGTTGTAAAAAATGTAAAGTAAAATCATATATGAACAAATTGAATATGTACAAATTTCATTCTAACATTTTTTTTTTTTTATTCACAAAAACTCATGTGAGACGATTTGAAGAATAGTTTTTGTGAGACAGATCTTATTATCTATTAATTGAACTCATATCTATAAATTTTCATATAAATTGCTAAGTGTGGGTTATGAGTTGATCCATCTCACGAAAAAGATCATACTCTTTTGTCTTTTATGACTTCTAACATAAAATTATTCCACAAAAACTTGTGTGAGACGGTCTTACAGATAATTTCCGTGAGACGGATCCTTTTTACCTACTAATCTGACTCATTTCTACAAAGTTATATGTAAATTGTGAAATGTGGGTTGATCCGTCTTACATAAAATGGTTTGTGAGACGATCTTACATGAGACTTAATCAAATTATTGGAGTACCTATATATTTGCTTTTCAAAATATCGGCCTAATTTTCACCAAAACTGAAAGTCATGGAATAGATTCAATTGAATCATACTATTAAAACCTAAAAGACAATGGCGATGAAAAGTATTAAAACCAGAAACTTAAGTTTTGGGGGACGATGCACCTAATGAACTATTATAACAAGTGTAACATCTATTATTCATTTGCATATGTATACATGTTATTCGACATTTATGCAGCGTTTCGAGATATAATCCACCAAATATGGCATGAATTACACCGCTTACTCTCAGTGAAATTTCCAAATTTACCCTTCAAGAGTGTGAACCCATATGCAGAACATTAATTAAGTCAGTCGCCCCTATGCTTCCACACAGTCGATTTTGAAATAAATTTCTTTGTACTTTGAAATTTCCCTTTTTCTCCATCATTACTTGTCACAGTCTATGGTTGGCAAAATATATATGTATGGCCCAACTTGCTAAAAGCTTTATTCATTCAATCGTGCTAATTCATGAGCCATATTCAAATGACATTTTTACCCCGTTATGTGATGACAAAAAAAAAAAAAAAGATTAAACTAAATGATATGAAACGATTTTACAGAAAAAAATCATGAGAAATGTACTAGGCAATTAAGGAGAAACTTCATATTTATCACTAGAGATGTCAACATGGATAAAGTTCTCCTACAGGAAAAGGGGAAGAACCTTAGGAATGTTGTGATTTTCACATAAATATGGAATTAAAGTCCATTTAGTTATGAATGGACAAAGTAATGGCCCAAAACGTAGCAATTAATGCTTTTGTAGCCTTCATGAATTGTTATATACTATCTTCATCCTAAAATAAATGACGTTTTAGTCTTTTGCACATATATTAAGAAGTGTAATAAAAAGTCCAATCTACCCCTATTTAAGATTAATTAATGATAAATTTTTATCTCTTTAATACATTTAATTTGAGATGAGTAAATAGGAGCATATTTGGTATATTGCATGTAAATATACTTTGGAATACGAAAACGACAATTATTTTGGGACAAATTTTAGTTGCTAAAACATCATTTATTTTGGGACGGAGGTAGTATAATTCTTTTTTTTTAAAATGTACACTAGATCTATATATCTTGTTCAATTTTCAATCTTTATTTTCATGTATGTCTTTTTAACAGAACCCAACAAAACATCCAAACACATGCATTGAAAATATCACACTATTCTCTCCAATACACTTCCTAATCCAAATGAACCAAGATAAAAACCAAAAGCAGTTTTAGCCTAGTTCCCACTAGTATATTTACCATGCTCATCTTTCATCTATGCTAAAAGTGCAATCTTTCTTTCTCCAAATATATTGGGCATCACTCATTCTAGCATTCAAATCATAGACTATTATAACTAAAACAAGTTTCAAGATTCTCTTCACCATGGCTGCACCCTTGTTTTCTTGGCCATGGGAATTCTTGGGCAGTTGCAAGGTACTTAGCACTAAACAGATAATCATATTGTCTTTTTATGGACAAACTCCATGCAATAATATTTTTTCTTAAACAGATTGTTCTATATGGGATGTTTTTGGCCAAAGCAATGTACTCAAGATATCAAGAAGGATCAATGAAAGACACTTGGTTTCTTCATATCTTCATTGTTTGTATGCTCCGACTCCTTATGTATCAACTATGGACCTCTTATAGCAACATGCTCTTTCTTATTCGGAATCGCCAGATTGTCAAGAAAGGAGTTGATTTTAAACAGATTGATCAAGAATGGAACTGGTGATTAATCTTTTAATGTAACTATGCTTTTGTTACTCCAATTTCCTCATCATTTTATCAACTATTTTCTTGTTGATCAATCAGGGATAATTTTATCCTGCTTCAAGCTATTGTTGCTGCTTTGGTGATGCACATATTTCCAGTCTTTGAAACGTTACCTACATGGAACAAAAATGGCATGACATCAGCATTAGCTCTTCATATAGCAATTTCAGAGCCCCTTTTCTACACCATCCATAAATGCTTCCATGGAGATTATCTTTTTACTCGTTACCACTCTCTCCACCATTCATCACCAGTGCCACAACCCTTTACAGGTAAACATAATTACTATATGAGTTTATACAAAGATTGAACCTTTTGTGAAACTTCAAATAAGTGTGCCTTAATCTTTGAATGTTTTGCAGCTGGACATGCTTCATTTTTGGAACATATTTTGTTGACAATTGTGATTGGAGTACCTATCATTGGTTCGTTCTTGATTGGTCATGGCTCTATAAGCTTGATCTACGTCTACGTGTTGGTGTTCGATTTTCTGAGGTGTCTGGGCCATTCAAATGTGGAGATTGTTCCCCATCAGATATTTGATGTCATCCCTTTTCTTAAGTATTTACTCTATACTCCAACGTAAGTGAGTTTCTTCAAACATATCTTGAATTTTAACATGGAGATTATCTGTTCTATCTCTGAGTAGTATTGCTCTATACTTAGTCAATCTAGGAGGGCCTAAACATGTTAGCCTCTCTGCTTTTACTTCAATGATTTAATCTCTAAATCTTGAAGAATTAAGTGCTTCTTGCTCGGCAAGGATCATGTATATATATAATTCCGATTCATTTCTGCAGATACCACAGCCTACACCATTTTGAAAAGGACACGAACTTTTGCCTTTTCATGCCTCTTTTCGATGCTTTAGGACACACGTTGAACAGAAAATCATGGGACATGCAAAGGAAAAATAGCTTAGATTCAGGTTAGCTATTCAGAATATTCCAACTGAGTGATCACATTATGAAATGGATAAATCTTACTGAATGGATGGTATGATCATTGAAAACACAGGTAAAAATGGGAGGGTTCCAGATTTTGTGTTCTTGGCCCATATTGTGGACATGTCATCTGCCATGCATGCACCTTTCTTGCTAAGATCAATGGCGTCTCTACCCTACTGCACAAGAGTTTACTTGCTACTCTTTTGGCCAATCTCTTTTATAGTGATGCTACTGATGTGGGCTAAATCCAAGACATTTTTAGTCTCATTCTACAACCTTAGAAATCGGATACACCAAACATGGGCTGTTCCCAGGTTCGGTTTTCAGGTTCGTATCTGTTCACAATTCTAAGCCAAACATGAGATCGGATGCATCCTTGAATTAATTGCCTAATGTTTCATGTGCATTGCAGTATTTCTTGCCATTTGCTGCCAAGGGCATCAATAAGCAGATAGAAGAGGCTATTCTTAGAGCTGATAGGCTTGGAGTTAAAGTTATTAGCCTTGCTGCTTTGAATAAGGTTAACTAACTCTGTTCTCACTAGATTTTTATACTTTTGTTATCAAGTACTGTCCTAAAATATCTGCTGACTCGTGTAGAATGAGGCTCTTAATGGAGGCGGGACACTCTTTGTCAATCAACACTCGAACCTTAAGGTTCGCGTGGTTCATGGGAATACTTTAACAGCAGCAGTGATTCTTAAAGAAATCCCTCAGAATGTAAAGGAGGTGTTTTTATCTGGAGCCACTTCCAAATTAGGAAGAGCCATTGCCCTTTATCTTGGCAGAAAAGGCATCCGTGTTCTTGTAAGTAGCTTGCTCGTATAGTTTTGAAGTATATGTGATCAAACATGAGAAATAATGATACAGCATTGTGGTTCAGATGCTAACTCAATCAACAGAAAGGTTGAGAGAGATTCAGAAAGAAGCAGGAGTTGATTGTGAAAAGAATCTAGTCCAAGTAACAAAGTATGAAGCAGGACAAAACTGTAAGGTACAACATAGCATCCACCACTGTTTTACTTCATTCAACTGTCTTAAAGATTCATGAATCACTGAACTCGTGGATCATGTACGTAAGACATGGATAGTAGGCAAATGGATCACAGCAAGAGAGCAAAACTGGGCCCCGCGCGGAGCTCATTTCCATCAGTTTGTGGTCCCACCTATACTCCAATTCCGAAGGGATTGCACTTATGGTGATCTTGCAGCCATGAAGCTGCCTGAAGATGTTGAAGGCCTAGGATCTTGTGAGGTAATCACCTACATTATTATTACATGCATGTTTAGTTGAAGTATTAATGATGGATGGATGGATGAATCTTGGTTTTTGGTTTTAGTATACAATGGAGAGAGGAGTTGTGCATGCTTGTCATGCAGGTGGAGTGGTTCATGCTTTAGAAGGATGGAGTCACCATGAAGTTGGGGCCATTGATGTGGAGAGAATTGATCTGGTGTGGGAAGCTGCACTGAAACATGGCTTCAAGTCTCTTTCTATTGATCTTAACACCTAGTTGAATACAAAATCATTCTTGATTAACCATTCACTGCAATTAATGAGATATCAAATCTGAATTGTTGCTTCTATTACTTCTTTCTTAACACATGGTTGATATCTCTTGCATTGTGTTTATATATATTTTATTAAATAAGTATAAATAAAACAACCTCAGATTTGCAGCAATAACAATCAGTATCAAACTTATTGTCTGTATTGATTATGTGAAACATATACTTGTCATCATTTTTTATTTAATACATATATGATCTCATTTACTCTGCAGTGCACCATATATTTCATTTCACTTCTTATAGTTTATTTTCTGTTCTCTGTAGGCTAATTTATTACTGTTTTATTTATTTTTAGTTTAAAATTATATACATTTTAGTTTAATTAATGATTGTAATAATCTGTATTACAAGGATATAAATATAATGCAAATTAGCTCATCAATCAATCATATATAGAATTACAAAATATATATCATCAATCAATACAAAATAAAATTACAATGACCATCTGTTGAAGCAACCCCAATTCTGGTCAAAGTGAAAAACGCTGCTTTTCCTTATCCATATCCATGTCCATGTCCATGTCCATGTCACCTCCTATTTGCACGACAAGATATGAATAAATTCTGTTAGAACGCCACGTGTCTTTCTAACCGCCCACGTATCGGCTTTTGCACCTCGAAGCGTGTCCATAACCGCTTATCGTATTTGTAAACACATATAAACCTATGAATTAATTTCAATGCTGTTAAATTTTATGTTCTTACCTCATGAATCCTGAGTGAATTATTACTAAACAATGGCCAAGAAAGTTGTTTCTGTAACACTCGACAAGAAGAAGTTGAAGCCCATCAAACACACCAACAAAAGGAAGATCAAACTGAAATCTGTGCTCACCAAAATCTTCAACTACATGAAATCAGACTCTTACATGTTTGCCCCTTTGGCATATCATCATCATCCTCACTCTCACACATCTCTCCCTGCTTCTTTTCGTAAGAACTAAATTAATTTCGTTTTTTTTTTTTCTGTTATTTTCGTTCTTGAGAATCGATCTTGTAATTGTAATTTGTGTTAATTAGGCGCAAGTGAAGAGGTCCGAGTCCCCCTAAAGAAAAAGGAGAAGAAATTGGTGGAGGGTGTTAAGGAATATCTGAAATGTGATTGCTACATGTATGCCCCATTACTTCATGTGGATTCTCATATTGGTAATATATAGTCTTTCACAATTTTAATTGGTTAATTAATGGCATTGAATTCACAAAAGAAGATGTTCAATAAATAGAGATGGGTTTGGTTTGAGAAATGCAGAAAGTGGAAGAGTGAGTGATGATGATGAAGCGAGGGTTAGGGAGGAAAGAAGAAAAGAAGATGACATTAATGGTAGTTATGATCTTCGTATGAAGCAAAGCATGAGGCAATTCTCCCAAATATCATCTCATGTTCCAGGTTACACAAATTGACCTTTTCTATTTTAGAAAGAAACAAGATTTGAGAATTTTATGTATCTTTAGTCCAATTAATGTGTTTGTAGTGAAGGTCCTAATTTCATTATTCCTAACTTAATAAATTATGTATTACCAATGTTTATTACAAGTTATGACATTGTGTGTCTGTTTGAATGTGGATGCAGGAAAAGTAGTGTTGTCACATAAATTAGAGCATCTTAAGGTTGTGGTGGGGTAAGAAGTCTCATACCTACGCATTAACATTCTGATATATATCTATCTGTTTTGGGGATCTTTCTTTATTTAGATGCGGTTGTAAAAATTTGTATATATGGTGGTGTATGTTATTGAAGAATTTGTGAATTTGTATGTATGGTGTACTATTGAATATATATATATATATATATTATTTAATGTTTTTATATTAATTTAATATTAATTCATAAAGGTGCTCTATGCTCGCGTGTATATATGCATATATAATCTATATTAAATTAGAATTATACTCATAATAGATTAAATTAGAATCATACTCATAATAGAGTTATCTATGTGGAAATGAATTTTTTTAAATCAAAATTATTTTAATATTTTTAAGATTATAAATAACAATTCTTTATAAGGATATATTAAATCTAGAATTCTAATCATAATATAATTCAATATCAATTTTGGTTTAGTTTAGAAATGTATTGTAGATATACGAAAATTTTAAATTATTATTATAATCTTAAATATAATCTCTAATAAGAATGTACTAGATAATTTATATTTTGTAAGAAATATTTATAATAATATGTTTTAGTGAGAATCTATTACATTTCTAGTCATACATAAACATTGATATGATTGGATACACCTAAATCGAGCTTGCTGGACTCTCCAAAGCCTGTGTGGTATAAATTTGGGCCTTCACATGCTGGGCCAGATCTAATATTATATATTTGGGCTCACCATAGTACATATAGACCCAGTAAGGGATTAATCATTGTGTACGTGGGATATTTTTTACCTTAGAAATATTTATATCATACGTGTACTTTGGTTGTAAGGTTTTGTTTGTAAAGGGTGATTTGAAATCATGGATCTAGAGGTGATGGATTTTAAAATTTGTATTTATCCGAATATCATCGATAAATTAAGAATTTCAAAATTGATTCTCGAAATTTTCCATTCAGATGGAGCCTAAAAGATTTTTAAATATCAAATTTAAATTAGGTTCCACTTGAATAATTGATTTGATCAAAGATCCGAGATCCACCAATGGTAAAAATAAAAAAGATTAAATTAAAATGCAACTGTAAGATCTCATTGATGGAGTTACCGTTGAAATTTCAGATTTCATTTCAAGTACTTCAGTCCAAAAGAAGTCTTAGGTTCATGTCTTGTGACAAATTTTGAATGCCAATATTCTAAATATATATACGACAAAGGAGATAATGTGATCTAGTGTAAAATCACATAAACTGTATATATACAAAAAGACGAAAATCACAAGTAAACGAAAGTTAAGATATTTTGAAACAATTAGGACACAATTAGTGTCCATTAGATCATCAAAACAGCAGAGTAGATCATATGATATTAGTCCTGTAATCGCCATGCATGTGTGCAATGCAGACATAATTTATATAGATGATGATGATGATGATGATGATGATGATGATGATAATAATAATAATAATAATAATAATTGATTCGTCCTAACTTCAATCCTTTACTTTTCCGGCGTCGTTCGAAATTCTCCGATGTCAAATTGGAATTCTCCGGCGTTGACTAGAATTCTCCGATCAAAGAGACCTGCAAAACAAAGAACACCGGGGGTTTTTCCCCGTGAAGGGACTCCGACGCTCAAGTCAGTAATCTCACAAAGATATTGCTCTCGATTTTAGTAATGCTTAACGTGTAAAAATTGTGATTGTGTGTGAAATAGAAAGATAAAACTGTGTATATATATATACTCCCTGAAAGAGACGTGATTCCTTGGGAAAGTGATGTGGTAGTTGGGATTTCTCCTAAAAATTTGGAAAGTGGCGAGATTCTCGCGATCATGGGAGTTATCTCAAATTTGAATTAGTTCGCCTGGAATTAGCTCGACATTTCGCCTCTCAGTTCGACATTCTTGCCTGCGAGTTTGATCAGTTCGCTCAGCAAGCCGAACATACATGTTCGCTCGCACGATCTCTATTACTTCTTCATTCTGTTCGCGCTGGTTGCCCTTCAATTCCGGGTCGGGTTTTCGGGGTAGTTTGAATGTGGTCAGTTCGACCACATCAATAATAATAATAATAATAATGATAATGATAATGATAATGATTATTATTATTATTATTATTATTATTATTATTATTATTATTATTATTATTATTATTATAGAGGAGTATAGTATCGTTGTTATTATTACTCCTCTATAATAATAATTATTATTATAATTATCATCATCATTATTATTATTATTATTATAGAGGAGTATAGTATAGTATAGTATTATGTGTGTGTGTGTGTGGGGAAAGTGAAAGGTGTTGTGAGTTAAGAGCATTGGGTGGGGGTTCTCAATTTAATGAGCCACACGTGCATCCCCTTCTCTTCATCCTTCGTTCTCACCACATTTTCATGTATCTCTATTATTGTTATTATTATTATCTTCTCTCATCTATTGTCTCCATCTTAACTTCCCCAACCATGTGCTTCACTTCTCCATTTTCTCCACCTATATTGCTCATTATACTCCACCATTTTTCTTCTTTATGTGTACAGATTGTTATCCAATATTTGTATATTTGTTGGGTGGTCTAATGTGAGAACGGCATTTCTTATGTTATGTGAGAACAACATTTATCGTGTTGAACGGTTGACCGATTTTAATAATCCATATGAACTTAACCTTAGAGACCGTCGTCTCATATAAAACCTACTCATAATTTACTTATATAGTATCAGTATCACACAAAAATATCGATAATTTATGTACAAAATCTTTGATACTTTCATCATGAGTTGCTACAATTACTCCCAAATGTGAAATGGAAAATACTATCATTTTTAAACTTTGGACCTAATTTTAGAACCTGGTAAATGGAAATCTTTTACGACAAGACCGACGCTTGAGAAGTTGTTTTAATTTTGTCGGGATATTAATATAATTTTAATATCTGATAAAATTATTCAATGCTATCTAAATTTCTTTAAGAAAAAAAATTCGATTTATTGTGGGTGATGATGGTTGCTCATGCTCATGGATGGCCTACAAGTTAGCCGCCAGGAATGGCAAGGTGATCAAATATCTTTACGCATAGCCACGATATTTATATATATGTTACACTATTTTCAAATATTTAGATGTTATTTTTATTTGTGTTTTATTTAGCAATAAATTAAGATCATAACAAACTAAGCAAACTCTAATACATGATTCCTATTTAAAATTAATACACATGATTCGCATTATAAACGACAGATAGTAATATATAGATAGAAAGGATTTTCTAATTATTTCGTACTCCGTTTGATAACATTCATTAAATAATTAATATAAGATTTGGTGATAATAGTTTACATTCCAATCTACTGTACAGATTCATAGGCTATGAAAATGGGATTCTAAAATTTAAAATAAATAGAAATTGTAACAGTGTTTTGCTTTCTTAGGACAATCCCATGTGTGCACATGGATCCATATATGCTCCTCACATGTTTTTAATAATATATACTTGTTTTTTTATCTGTAATTAATTAGGCGTGCGTGTGGCCTTTTTTTTTTTTTCTTCTAAATAAAATTTTGATTTTGGACCATAATAAAAATATAATTGTTATGTTAATTTCTAGTAGATCTGGGCTCTTGTGATACTGTCTCATGTGCGACGGCACTGGCGCACGGTCGTGTGCTGGGACACCTGGTCGACCGTGCGCCGAAACACATACTTTTAGCATTAAAAGACATATTTATAGACAAAAATCACATACTTATCTCGACCGTGTCATGAGACCTGACCGTGCGCCACAGATTGCTCAAGCGAGGCACGGTCTGTTCCAGGACACGGTTGAGAAAAAAAAAATCACATACTTATAGTGAAAAATCACATACTTATTATCAAAAAAGACATACGTATACACTACAGTCGCGCACGGTCGTGTCCTGGGACACGGTCGACCGTGCTCGAGTGCCGTCGCATGTGAGATGGTTGCATATGAGTATTTGTGTTTCTAGTAATGGCTAAACAAATTAGATTATTTAATTCACATGAGCATGAGGATTAAATTTAAACCGAACATCCTTAATATTAATTAACACTAAGAACATCATTCTATTAATTATACCAGTTAAAATTATATAAAATTAACCCCCTCAATAAAATGAAGTCGAAGCTCACTTAATACTATCAAATCGTGATTGCATTACAAAATTAAAGAAATGTTTTTTGATTGCCTTGTAGCTAAAACGTAAATTTTTACCAATTTAAAAAGTGGTAGAAAATAAGGGTCTCTGACAAGAAATCAGAAATTAATCAGAGTTGGATGATGAAGAATATATATGTACGTGAGTGGAAAGCACATGTGAAGAAATTAAATAGTTGATGTTTGGATATTAAATAAATAATACTACTCATGTTTTAGATATAATTGTATGATGGCATCGTTCCCATGTTTCCCGGATCCTGCCAATTTCCACTTTTTGCTTCATCACTATTATAATTATAATCTTGATTCTTTAATTTCAATTTTAGGCTCACATTTTTTGACTTTTCAGATCATTTTATACATATTTAATAATTAGTGTGTTACTTAATTATGAAACATTGCTTTAGTCTTGTGTTTCAATTTGTCTTTTCTATCTAATTATGTGTTCTTTGTGTGACGTTGGGGATATATGGAATTAGTGTACCATTTTTAATTTAAAAAAATCGAATAATATATATATATATATATATATATATATATAAGAATAAATAATTTAAAATATGGCGGTTTTATTTTCAGGCCATATGTAGCTAGCTTACTATTAAAAGTTTTTATAATTCATTTACTTCATATTACTGTAACAATTATCAGAAAACACACTAATTTATTATGAGAGTATCATTTTCCTTTAATTAATACTATCCATAGGTCTCGTGACGTCCATGAATTTATAAATATTAATTGACTGGGTATCCATGCGATTATGAACATCTGTACTCCGATATTTGCATGAAATTGAAAATATAAAAAGCATAGAAAATTTAATAAAATATATATACGCACACAAAGTATTAAATGTAATCCGTATAAAATGAGCCATTTTTACCCTATTTGTTATATATAGAGACAAAAATAACCCTCATTATAATAGAAGGACAAATCTAACTCAAAACTAAATTTTAGCCCAAAAATACTTACTTTTGACTTGTGTGACATTGTCAAATCAATGTACATCATGACAGAAATGGACACTTTTTCATAATTTACCCACATTTTCAGCTCCCTTTTGGCAAAAAAAAGGACACACTGCAACCAGTACACTTTTTCAAAATTGACCCACATTTTCAGCTTTGAAAGCCCTTTTGGCAAAAAAAAAAAAAAAAAGACACACTGCAGCCAGTGGGAATCAAACCCGGGACTACAATGAGCAAATTAAGCTATAGTTCTACTGGGACAAATAATATTATTGCAATAGTTTTCGTGTAACACCTACAAAATAGGTTACACGAAAACTCTTGAAATCAAGGTTACACAAAAACACTTGAAATCAAGGTTACACGAAAACTCTTGAAATCAAGGTTACACAAAAAATCTTAAAATTAAGGTTACACGAAAACTCTTAAAATCAAGGTTACACGAAAACTCTTGAAATCAAGGTTATACTAAACCTTTTCGTGTGTAAGCAATTGTTTGGACATGTTCCCCATTTTTCGTGTGATTTTATCCCTCTTTACACGTGGCATTATCCCTTCTTAGAATTGGACCTACACATATAGGTTAGAGGACATGAATTTCAGTGTGTGTCAAATCATGACACATTTGACTTTCAAAATGGGTATTTTTGGCCCAAATTATAGCAAATATGTTATATTTGTCCTTTAAATATATGGGGTTATTTTTTATCCACATTTTAAGAAATGTGTTATGTATGGGTATTTTTTATAAGTATATATGCATGTATGTATAATTATAGCCATAAAAAAGAATCTTCAAAACATTGTAGATTCCAACTTCAACATTTATAATTACCAGGGTCTGATTTTCAAGTTGCTCTTTCATAAGAAAACGAACCATGATCCAAAGATAATTTTAAGTACAAGCAAGAGAAAATCCATGTAATTCATTAATTAAATGGAAATCAATTTTTTAATGATTTTAATCAAGCACCCTAAACACAAAACAAAATAGTAACATTGGTAATGGCTTTATATATGTTTTATAAGAAGCACTCATTTTCAAATTAATATTTTCTACTTAATTTTTGGTGACAAAAGGAGCAACTAATACCTATTGCTAACTCTAGGTCTTTGGAACCAATTACTCATCCTGAATTAACATGTCGTAGGGTGGGTCTTCGATTCATTAATTACATTAACATGTAGTGTACAGATAATTATAGTACTCCCTAATTAAGACATATCTCGTGAGTTATATATCATCTCTAATTTCAATTTTAGTCTTGTATGCATAATCCTTTCCATTTTTAAACAATTAATCATGTATACATTTTCTAATTTTGTCCTATAAGTTTCTACTTTTTCCAATTTTGATCCTATATGTTTCAATTTTGGTCCTATATTGATTGGTTAATGGGTAAAAATGATCGGTCTCATGAAAATCATCTATGAAACCGTCTCACACAAGTCTTGTGAAATTGAAATTAATCCCCTCAATTAAGTTTTAGAAATGTAACATTTTTGGGAGAGGGTTCATATATCATTGATGTCTCAAATTACTAGCAACATTTAAGGAATAAATGAAATTGGTAAATCTTTGACAATATTGGATTTGTTTCCTTTATTTTTTTTGATCATTCTTCAAGTGTTAATTGTCATTGATTAATTCTAAACATTTGTCCACCCCAAGAATTATATGATTGTGCACCATTTCACATGGATTCGATCTTCTCTATTATTTTTCTTGTAAATGGATGTTGCGTAGTTGCACAGCATGTTTATATTAGATCGATGTTAGGTTTATATATATATGGAGAGAGAGAGAGAGAGAGAGAGAGAGAGAGAGTAGTAGTAGAAATATATAGAGAGAGATGAAAATGTCAACATAGTCCTTAATTAGGGTTTAGACATGCGGGCCATCAACTTCCATGTGCCGCATGTGCTGTGTCTTTCTCTTATTGTCCCACCACCAACCCCTTCTTACACCACTTAAATTCTCTCTCTCCTCTCTCTCTCTCTCTCTCTCTCTCTCTCTCGTTTTCTGTGTTCCTTTGCCTTCTGCTAATTCACTTCGTTGGATCCCAATAAAATTTCACATTCTTCTCCAATTTTCTCAGACTTCTCTCCTGGATTTCTCTGCGCTGCTATATATCCAGTACAATGAAAGCAAGGTATGCACTCATCATCAACTTTCATTTGCTTCAACTAATTCTTCATACTAGTTATATATTCATTTCCCAATTCTTGATAATATATATATATATATATATATATATGTCTTTGATTCACAATTAAATCTTGTTGTGTTCATTTTCTTCTTCGATGAACAATCGATCAGAGTGAGCAAAATGTGCATTAACTCAGAAACATCACTGAAAGAAGAATTCCTGAAGAGATGGATAAAGGGCCTCCACATATGCAGAAATCATGTGAACAAAACCACCAACATTTTCGACAGAAAAAATGCCATAAAATTATCAGCTGACGTGGCCATTGCTTCTACAAGAAACCCCACGACCAACTGGAGCCGTGCTCTACTGTCCGACGTCGTTTCGAGAGACAACAACAGAATCCTCGTCCAACAAATCTTAGGCCACAAACCAGATAAAAAGGCTTTGATCACATGCAGCAAAAGGATTGTAAGAAGAAGCCACATTGCTCATCGGAAAGCATCAAGACTTGTACCTCGCACCCTCAAATCCAGCTCCATGGCTGATCGGAAATTGGTCAAGAACAGGACCAGTGTGCTTCAAAGGCTTGTACCTGGGGGTGAGAAAATGGATGGGGTTTCTTTGATTGAAGAAACCCTAGATTATATCGTCTCCCTTCGAGTTCAAGTTGATGTAATGCGAAGCCTTGCTACTGCTGCTCAGAGGTTGGAAACTAATTCCAAAAACATCTTGATTTGTAATTAAGTTCAATTTTTTTTTTCATGGTTTTATTTTGGATTTCTAGATAAATTGGTCTAGAAGAATATGTGATGTTTGTGTACAGATGAGAAGCTATGTAGAGTGTTCTTCATGTCAATTACTATATATCATTAATTTCTGCTCTCTCTCTTCTGCAAACGATTTAATTATCATTGACAAATTTCACAATTTATTGCATGTGTATTACGAGAAACTTCAAGTCATAGGATCATGATTTGTCAGCTTTTTTCACCTAACAATTTCTATTTAAAAATGAATCCAATTTGCTTAGTTGATTAGTATGATGTGGATATGGATATGGTTTCTTGAAAATTATTTAATCTGATTTGTTGCTTCAATCATCTCTTCCTACCCCAGAACAATGACATGATGATGATGACATGGATGATTGTAATAGCTGAGAGCTTGTTTCAGTTCTACGTCATTTTCCATGAAAATTTACACAAACTTTTCTCACTAAGAACATTAGTAACATGTTTCTCAAATTTGGTGTAAGATCTTCATTAACTATTCTGGTTTTTTTTTTTTTTTAAATCCATAGTATGGTTTTTACCGATTGAATATAACATAGAATTCCATCCTTAAATCGAACGAGCTAGCTAGGATATATTGTAATGCTATATTTTGGGTATATAAATTATATGTTATATCCCATGCATTTAAATTCTTGTCCGTGATTTCTACATTGTTTTATAGTTTTCTTGCATATGTAAAACTACTAATTATTTGAATTTTTTGCCAAGAGTGGTTACAAGTATATACTCATACATTGAACTGCATCCTCTACTAGTGTTTCATCTTGTATTAATTTCATTGCTTTATATTCATGATATGTATAAATTTGTGATCTCGTTATTTACACTTGACATATGGTTGTTATTTTGGAACACCAGATGAAACATAAATGTGGAATTGAGAATCCACTTTGGTGTCCAAAATAAAATTTGAAAAAAGAAAAAGAAAATTACAAAGCAAATGGGTTCCCGTTCTTACCTCTGTTGGATTTGGCCCACTTGGACTAAGCCCATGAATGGGTTCAGTTTTACCTTATCCTAACCCACAATCAGTGCCGGCCCATATGTAGTGGCCTCCACTAGCCCAATTTTGACTAGGCAGATTATTGGACTTGGCATTACCTTATCTGACCCATAACTAGCAAGGCCCAGTTGTTAATGGGCTGTGTGACTCTCTGCCTCTTCCCACTTTGTGAGTATGCATGGAATGGGAATTAAAACAATTAGCAACATATTTTGACACTAGTGTGAGAATATAAAAGAAAACAAAACAATGGAATAACTAAACATCAACATATATATAGGTTAATTATGCAGAAGTGTTGATCAATCAATGGGAATTAAAAACTTTTATTTTAATTTGAAAGATGCATGAACAAATTCCATACCAAGATATCAGATTTCACACTTGAAGTTTTGAATGAATTCGAACTCGATTATTTATGATATTGGTTTAAGATTTGATTGAATGAGTATGAAGAGAGGAGTGTTCTTGCATATATATTTTTTTTAATTTGATTATAAATTAGAGATTTGTGATTTTGAGAGTTTGAAGGGCTAGTGTTTCCGATGATTAAGGTGGACTAAAATATAAATTTTGGGTTCCACGTCAACAATTTAAACCTGAAATATTTATAATTTGTCAAATACATATGACAAAAGTTTTTAATAATATTAACGTTCAAGGCTGTAAATGAAAATCAGCTTAAAGTTATTGATTTATTATGTAATTAATCTTTTTTATAAAGAAAAATTTAAAATTAATGTGAAGTAGCTTGGAAACTTCATACAGTAATGATAGCTTGAAATTCCCATTGCCAAAAAAGAAATGATTGTCACCAGGAATTTCCCGTACTAACACTTACTTTACGATTCTTTAATTAGAACAATTAATTAAATATTTGATGCCTAATTACTTTTAATTAAGCACCTCTATTCATTGCACCTCCAAATATTAAACTTTTTATTCTGCTTCTTTTTCAAGCTCCAACTAATAATCATTGTTTTCTCAATAAATAGGTCTGTTTTTTGCAGAACACGAAACGTCATATTAAAATTGATATAATGATATCAAATTATTCTGAAATTGTGTTTTATATTTTATGAAAAAAAGTCAAGAAATGGAAGGTGTAAACTTGGAGGGAATTTTGAGCATCAATAATAGTCGATATTTATAATAGGTAAAGTTTGTGTGAAAACCATCTCATGCATGGTCACATTTTGTGAAACATAATTCCTTTTAGTTAAAGATATTATATATTGTATTAGTTAATTTCCAGTCTGTGTTGATTGGACGTTGACCCACGTTGACCGGCACTGACCCGACCTAACTCATTTCACAAAACGAATTTGTGAGACAATGTCATCCAAGATCTTCCTCTTTATCAAAATTAATATGCTTGTTTTCTCTTATTAATCCATTCCTAAATTTGTAGCATTCTTAATTCCGTTCCATCATATCAATCACCAAAGCCATTGCTTAACTCTATTTTTCCTTGTACACAAAAAATAAGGCTAAATTAAGTTTTCTTACCAGTAATTATATCAACTTATTAAAAATATATTAAACCGAAAAGCTTAGTAATGTCTCATCACATGACTTAATGAGCATTTCAAATATTTTATGTCACTAAGAGCCCCTCAAATCAATCATTCCAATAGCAAATCCATCCATGGCCTTGTTGAAAACTTGAAAAAAATAACAAGAAGCCTAGTGACAGAAAGTGGTTTTCTCATTTGTCCAACATCATTACCTTCAAAAAGCTAATTTATTTTAAATTTGCTTTTTATCAAGGTGCTAATCATCCATATAACTTTGTTGTAAATATTATAATCCAACTTCAATGATACACATCAACTCCATTTGCCATTTGGGTTGGCCAAGAATGCTTGCTTAATTTCTTTGTGATAATATATGGGCTGTTTCCAAATTCATATGCAAGAACATTGAATCGATTCATTAATGTTGTGTCAACAAGTCTTTTAAAGCCTCAAAGTTAAGACACAAATCCTACATAATTGTGTAAGATTAAAAGAAATCTTAGTAGAAACATATATATATATATATATATATATATCCTCAATATTCATTGGTGATCTTCTGAAATCTTCAACTACACAATCTATATATTGATCATGGTAGAGACATGGCCCTGGACAGCTGATATGCCTCAACCATTGTCCATGCTTAGCTAGAGTTTCTGGTATCAATTTAAAGACACTAAAAGAAAGGCCCTAAAACCCCTTTTCTTATCTTTTCAAAATTTATTTAGTTATTTTAAGTATTCATGCTTCTTGAGTGGGTAGCATGTGTTGTTTTGCCATTGAACATTTGGGGTGCTTTTCTTCAAACATAATCCGTTTATGTGCTTAATGGGTCCTCTTAACTTCCATCAACAATTCATTTATTATATTATAAACCAAAGTTTTTTAATTTTATCTTTTCGATCTGTAGCATCTCATCACATAATTCCTTTTAACTTTGAGAGAGTTTTAGTGAGTTGACATAAAGAAGTTCCATTCATTGGCTAGGATAACTATGATTAATCAGACAAGAATATATATACATTTTTCAATAATAGCTCTCTAAGTCTCCTCTTAAGTACCTCACAAATCTTTTTATTCTTCAAAACTCTCTTCCAAAGGCACCTCAAATCTTTTATTTTCATGGTCGATTTCTACTTTTTTTATGTTCTATTGATATTTCTTTTGAGCCTTCATGTTTTTGTGTGTTTCTGTTGACCAACTTTAGACTTTCATCTTTACATAAGATGTGCAGTTACAAAAATCATCTCGAAAATGTTAGGCTTCACATGTTACAACTTACAAGCACGACCCCATTGACCCAACTGCTATTTACCCCTATATGTTAATAATTAGCTTATATTAGACTTTAATTCATTAAGGATAGTTGTTGAAACATTTCAAATGAACAACATATTTGCAATAAAAAGATTTTGATATAAGGTGGTCCGATTAGAGTAGACCATTTCAATTTGTGGTTTGGGTCTAAATGGGTCAGAACGATCTAGGTCTAGGTCCAAATTATTCCCTAGTGCCATAGTTTTAATAGCTTTGAGTTCACACATGCATGGAATTCTAACCTAATGGAAAGTAATGCATTACACCACTTGTAATGATGTGTCCTTTATTTTCATATTTATTTTCTTCACTATACAGCTCCAAATCAACTACTTTTCAGATGCCCATGGACCATATGCCCCTCATGCTCAATATAAACTAAACCAGAAGAGTAACCAAAATGATATACCTATTTTAAGCAACATCAACAACTGAAATCGACAGAGCTCTACACAAACTCAATGGCATTAGCAAAGATTGAACCTGATTACAGGCCGACGCTCTCTCAAGCTCATCCAGAGACGATGGATTTTCTCTCGCACGCTTGGTGCAACTTTGCGGTCCAAGCTTTCCAACCTGAGACACAAGACCGAGCACTTGTTGTACATGACAGCTCGATGAAGATATTTGAGAATGATGTTAAGCCTCCATCTGTAGTAAGTTTGATTATGAAGCTCTAACTCTCTTATACGCATAGACTATACTGTTTTATGTGATGGATGTAAACTTGCAGAATATGAACAAGAACTCGAATTTGGGTGATGGAGATAAGTTTATACCTCCTTGGAAAGGCAATGATGTAAAGGTAACTAGCATAAATAACAATACATGATAAGGATATAATAATTACATTGTCATAACAGAATTAATCGTGACTAACTCATATTTCAGTCATGGATATGGATGCAACAAGCAATGCACCCAGAAGTGAATTATAACAGCTACTTCAAAAGGAAATGGGTAAGGCTCTAAACTGCACTAATGAATCAGTTTCTGATAGAACACTTTGATATGTAATAAAATGAATGCAGATGCCATGGAAACTTGCACCATTTAAACATGTCTCAATCAAAAAATGGCTGAAAGAAATAAAACAGCGGAGAAAAGAAGACCAGAGATTACAGAAGGCAGAAGTCCATGCAGCAATGTCCGTGGCAGGTGTTGCAGCTGCACTAGCGGCAATAGCAGCAGAAAACTCGCAACATAGTGAGAAAGATGGCACCAAGGAGTCGGCCATTGCCTCCGCTGCAGCCTTAGTGGCTGCACAGTGTGCCAAGGTGGCAGAGGCTATGGGAGCAAAGAGAGAACAGCTAAGCAGTGTAATAGGTTCGGCAATCAGTGGGACAAGGGCCAGTGAGATAGTGACACTAACGGCTACAGCTGCAACATGTATGAACTATTGCTATCATATTAGGTCACAAACACTACATAAAAAAACACAAGACAAAGTGATCTCTAACTTGTTCAATTCTGCCACTTTGATGATCTTTTGCAGCAATAAGAGGAGCTGATACTCTAAAAGAAAGATCGGGATATAAAAACATATTAAATGGGAGCTCACCGGTTCTACCGCTTGAGGATGATAATGAACTAGATTTCAACTTTGAGAAATACAGATCAATTCTGGCTAAAGGTGCAGACCTCAATATTGAGAAGACAGATGGTACGGAATTATCATCATAGTCTAATTGAAATACAAAACAATACCACAAATAAAGCTTCAAGTATTATTAACATCACTATGTCATCTTTGTTTTCCCTATCTTCCATACCTGTGTTCTCTAGCTGCTAAAGCAGCTTGTGATTATCAAAGCAGCATCATCCTCATTTTTTCTCTATTTTGTAATGTTGAACAGGAAGGTATGTGCTGAGATCTGTAGCAGTGATCTTCGATAATGAAGGAAAGGTATCGATATATCCTCATACTAGTATCCTACATATGGTTAAAGCTTCACATGTCAATGAAAATAATAAAAATCGATCCTTTGCTAGATCAAAGAATTCTTAATCCTTTTTAAACAGAGAACTTATCAATCTCATCTGCTCCAGTTCCTTTTTGCATTAGCTAATTGCCCATGTCATTCCCATCCTTCCCCAAACTGATTGGTCTTATAATCCACTTTCTCTTGCATATCAAGTTTTGATCTTAAGATGACTCAAACAGAAATTTATTCAAATAAATAGCAGAATTCTCTTACGGTCTAAACTAAGCTATTACTCTTGGATTATACAGGTTATTCTCAAAATGAAGAAACTTAACATGCTAAATGCTCTCTCAAGACAAAAGGAAAGTAAGTTATACAATTCATATCCCCTGAAAGTTAATGCATCACGTTTATATCTATTCATGCAAAGTAACTGAAGATGAAATGAACATATCGAGATAATTGAATTTCACTCTGATAAATATATTCAAAGAACATGATCCACATGATGTTTGTTTCATTTTCTGTTTAGGTGTTGTCCTAGATTGGCATGCTGAGCTATATAAATATTCAGAAGCCAGGGAAACTGAAACTGGCTATCTCATCGTATTAACAACAAACAAAGGGATGATGAAGCTGGATATGCAGAATGACTGTGACTGCTATAAGACATGGTCGATGACTATAAATCACATGTTAATGCTATCTACTACATTTTCAAAGTACCAGCTACAATTCTACAAAAAATGAAGTCCATAAATTTCACCTGATGAAATATTATTGTTTGGGCAGTGCTAAAAAATCTCAAGTCGTTGTCGATGTTAAATATTTGTCGTTTTCTTCTGAAGAGTCTTGATCATTTGAATATTCTATGAAGTATGAACTTCAATAATATTATGAATATAATCCTAGTTATTTGAAACAGATCCCACAACCATCTGTTGTCGTTTTCACAAGTGATACAACTACTTACAGTCTGTAAGTCATCACAATAATCTATCTCGTCAATTTGAAGGAAAAAGAAGTGTTAAATGACAAACACACCAAATTTATTGCATATCTGTCCCAATTACACATACATTTCTTTGTGTTCTGCTTCAAATTAAGGAACATCGTTTTCAACAAAGAATTCTATCAAAAAAAAAAAAAACTACTATGATAAACCAAACCACAACCACATTATTACTTTTATTCAGACAAAAACTATTATCTGTATGCAACTGAATCTCATGGCTAAAATACAGTTTGACAAATGTATAAATAAATAACAAAGAATTATTTCCCCAGAATCTTATCCCATGTGAACAAAATTAGATTGGCTTAGAAAGACCATTTCTCTGTACTTAGATGGCAATTCAAGAATTCATTACCACTCTAATAAACATGGATCTGAAGACTGAAGTTGTGAGCTAGACTAGATACTTCTCTCAGATGAACAATTGAGTGCAGAGAGCAATGAGATTTATCAAGTTTGACAGTAACATTGTTGAAATAAAATAAGGATATGGTGTGTGCAGAAAACATAATAGAAGAACGAAATTTACAAACATATATATATATATATATATATATCATATATAAATACAGAATAAAAATTTCCATGTGTGGTCATGTTTTCAGGAATTACAATTCATATGTGATAGGGAGACCTGTCCACAAAAGAAGCCTTGGTGGGCGATCCAAGAACCTGGCTTGCCATGCAGGTTCATCACTCTCTAAAGTGAAACCACTTTTCAAGTATAGATTCTTAGCTGGCTCATTGTTCACAGCCACATGAACATACAAGTCACTTATTCCTGAAAAATTCATTAACAATATGATGCTACTTAAGTTGCTAAAAAGAGAAATATCAAAGGCTTTAAGATATTATTCCATCCACTGATGCATTCGGAAGAAATAAAGACACTGGGTTTGCACCAAGACACTGGGCAAAGCATTTGTAATATTTTTAATACATGGCCAAGCAAGTGACCACATATTTCATTTGAAATTTACTTTACTGAAACTTTTTATGGCAAGCAAGTGGCCACAGAGGGCACTCTCCAGAGCACAAAAGGAGTAACAACTTTAGATTTTTCAAACTATTTCACATATTGTTTGACGGATAAACTTCATATTTGGTTCTAGAGGTACACCTCTAGGACCAATTTGAGAAAAGAATCATGTCTTAGAATGAAAAATTGGGTAAATAAGAGTTTGAAAGAAAAAAGTGTGATATAGAATTGGGTAAAAGAGTTTGGGGAAAAAAATGTGTGATATAGAATACCAGGTATATAATATAAACGTAACAGTATACGTGTACAATGATGTACTTACCCCATTTTTCAGCAACCCTTTTTGACTCTGCTATAAGTTCATAGCCCAAACCATTTCGATGCATTTCTTCAGCCACACATACATTGCTTATGTATGCCCTAGCAAAATCAGCTCCAATTCCCTGTACACGTGGAATGGAAAGTCAAATAAGAACCTTTTAGAGGATTGTCTGGCATAATTCAATGTAGAATTGGAATGTAAAGTAAAATAAGAATGTTTTAGAGGATTGTCTGGCTTCCCTAAACAAATGAACAATTTAAATATAGAAGCATGTCATGTCCATATCAAAAACAATGTTCCAGAACACTGTAGATTTTTTTTCGGAGATGTTATTCTATAAAGTAAAATAGATACTTGAAATATCCTGCCTCACGATATATTCTTTTTTGGCATAATTGCAAAAACTGCCCTTGAGGTTTGGCCTAATTACAAGAAAGCCCAACATGTTTTGAAACTTACAAATACCCCCTCATTTATCACCATCTTACATTTTACCATTTTCTTTTGTTGACCTAATGAAAATGCTGACACCATTAAACTATAAAGACCATTGAGTCGTCAGATCAAGGTCATGAGATCAAAGTTCATAGTCATTTAAGTATATTTACTAATCTTTAGGGTTATAACCCTCTATTAATCCGAGGGGGCATTTGCAAGTTTTCAAAACATGCTAGCTAGTTCGTCACAAGGCCAAACATCAGGTAGTTTAAGTAAATAGCCATTCTTTATTTGTTATTAGCCAATATGAGAACGAAAGATTTAAAAGAGAGTTGCATAATTAATAATTAGACATACCTTAGGCTTCTTTCCTATTAATTCATCTGGAAGGCTGATGCATTGATTTATGTCTAGCGTCCCAACAACAACTCTGTCTTCTCCGTTTTCTGAAAACTGTAAAAAAGTGAGATGTGAGGCTATTGATAATATATAGCCAATCACAGAAATACCTATGACTGTGCAGAGCTTGATGTCAAGCCAGAGCTCGACAAACGAACAGCCATGTTTAAATACTAGTTGATTCGTGAAAGTTCTTACTCGTTCAAATATCAATGTTTTGTTAAACAAATTCAGAATCAGATTAGAGTGGCCGACTGCTTAAATAATATTTGAACACTTGGTAAGCATAAAAGTAATTTTATCTGTTGGTCTCTACTGCTTTCAGTTACTCCTAAAACTGCATGAAATATTCTATCTCACTTTTTAAATAAATTACTAAATAGATGTCCACATGGCATGCTAAAGAAATTAACAGAACAGGTATATCAAATAACAATAAGTCAGTGCTTACTTTGCAAGAAGTGCTCAAGTCAGCGGAGACATTTAACACCAATGACATTGGCAATGTAGCATTGATGCAAGAAACTTTTCTAAATCCCTTTCTCTTTCCTGCTACACGTTCTTTTAGTGCTTCAAATTCACGTTCAGCCAAGTACTTCTTATGATCCTAATAGAACTTGACAAGTAGAAAATAACTTCAGCTTTTGTATCAGAAAAATTTAAATGTAAGTCTTGTATTTCACACTCATGCAAATGAATATTGGCAACCTTTCAAATGAACAAGAAATGTTCATTACAGTTTCACATAACATTTCCATAAACTATCTCACCTGAAATTCTGAAACCATAAAAGTTTGTCATCACTAATTTCCTAATTCAGTTGGAGTGGATAGCAACAAATATTGACCAGAAATACACAGAAAACAGCAACTAACATTCAAAATGGAAGGTAAAATCTCTAAACCAGTCATTTTCATTCTCCTAATCAACAAAAATCCACACAAAATTCTTCGAGCAAACACTGGAAATCATATATACTGCATAACAGCAACTAGCATGAGCTGAATTGACTAAAATAAGAAACGCACATAGGGTTCAAACAAAAGTCATATCCGTTGACTTAGACGACGAATCGATGCTAAAAATTGGAGGAAGGGATTACAGCATAACACTCACTTCGATGCCATACGTATGTTCCTTAAAATTGTAGAACGTCCGGACCCGAAGACACGTGGCAGCCCAGAGCTCGGCCTCGGAGCACGTCTCAGACACAGATAAGAAGGACCTATCAATTTTACTAGTCCTGGATGGAACCGCTACTTGAGCAGTCGTTTGGTGGTCGGACAGTTGGCAATAGAGGCCGAGAGGGCGGAGGGTCCGGCGACGGCCAGGGAAGGAAGAGACATCGGCGGCGTAGAGATGCGTGAGCGGAGGGAATGGGAGCGGAGAAGATGATGAAATTTGGATGGCCATCTCTCAAGTCTTCTCCACCAATCACTCAACTTAGATTATGTATTTCTCCATTAACATGTCAACATCTGTCTAATCACTAAATTAGTTAAAATTAAGCTCTCTCTAATCAGAAAGTCACAATTCATTACACATTACTTTGCTAAATGTGATTAAAGAAATCTAATTTGGTCATTTAGATTAAAAAAATTAATATTACTGAAAACTTGCTTGCCCAACCAAAGAAAGCTAAAGGCGAAAATATCTGGCCAACTAGGTCCATTGGATCATTTCGGGCGAGGCTTGATAGGCCCAAATTTTGGGCCTAGAAAATAGGGAGTGCAACCAAATTCCAGTAGTCATTCGGTTGAGCTTACATCGATAAGATTAAGGGCCCGTTTGGTTTAAAGGTTGGGTATGGACAGGATTGTAATAATTTCGGGCTTTTTACTGTTCATGCAATATAATTTGATGTTTGGTGTGGATGTTTTTGAGATGGGTTTATTTTTAATATGTGTTTGGTATTAATGTTTATAAAGTGTATGTTTATAAATTTGTGTTTGGTAGATAGGTTGGGTTAGATATATTATGGCGAAATGACCAAAATACCCTTAATACACATTATTAATAAAGCAAAATTGTAAAGTTGAATTTTCTCATCTTCTTCATTGTATTCTTCCCCGTATTTTGCAGAGAGAACCCAAAGTGAAGCAAGCAATCAAAATCTGTGTTGAGAGTTCTAAGAATCCTGTCTCAAATTGAGTGTAAAAGCACGAGTTGTTCTTGAAGGTTCATCCCCCATTTCTGTGGATGTCCGACTTTGAAGTTGGCAGTTCGTGGTTTTGAGAAGTTCCCCATCAAGTTGAAACTTTGTCGCTGCAATTTGTAAGAGTACGTTTCTTCCCCAAATTATTTGAACGTAGTAGAATTCATTGTGTAATTTGTAATTTTCGAAGTTAATCGAGTTTATTTAGTTCCAAATCTCCTTTACTTCGGTCTAATGTATTTTGTATAAACCCGATTCACCCAGATCTGACATATAAATGGACTCAACCTGAAGATCACTTTGTTATCCGACTCCATCACAAATCCCTGATATTTTGTGGAGCAATCTTGCAAAATGTCATCAAGGTATAATCCAAAACTTGATTAAGAAATAAAGATGAATGAATGATTCGTAGTTGCTTAATTATGTTGTATGAGAGGTTTTAGAATGAAATAAATGAAGCCAATGATGGTTTAAGAATTCCGTAAGGTAATACTGAGATGTGGTGGAATGAAATGAGGTTCGTTTGATGGTTATTTACGGCTGGGTATTCATTGTTTTATGCAACCCATTTAAATAATCATGTAAGAATGCATCAAATGTGAGATGGTTGCTATTTTCATGCTTACTTACTGCTTGTTGTTGTAAACATGTGGCGTAGCTCCACTTCGATTCCTTGCGGATTTTCGAGTGCGAATGGTAATTCCTCGAACGTTGGTGTGCGTTGTCGACATGAGATCCCATTGCAAGTCCAAATTTCACGGACAAGAAAGAATCCAATGCGACGTTTCATGTCTTGTCCTTTTCGTGGGGTAAGAATTCATAATGTCCAATCTCGAAGTCTTTAACATGTTTTGTTTAACGTATTCTTTGTTGACATCCTTTCTTTAATGTACGTGTTTGTTGACGCTTGCATATTGGCTTCTACCTACAAGGATGAAAGTTGTGGGATGTTCCTTTGGTTGGAGCCACCGCTTGATGGACGTGCAAGGGAAGTAGCCATAGATTCTGTATTGAAGATTGAGCAATTAAAGGAGGAACTTGCTGTTTTGAAAGCACTGGAAAGAAGTCGACACACTCGTGCAACACTCATGTTAGGTGCTTGTACGTTAATCATCGTTCTCTTACTCTTGGCAACGAGATCCATGGCTAGTTGTCCACGACCCAATGCAATTTGTAGTGTGTAGCGACAAGAACTTCGATGTTTTAGGGTACGTTAAACAAATGACCCTCTAAATTTGTATATTATACGGTAAGGTAAATTAAGCACCCTAGAGTTTTGTTTGGATTTAATGTTGACCCGAATGTGTTCACGTTATTTTCACATACCACATAACCACGTAATGTCACCTCTAAATTCATGTTCATGTCGTGCTTGGGTGTGAATTCACTTTGGTTAATGCTTGCAATACTGTATACAAAACAACACATGTCATACATGTGGATTGAAGAGTTGGTCATGGCAAATAAAAGTTTTAACTCAAAAGACTAGCATTTTCATAGTGGTTTGCCTAATGTAACATGACAGTACGTAGAGTTACTAAAACTTGGAAACTGTTTTCTTAGGTCCACCCCATAATGACAAATTCATGGGATATTACATTGCACATGTCTACAAAACACTTGTGCTAAACAAAATTATCCCATGAGCTAGTAGTACATAGTCTAATGTATTCAACCACTGTTTGTCATAATATGCTTGACATACCCTTACTTACACACTCTGAATACTTTACTTCATGCAAATTTTGTTAGCTTGTCATAAGGGATTGGATCTAGCCTTCTGTTTTTTGGGAAATGAGCATCCATCATGTCCGCGCATTCGGGATCGAAAGGTCCATCACGAATGAGAATAGGCGTGGATGGCGAAGAGCCCGTCTCCTCAAACAACACTTCGGCTGGGAAGTGTACCTCCATGATGCGAAGCCAATCTGTGTACATCGGAAACCCGCACTCACGAAATAGGATCTGCTCATCAGTCTCCTGCAATCCAAGTTTTGTTTAAATCGTTGCGTCACAAATTGTGAGTCCAGAAGTGTAAGATAACAACGGCAACAATATCTAGCAATTAAAACATAACGAGAAGAGTAACCTTCTTAACGAAGTGCCAGTACTCAAGTCCTAAGACAATGCGGTTCTGCTCCTTGCAATACTTCACCCCAATCGTGTTGTTCACATAGTCTATGAACTTCGGCCAAAGTCGCACGTTGTTGCCAACATATTCCTTGACAACAGAGGTAGTCCAGCGTGGATCGTCGGTCTCAGCCAACATCTCACGTGCAAGGTTCTCACACACATTTGTGAGTATGAGTGAATCCTTCAAATTCCGTTTGAACCCAATCCTCCATAATCGGTATGTCACCTCAACTGCCTCCTCATGTGTGAGGATGTTGTAGAAATATAGCCACTTGTTCTGGAATTTGTAAGTACCTAGTAGCTTGAAGCCCCCCAAGATTTTCCAAGAGAAAACACAGTCGGCTAAAAGTGTCACGACTCATACGAAGTTGGTTGATGCAAGTAACATCACTTATAAGTGTAAGATTACGTATATGATCCAATTGTCGGGGTATTTTCCTGGACACAAAGTATTTTTTTGGTCTACGACGCCTACGAGAGTTTGACCGATATCTATTTTGCCTAAACATGTAAGCAAATGTCATAAAGGTCAAAAAAGATTTAAATCCAGCATTGCATGCATGGAGCGCGTGAGTAAACACCTCGAAATCTGAGTCATCGGACATTGTTTGTGTTATCTAAAGAAAGTAAACATGGAAGTGTGTAATTATTTGCTGAAATCTGAAGTAATATAGATTGCCTATATGAGACACACATATGCACACCATCTTCAATGCAATTTAATCGTAATACAAAATAGTGTAGACACTCATGTTATTATTTGAAGCATCGGGAGAACATGTATACGGGATTGAAGCAGTACCCACATAAATGTTGTGAAGAAAACAATTACATCAGAAATGGACAACATAATATTGTAAAGTTTTAATACCATCCAGTGAGGATCTCCTAAAACTAACATAATTTTAAACAAACGTTTAATTGAATATTGCACCTGAAAGTAGCCACTCATAACAGCGTGTTCACATAAACATGAAGCCAATAATCCATCATTCCTGTAAATTCCTACAACTACAGCAAGCAAGCCCAAAACCTAGATCTACAGCAATTAAAACAGAACGTACTGCCTAATGTAATTGAAAAACAGTAACAAAAAGAACATTCCTACAGGTGGAAGAAATGTTAGAAACCTGTGTGAGTTAGAAAGCTTCGGCAGAAAGTAGAGGAATGTGTGCACGGTGAATGCTTATGAAACAAATTCAATCTGATTTTTTAATTTTCCTGCAAGTGAAGAGTATTAAGAATGTCTACATTAGTAACAGTTACAACATTAAAGACAGAATGTAAACATTTAAACCAAAACTCAAACATGGCAGGGTGTAATAATTTCCAAAAGCATTGAAATGTAATGAGTTGCAATATGAATGACTTAGTTTGAATTGTCCAGTTGTAGAAAATAATAATCTGCTATTGTAAACAAGAAGACATGAAATAGTATGCTTAACAAAGAGAAGTAAACAATGAGTTAATACATGTAAGATTGAGCAGGCCTATGTAATAATAGAGGCATGTGATTATTAGAAAAAGCAGCCCACTCCATTTGTGATACATGATACATAGCAAAGGACAGTGAAAGTGGTTCACATGTAACCCTCAAGGGAAATTTTAGTAGTTCCAAACTGAAGGTGCGTTTTCTAACCTTTTTTCATTGTACATTATGTGTAATTATCAACAAAAAAACGAGGAAAACGCATGACGCCAAAATTTTTAAACAGAATTGAGTTAACCAAATGTTATACTCTATAATGAAACGTATATATGTTCTTGAAGAAGTATCAGAGTACATAAATGGATATCTAATGGAATTGTACTACAAGATATGTTTCAGATTCTCAAAAAAGTTTAGTTATGAATACAAAATCAACAATAAAAAATCAAATGCAATTAAATCAGTGGTTGGTTGGTTGTGTAAGTAATGAAGCAACATGAATGATGTGAAAAAAAAAGGAGATCACAGCATGTTACACCACATACTTCCACTGTCAGTAATTCAATTTCTTAATCTCAATACGTAGGACATCATACATTATCTACATTAAAAAAACAGGGATGCTATTTGCAAACCAACATCATTTACTTATATTGCAAAATCAACAATCTGCCCAACCTCCTACCCAACCGTGCATTATAAATGTGACATCAAAATAACAAATCCCATCCACACCCCCCAAAACTAAAAGAACAGGAGCTCATTTGTATATTCTGAAATTGAAACCCCCAAAATCATATTGTGAGAATACTGTTAAACCACAGAATGTTGCATCTTTAACAATTTTTTTAAAAATGTTCTAGTGCACTGTGATTCGTCATTTCCTGCTCCCCATCCCACTCCAGCGTAGGCCCGACATTGACCTCTACCAGCCTCACCCCAAAATCCCCAAAAACCCTAACCCAGTTTCAAATTAAACATGCAACTGCAAAATGTTTGGTGTTGAAGAAGGTTACCTCGAAGTAAACACTGGACTGTAGCTACTACATGCTCGATGTGCTGAAAACCTTCATGTGTGCAGCGCGCGACTGGAGTTCATGGTTGAAGAGGGAGAACTTTGGTGCAAATTGGGAAGATTAGCCGATGGGGAGGGGGGAAGGGTTTTGTTTATATATATATATGAGGGCACAATTGTAGTTCTTTCTAATTTCAAGGGCAAAATAGTCATTTCCAAATGAACAGTGGGGGCACTAGAGTCTTTTCCACTCATGTTACTGTTGGGACAGGCCTTAACCCACCAACGGTGGTGGGTTAAATTACTCGGGCCTAACACAGCAAATGCAACCCGGGCCCTAAAGAAACCCGGGCCCAAAACACCTGCACCAAACGTGGGTTTGGGCTACGTAATAATTCTGGACCAGCCCAAACCCACCAACCAAACAGGCCCTAAAAGTATATTCCATGCTCCATTTTCTTACATCAGATCTTTTAAATTAACAGTTATTTAGAAACAACAACCAAAATAAAACAATTGGATACTGTTATTATATAGGTATACCTAGAGCTGGCAAAACGGGCGGCCCGGCCCGGCCCGACGGGCCACATGAAAGCTTCGTGATGGGCTGGGCCGGGCCATCCTTAGTTCAGGCCCATAAATCTGATAAATCTGTAGCCCAGCCCAGTCTCGTATAGGCCAACGGGACAAATCGGCCCACATCGTCTTTTTAAACAAATCAAATATATATAATTATATATATATATTGATACGACGTATCACCACAACAAATTTATAAGTGTGAAGTCCATATAGAATTTAAAATTTTAAAATACGATCATTCAATCGTCCACATGTCTAAATTAACAACATTACAATACTAACACAAGAATTAAAAATTAGAAAACTAACAAGTCTTGAACAAGTTTAAACTTGGAATTGAATTATGATCCACAAATTTGAATTTCAAAAATAAAATACGATAACTCCACTTGTTTATGAATCAATCATCACTAATAACATTAGGGAAGTAGATTTTTTTGTGATAAAAGTGTTTTTTTTTTAAATTATGGGTCATCGGGCCGGCCTGAGCCCAACGAGCCAAATTGGCCCGAGCCCATCTAGCTCATCGAGCCATTGGGCCGGGCCAAAAAGTTTTGACACTTTTCGGGTCACTTTTTTCTAGGCCCAGTCCAACCTAATTTTCGGGTTGATCGTGTCGGTCCATCGGCCGAACCCATTTTACCAGCTATAGGTATACCGTATACGTTTGGGCACAGAAATGCAGAAAATTTACATCTCAGTTTTATATACATTTCTCTGCGGATCTCATCACTGTTTTTCATGAGAGAGAGAGAGAGGAGAGAGGATATTAGAATTGACTATGTATTGTCACATCTCAATTTGATAGTTGAAAATTAGTTCTTTTTTTGGAAGTTGGACATTTCTCTACGACTTCGTTTCTTAGTTTTCACAGATCTTGTTTGACTGATTATGGATTTCCATTCATTTCACAATAATATTTTCTCTCACTTTTTAGCTATATTAAAACTCACTGAAAAAAAAAAATTGAATACATTGACTAAAATTGTAAAAGAGTATAAATTTTCCAAGTTCACGGCATTTCATGACTTCCTATTTATCCCACATTCTAACAAAAGATTTTGATGGATTGTAATTTATCTGATAAAATGTGAAAGATTGTAGTAAATCGTTAAATAATTAATTTTTTAAAATATATTTATCAATTAAACCAATCAATAATATGTGGATTTCATACAAAATAATAAAAAAATTATTTACAGATTTAAAAAATGTTCTTATGATTCAATAGACACACATTAAGTAATTAATTTTATATTTTTACTATTGTAAACTAATTCACGAAGTGCATTTGCAATATCAAAATTGGACTCGTGCTGATCAATTCAATAAACCATCAACTAAATTCGCTAAATATATATTAGATCTAATTAAAAACAAATCTATGTTTATTAATTTAATTATTGAGAACCTTATATATATACACACAGAAGAATTGCTGATAGGTATCAATTCCAGTTACACCAAATTCGACACAAATCCAATACAATTGAACACAATAGAACTGATTTTTATTGCTGCAAAATGCTGAAAATTACAATAACGAAGGTATTCATGATGATCGTCTGGGACTCTCGAAGGAAGAGGGAGAATCCGGAGATCGATCCTAACTCACACGACTCAGCTAAGACCCAGAACCACTAATCGCATACCTATCCTACTGAAAGTTGGCAATTATATATGAGAGTAAGAGAGAGAGAAGGTGGTGGAGAGTGGTGTGGAAGGTGTGACAAAAACGTAATAGGAAGAAGTGCGCTTTTACAAGTAAGTTGCAACTACGACTTATTCTAACTAATCTTGCCACGTGTCTTCATCTGCTGCCTTGGGTACTAACGGCTAGTTTCCAGCTAAGAGAGAAGAAGTAAAAGGCTGCTCCTCCAATGGCGACGAACGGAGATGAGCGGCGAGAGGCGGTGAACGGCGAAAGGTCGGCGGTGAACTGAACGGAAGAAGATTGGTGGTGTTGTTCCAGCTAAGGCTCTCAAGGTTGGGCTCGTATCAATACCTCCCCCTTGAGAAGATCCTTGTCCTCAAGGATCAATGTGAGGAAATTGCTGCAGAAGTGCGTCGTAATCCTCCCAAGAACTGTCCTCCGGTGCGGCGTTGACCCACTGAACAAGGACCTGGGCCACGACTCGGTTCCCACGCTTGACAATCCTGCGATCAAGAAGGGTAAGTGGTTCAAGAATCAAGTGCCCGTGTGCAGTGTCAATTTCAGGTAAGTGTTTTTGTGCGATTATAGTAACCTTCTTGCGTTTTAGCTGAGAGATGTGAAATGTAGGATGGATTTTCGAATTCTCAGGTAACTTCAGAGTGTATGCCACTGCACCCACCTTATTCACAATCTGAAATGGCCCAAAATACTTAGGAGAAAGCTTGTGATACTGCTGAGATCGTACTGTAACTTGTCTATATGGTTGAAGTTTCACAAACACCCATTCCCCCACTGTTAGCTGTCTCTCTGATCTGTGTTTATCTGCTTGAATTTTCATTCTGTTTTGAGCTTGCATGAGATGTTGTTTGATGAGTCTGATGGTAGCCTCCCTGTGTTGTAAACTTCTATCCACCAATTCCAGTTTTGAGTCAAATGGAGTGTAGGAAGTGTGTGAGGGGGGTGGTTGGCCGAAGACCACTTCATAGGGTGTGAGTTTAAGTGATGAGTGGTATGTAGTGTTGTACCACCACTCTGCAAGGGGTAACCACTGAACCCATTCCTTTGGCCTATCACCTGTCATACACCTCAAGTAGCACTCTAGGCATCTATTCACCACTTCACTTTGTCCATCAGTCTGAGGATGGTAGGCTGTGGAAAAGTGGAGTTGCACCTTTTGTAAAGAGAAGAATTCTTTCCAAAAATGGCTCATAAAGATGGTGTCTCTGTCACTCACTATCACCTTAGGCATTCCATGGAGTTTGTACACAGTAGACATAAAGCATTGAGCTACAGAGCTGGCTGAATATGGGTGCTTCAAAGCTGAAAAGTGTGCCATCTTGCTAAGCCTATCCACCACTACAAAGATTACTTCCTTTCCCTCAGATTTTGGTAGTCCAGTTATGAAGTCCATAGAGATTTCTTCCCATATCTTTTCAGGAATTGGTAGGGGTTGTAGCAACCCAGGAGTTGCAGAGGTTTCTCCTTTGTTCCTTTGACACACATCACACTCTTGAATGAATCTATATACATCTGGTTTCATTCCCTTCCAATACATACTTGATCTCAACCTGTGTAGGGTGTTTCTGATTCTAGAGTGGCCACCTTCTGAGGAAGAATGAAAGTGAGATAAAATCTTCTGTTTAAGGATGGTGTTATCTGCAATCACCCATTTGCCCTTTCTAGTCAAGGTGTTGTTCTGCCATTCATACTTAGAGTATTTGTCACTGTTCTGCTGTAATCCAGTGATGATCTTCTTCAATCTAGGGTCTTGATCATAGAAACTCTGAATTTCTGATAATAGGTTGCTGTGAAGATCAGTTATAGTGTAGAGTGTAGTTGATGGAAGGTCACACTGAGCATTATTTCTGGATAAACCATCAGCTACCATATTCTCCTTTCCCTTCTTGTATTCCACTGAATAATCATATCCCATTAATTTCACTAACCATTTCTGCTGTGAAGGTGTAGATATCCTTTGCTCCAGTAAGTACTTAAGACTCTGGTGATCAGTCTTAATGATGAAATGCTTACCAATTAGGTAAGGCCTCCATTTTTGAATTGCAGTAACAAGAGCTAGCAATTCCTTCTCATAAGTTGACATGCCTTCTTGTAGTGTGGTGATAGTCTTACTCATATAGGCTATAGGTCTCCCCTTCTGCATCAAGACAGCTCCCAAACCTTTTCCACTTGCATCTGTTTCCACTATGAAATCCTGAGAAAAATCAGGAAGAGCTAGGACTGGAGTATTGATCATTGCCTCCTTAAGAGCTTCAAAGGCAATAGTTGCTTCCTCACTCCACTGAAAATTATCCTTCTTAAGCAGTTGAGTTAGGGGATGAGCTATTTTCCCATACCCCTTCACAAACCTCCTATAGTAGCCTGTTAAACCCAAGAAACCCCTGAGCCCTTTGATATTCTTAAGAAGTGGCCAACTCTTCACAGCTTCAATCTTGCTTAGATCTGTGCTAACTCCATCCCCTGAAATGATGTGACCAAGATAGTCCACTGTCTTGTTTGCAAAAACACACTTGCTTTTCTTAACAAAAAACTGATTCTCCTTCAAAGTGTTAAAGGTTTGAAATAGATGCTGTAGATGAGAATCCCTGTCAGGGCTATATACTAGTATATCATCAAAGAATACTAGTATAAACTTCCTTAAGTAAGGTTGGAAAACCTTGTTCATCAGACCTTGGAAAGTTGAGGGAGCATTTGTTAGGCCAAAAGGCATAACCAGAAACTCAAAGTGTCCATGGTGTGTTCTGAATGCTGTTTTGTCAATGTCTTCTTCACACATCCTGATCTGGTGGTATCCAGATCTCAAATCAAGCTTAGTAAACACCTTAGCACCATGCAATTCATCCAAGAGCTCTTCTATAACAGGTATAGGAAACCTGTCTTTGATTGTGTGTTTGTTGAGTTCCCTATAGTCTATGCACATTCTCCAGCTTCCATCCTTTTTCTTAACCATAACCACAAGAGAAGAGTGAGGACTGTTACTCTCCCTGATCACTCCAGCATCCAGCATCTCTTTGACTAACTTTTCAATCTCATTTTTCTGTAGATTTGGATATCTGTAGGGCCTCACATTCACTGCTTATGTTCCCTCCTTCAAAGGTATTTTGTGATCATAATTCCTTTTAGGGGGTAAGGAAGTAGGTGCCTGGAATAGTTCCTCAAACTCATCCAACAATCCATCCACCCTATCATCAGTTATACCCTCCATTTTACATAAGCTGCCAGAACTGTAATCATTATGCTTGTCATCCTCTGAAACATCTTTATCCTGAAATACTCCCACAAAACTAGTAGTTACTTGAGTTGATTTGTCTAAAATTTTGTTGATCTTCTTGTTGGACACTAATTTGATACCATTTGGTTGTTTTCCCCTCAGAATTATACTCTTTCCAGCAATAGAAAACACCATCTTAAGCTCCTTGAAGTTCCACTTAATGTCTCCTAGAGTAACCAACCATTGTATTCCCAGCACCATATCACAGCCCCCAAGAGGAAGTAGCATTACATCAGTGGCAAATTCAATTCCTTGCATCTTCCAACAGAATTCTCTGCATATGTACCTGCTAGTAACCCTATGACCATCAGCAATAGAGACAGGAAATGGATTTGTCTCCTCCAACTTACACCCCAGGTGTTTAGCTATTCCCTCATTAATGAAATTGTGAGTGCTTCCACAGTCAATAAGTATATTAATAGCCTTCCCTCTAACTGATCCAGTGATCCTCATAGTTTTGAAGTTTGGTACCCCTGTCATTGCACTCACTGAAATATGAGATTGTGGTTCTTCATATTCCCATTCTTCTCCTACCTCTGTGACCTCAGCTGCTTGATCATTAGTTCCTTCCTCAATTTTGTCATCCTCCTCCAGCACTTCCATAATATATATATGTCTTCTCTCAGGACATTGGTGATCCCTGGTATATTTTTCATCACACCAAAAGCACTGTCCCCTTGCTCTTCTTTCATCCATTTCTTGTGTTGATAACCTCCTAGAGGGAATCACAGGATTAGTGGACCCTTTCCCTGACTGAATGGTGGTAGCAGGTCTGTTATAACTAGAGACTCCCTTGTTAATACTCTGATTTGGTGTAGGAGAGTTGGTATAGGTTTTTTGACCAGTGTAAGTACTCTTAGGTGTGAAAGGTACTCTACCAGAGGTGTTCAAAGGAACCACAACTGTAGATCTCTTGTTACCCATGCTCAGGACCTGCTCCTGTAATTTAGCTAGGCAGACCACTTCTTGCAATGTTTTTGGCTTAAACATTCGGATATGAACTGTTATTTCAGGCTTCAATCCACCTAGGAAACAACTCATAACATAACCTTCAGGCAGCTCCAGACAATTAACAGGCTCATCATACCTATCCATATATTCAGAAATAGTTCCCTCTTGTTTCAAATTCACCAACTCAGCCATTGGATCCTCATACATCAGTGTACCAAACCTATCATTCAAGGCTCTCACATACCCCTCCCAATCTGGTAATTCCCTAGTTAATCTGGATTTGATAAACATTTGATGCCACTGAAGTGTCTTACCCTCTAGATGCACAGCAGCTATCCTCACCTTTGAGTGTGGTGGTGTCTCATCAATCTCAAAAAATTGCTCACAACGATATACCCACCCCCTCAGATCTGTTCCATCAAATTTAGGAAACTCAATTTTAGAGAATTTAGTTGCATACCCGTTTCCAGTTGCTCGAGCTGGATTTCTTCTATTGATGTTGGGATCCATCTCATGAGTGTGAGATTCATTCACATCCACCGGATGGTTGCCTGGGCTCTGCACTTTCTCCATGATTAAGGCTAACATGGTCTTCATCTCATTCATCGATTCATTATGGATCTGCAATTGTTCCTTCATCATATCCACTTCTCTCCTTAGATCAGCACTCCTTGTACCTTCTGCCATGCTTGACCCACCCACAACGGAACTCAGGCCGCCGAGAATCGATGGCTCTGATACCAGTTGATAGGTATCAATTCCAGTTACACCAAATTCGACACAAATCCAATACAATTGAACACAATAGAACTGATTTTTATTGCTGCAAATGCTGAAAATTACAATAACAAAGGTATTCATGATGATCGTCTGGGACTCTCGAAGGAAGAGGGAGAATCCGGAGATCGATCCTAACTCACACGACTCAGCTAAGACCCGGAACTACTAATCGCATACCTATCCTACTGAAAGTTGGCAATTATATATGAGAGTAAGAGAGAGAGAAGGTGGTGGAGAGTGGTGTGGAAGGTGTGACAAAAACGTAATAGGAAGAAGTGCGCTTTTACAAGTAAGTTGCAACTACGACTTATTCTAACTAATCTTGCCACGTGTCTTCATCTGCTGCCTTGGGTACTAACGGCTAGTTTCCAGCTAAGAGAGAAGAAGTAAAAGGCTGCTCCTCCAATGGCGACGAACGGAGATGAGCGGCGAGAGGCGGTGAACGGCGAAAGGTCGGCGGTGAACTGAACGGAAGAAGATTGGTGGTGTTGTTCCAGCTAAGGCTTTCAAGGTTGAGCTCGTATCAATTGCTAGTAGAAATCCATTTCTATTTTGTTAAAACATTAGCATGCAGTCCATCGTCTTCATTGAAATACTCTTTTTCCACCCTTTTGGGACCTTTTCTATTTCCTCCCACTCTACATCATTCTCTCTTAAATGTCTGCAAAAATTAATTTATCAGGTCAAGATGGCCAATATTAATTGATGTATATTTAAGAACCTAGATTTACTTGATATTATTTTTGAAATTAATTGAAACTTAATCATCTATATTTATAGATTGATTAGTTTCGCGTGATTGTAAATTAGAGTACAGGATAATAGGTAGTATTTCAAAAATATGATTCACATGAAATCATCTTACATATCTAATTATGTGATTCATGAGATAAAATACTCACAATCAAGATTTGATGACCAAAGTTTGTCATCATTTCTTATCAAAAAAGGAGAATTCTTTTTATATGAATAATGGATCATTTGTTAATAATGAAGAATACTCAATTTACTTAGACTAGCTAATTACATCCATGTGTATACATTTATTCATATAAAGCCATCTCATGCATTAATCTGATTATGATGAATCAATCAATAATATTCCACAAAATATAGATTGCAAGTGAAAATTAAGCTAAGTTGAAATAATAAGAATAAAATGGTCTAAGTTTTTATAATAAATAGATAGTGGGTGTGACACTTATTCCCTCAAGGCCTTTTTTAATGGAGAATGATAGTTATATATAATTAACCACCATAATTAGAGTCAATCTATAATCCCACTCATTCAAATACGATATAGTACTAATTTGTAGTGTTCTACATTTCAGATGAAAAATGGGTCTCAACTCTCAACATTCAAAATATTATAACACTCCTCTCCTGTTATAATAAGTATCTATTTTGTCCTATGTTAATTTAAGAAATTCTTCTCATATATGTCCAACTTTTATGTATAAATTGCAGTTTGTTTGGGGGGATTACAGAAAAGTGAAATGAAAAGAAGTACTAAAATTTTGCTCAATAAATTATACTACTAATAAAACTGTACTCTGTTGCAGCTGGAATAATTGCTTTCCCCATGCATAAAATTTACTACACAAACCCTACTTTTTTAATTTTTTTTGGGAAAAGCAGCCCCACTGTAACTATTTACCCCCTTGTGAGTGAAACTCAATTTTTATTATCAGTAATAAATAATCCAAGTAATAATAAGACTGATAATTAAGCAGCTTCATAGCCTCAGCTTTAGATGCAAAGCTATTTTGTGTTTTATTACATTCAAAATCATCGATCACAAGATCTTGCTTTTCTTTTTAACAGGAGTGGACTGGGTTCTGTTCAACATGCAGCTTTGAATATTGTGCTATACTTAATTTGATTAATCCATCTAAAACAGAAATCTATTTAATTAATTTATATATGTCATCTCTTGAACTCTTACTCATATCTACATTTTAAAGTTAATATAAAGTTAATTGGTCCAATAACAACACAAGGGATATAATATCTCGACTCATGATCCTTTAATTTTGATACCAAGCTAGTGTCATGAAAATTATATATTGTTAACTAAGTCGAGCATTATTTTATTGAATAAGTCTTGTGTGAGACCGTCTCACGAATTTTTTTTTGTGAGACGGGTCAACCCATAACCCACACTTAACAATTTATATGACAGTTTGTGGATATGAATTCAATTCATGGGTAATAAGAATCCGTCTCATGAAAACTATCCGTGAGACCGTCTCACATGAGTTTTTGCGTATTTTATTAATATAGATAGTCCATAACACAATATTTTAAGAAGAATTGGTTACCAAATCTGAGCTTATTCCATGAGTTCAGAATTATGTAAATTAATCCCAATGATATTAATCTTTTGACCATTAAACCCAAATTAATGCTATTTAAATTAATCCCCGGCGGTTTGAATTTTGATAGAATATATTTTTTTCCCACCTTGAGTGCATATTATCATGGCGGGCTCCACTCGTCTCCAGCCATTATTTTTATATTTTAAATTCAACCATAATTTAGGTAGTAATTGTTAAGAGTACTTATCTATATATATGATTTGTCCACGCTTCAATTTTCTCTTTTTTCGATATCGATTGGAATTCTCCGACGTTGATTGGAATTCTCCGATTTAAAAGACCTGCAAAAAAACAAAAAACACCGGGGGTTTTCCCGGTGAAGGGACTCCGACGCTCAAGTCAGTAATCTGGGAAAAACTTTGTTATTGCTCTTTTGCTCAATAATTTTTGTGTATAATTTTGTGTGTGTGAATAGAAAGATAAGGGTTATAAATACTCCCTGAAAAACGTGGCAGTTAGATTTTCTCCTAAAAAAGTGGGAAGTGGGCGAGATACTCGCGATCGTGGCGGTTGCTTCAAATTTGAATTAGTTCGTTCCGAATTTAGTTCGACATTTCAGCGTGCAAGTCTAATTAGTTCACTTACGTCTCTTTACAGAGTGCGAACTTGTTCGCCCACACGTTCTACCTACTTCTCTGTTTTGCTCGCATCGATTAGCCTTCAAGTCGGTCGGTTTTCCGGAGCAGTTCGAATGTGGTCAGTTCGACCACATCAATATATATATAAAAAGAAGACCTTTGGAATAATTTGCAAGAATGTCATTTTCCCTCCTAAAAATGTCACATCAATGAGCAATAAAATATTTATATAAATAATAGTTTTTCAATAAAATTAATCATATTATTTAGCATTCTTTTCAATATGGTATATATTTTACTATTTATACTTAAAATTATTATAATCATCATCATTATTATTACTACTACTATTATGTATTATTATTTGTTGGTGTTGTTGATTAATATTGTACAATAGTGAGCAATAATTTAATTTTTGTGTATTAACTATCATTATTTAATGTCTAAAATTATTCTCATTCTCAAATTTAAAGTTAAATAGATTTTAGGATATTTTTTTATAATTTTGCAAAATGTTGTGTGCAAGGTAAATATTTCAAAGTTGATCACAAATTTATATTGTTGATTGAATAATTTTAACCAACTCCAAGAATCATTAGCTTAAATTATTTATTGATCCAATAAAAAAAATTCAACAAAAGATAGAAACAAATAGATGTAAGTTTTCAAATTTTCTGAATTTAATTGTTTTTGCTAACTTTAATTATTTAATGCTTATAATTATTCTTATTATCAATTTTAAAGTTAAACAAATTTTAAGATATTTTTTGTAATTATGAGAAATGTAATTGTATATGAATAAATATTTCAAGACTTATATTGTTACTTGGTCACATTTAATTAATTCTAAAAATCTTTAGTTTATTAAATTATCTATCAAGACGTGAAAAAAGTTCAACGAAAAATAAAACAAATAAAATGTAAGCTTTCACGTTGTTAATTCATTATCTTTTTCCTTTTTTGTTACTAAAATTACTTAATATTTATAATTATTCATATTATCAATTTTAAAGTTAAAAGAAATTATAATATATTTTTTGTAATTATGAGAAATTTTGTACATAAATAAAGATTTCAAAACTTATATTGTTAAATGGTACTAATCAAAATATCTATCAAGCCAACGACCATAAATATATTTTTATTCAAAAGAGAAATAAAATATAAGCTTTCAATTTCGTTGTTTAGATTATTTACAAAATTTGTATTCCAACATTTTAATATTGTCAAATATAATGTAGAATGACATGTCACAATAAAACGAATGCACAAGAAAATTCGAATAACACACGTGAGATAGAGGTCAACCAAATTCTACTTTCTTCAATTAAAACTCTACATTACTCAATAAATTTTTTAATAATAAAATATAACTTTAAAAATCAATAAAAGAGGTGAAAATTATATTTCTATGTTATACAAAATTTAGAATAATAAATGATTTATAAATAACTTTTTAATATAATAATCAAAATAGATAATAGTGAAATACTAGTATGTTGTATGACTCATTATATCCCTATAAATACTTCAATTTAAGAGAAATCCAGATCACAGTATTTTTGGGAGCGTTGAGTCATGCCATTATACTAATCCAAAATCAATATATATATATATATATATATATATATCACACATAATGGAACATTTAACTCTAATAATAGTTTTGATTAGATGATCAATATAGAGACATGCATATAAATTAATAATTACATGAAGACTACATACATGAACAAGAATGATGAAAAGATGTAATGTCAAGTTAGTTAAGATGCAGTGATGATAAGTAGTACCTTAGAAATGGATGAATGTTTTGAGGTTTCAAATAAGATGGAGTGAGTTATTGCAGGAAGCTTAAATGCAATGCAATGCATGGGTATAGAGAGAGAGAGAGAGAGAGAGAGATTGCATGAGAGAGTAACAAGGAATGACTTTTATCCGATCGATAGTAGCATCACACAACAAACAATAGTAGCATCAGATCAGATCAGATCAGGCCATCATCACTTCTGCCATTGCAATATATATTATTATTATTATTGTCCATGTCAGAACCCTACCTTCTTTACCCCCACTCCCCTAATTCCTTTTTCACCATTTCCTCTTTTTAGCCTACCTTATTTAATCATGCATTATTACTATTTTAACCAACTTCCACCATGCATCTATCTGCAGCGTTGCTTGATCAACGTGAATCATTATATATCTATGTGGATTCATTCATTTACTAGCTAGTACAAAATCTCTTCATAGAAATAATTCATTGCTAGTACTACTGTGTAATGAATTAGAAAACCCTAAAATAATTAATCAACTATAATTGTTAATGGACCACCAAAAACAGAAGAGAAGAAAGTTTTGACTAAAAAAAAAAGAGAGAAGTGAGGAATGTATAGTCTTGCATCAGAGTAAAGAGTAGAAAAGAACAAGTCAGTGAACAAAATAGGAAGGCATTAATGAGGGATGTTTAAATCCTCAATGCACAGTGAAAGCAACACTACTGCATGGGATGGATGGTAAACCAAGAAGAGCAAATATGATTAGTCAGATAAAAAAGTAGTAAACCATTCTCCTATACTAGCTAGCATTTATTGCTGCCCACATTTAGCCACTGTTCTAACTTCTCCTTTTCTCTCAAACCTGGAAAAATAAAATAAAAAGTTGGAGTCCCCATGCCTCTCCCTCTCTCTCTCTCTCTCTACACTATTATGTTACTGAACTTTGGCATATAACGTAGATCAGAAGGTAAAAGATATGTGCCTGCCAGAGTTCAAGGGGCAGATGCGCTATAGAGTTCTTTGTTCAGTCACATTACTAACACTGCCATTTTCTTTTTTTTTTTCTGTACTTTCACGGATTTTTCACACAATCACATACACTTCAATATTTAATTTTAATCTTTTTTTCAAATAAATCATTTTCAAAAAAAACCCATTAATAATCTTTCTCGAACAACATTTTGTCAAAAAAATTTAAAATTAAAAAGGGCTTAATGTGGTTTTATAGATGTATATATATCACTTAGAAAAAAACTAAAAAAAAACAGAGCTAAGAATTCAAAATATTAACCTTTATGGAAAAATAATAATAACATCTTGGGTGAGGTACTATTTGTTTGTAGTTTGTAAATAGGAGAGGTATAACAGTCTTTAGGGTTGGTTTTGTTGTCTATATAAACCTGCTACTCACATCAAACATATGCCACATTCTATCTTTTCACAGTATATCCCAATTGTTATCAGTCTATTCATGAATGTCTTTTCTCTCTCTTCATCTTCATTCTCACTCCATGGAACCATTTTGCAAGGATGCATGTTTGCTGGAGAAGGTACAGAGATATAAACTCCTTCTAGGGTTTCAGAAGTTATCCAGAATTTTATATCCAACACCAATATTTCCTCAACATCTTTGGTGCTATCCTCACTGAGCTTCTAATTTATATTTCTCGTATCTTTTTATGATATTTTTTTTCTTGACCTTGCAAGACTTTTATTTGTTTTTGATTTGATTTTTTATAATTTATAGGTTTTTATTTTACTTTTCTAATTTTCTTACTCCGTTCAAACCTCCCACCTCCTCCATTTTAGTCTATTCCTCCTGAGCTTGGGAATGTAATGTTCTTGCAGACAATGTAGTTTTAAATATTTTGTCACAGTGGAACTTATTTTCATTTTAAAATTGCTGTTCATACTTTGGTTTTTCTGTGTCCTATTATCTTTATGTTTCTTTTAGTGTGTTTGTATGGATTCTTTTGAATGAGGTGCCAATTAATGTGTTTTGCTATAAATTATTGTTTAGGAATCGAATGGTGATGTGCATGTCTTGGGCTGAATTAGTTATGCATCACGTCACATCTTGAAAGATAATATTCTAACCATCATTCATTGTTTTATGCTACTTTAATGGATGTAATAATTATTCTTTGTACCACTATAAAATAAATCGGTGAAAATAGTAAATTTTACGAGCTTGATTGATTCACAAAGTAAACAAAAATACCCTTTAATTTTGCATATAAATATAAAATATACATTCATTGTACATTACAATTATAAATATCTAATTTATAAATGCGTAATATAATAAATCATTGGAATTATTATTTAATTAATCATGAAAGTTTTTTATACTTACTCTTAGATTGTAGTTCACGATAATAACTTCAACAAATTATCCACAAAAAATGGTAAGAGGAACCTAATTAAAATCTTGTTTTACTTTTTATCACTGAACACAAACAAAATTCCACACAAGAATAATTTCTCGGCAAATTTTTGTCATTTAAAAAAGAGTAAGTTTAATCCAACAACTCATATTTACCCAAATCAAATTTCAGAGAATGCAATAGCCAACGTTTTTCAAGACATTTCATTTGAAGAAAAAACTTAATTCTAAGTAGTCGATGGAGTTAGCAACTACTTCCAGCTCATCACATGGATTGACTGAAAGAACACAACCATCTTCGACCCTCGTTCTGAGAAACCGATCGCCTAAAACTTGATGATCTCGAACACTTAACCAGACAAGAACTTGTATCTGATGCTCCCATGCAAAGGCCAGGGCTGAGTTTTACAGAAGGAAACCTTTTGCAACTCAGGGACCGGAAAGACGAACCTAGCGGAGATAGACGGGTGCAATGGAAATCGGGTTTGCAGAAGGGTGTGGGTGTTTCCAACAAGTTGTTTGTTTCTGGAAGCTCGGTCGAACACGTGCAAAATGGCAACGATAAACTCGTTCTTGCTATCTCCTTGATTAGGGGCTTTGTGCTTGCAAGTTTTACGAAGGAAACTATGCCATGGCGGCATAGGGGGCAGGCGATTGAACCGGGCGGCCCTTGACCCAATGTTGACGTGCTGTTTGTTGAACATAGGTATAGAGCGCAATGAGTGCAGAACTCGTGGAAACAACCTACAAATGAATAAGATTTTGGAGTTTAATTTGATTCAAGAAACCACAAATGAATCAATGTTGTGTATAAGATTTTAGAGTTTAATTTTATAAAACCAACCTCATGTATGACTGGTTTTCAATTTGCAGTATACTAATGCACACCCTACAATTCACCTTTTTTTTCTTTTTCTTTTTTTTCCTTTCAGATTGCAACCTAATGTAATATATAGGTTAATTTTCCGGCTAAAATAGAAGTTTTAGTTCGGTTTTTGCTCAAATTAAGCTTGAATTGAATAAAACTAGGGGTGTTTTGGTGCACGTTCTGTGTATTTTTTTGGTTAACAGGACATCAATTTTGACTTTGGCTCGAAAAATGACCTAAAAAATAGGAGTGCATCTAAAAGAATCTGAAATGGTCTAATACATGTGTTATGTTGCAATCCGAAAAAATCGTGCACTTTGGAGTGCAATTGGAGAAAGAAATATATATGTTGCAAATTGAAAAGTTCATTCTTCAGGTTGGTTTTTTATATTAACCCTGCACTTTATAACCTTATTCAAGTATTAATTATAATTAATGCATCAAATAATAAGATGTGCTAAATGGCCAGTTAGTTGAACTAAGCATACCTTCTGCAGCAATTGTGCATTTTCTTTCTAAGCATACGACACATGGATCTAAACATGTCGAGGGTGAAGTGTTGCATCTCCATCCGCATTCTCTGAAATGTCACAAAAGAAGGATGTTGTATACATATTATTAGGTTTTTGGTATTATATATTGAAAAATAAGGAATTAGTTTGGCTTTTGCTCACCTAGCAATTTCAACAATGCTCATTAGAGGAAGACATATATATGGTGAAGGACTTAGTCTTGGTCGGTTTTCTGGTCGTTGGCTTAGAATCTCCTCAAGCCAATCTCTATGCCATGAACGAGCAACCATCAACGGGGTCCATCTTTAGACACGCAGTGGAGAGTAGTAAGTTTAGAATATGAACTTCAACTTTCTTTATTGAATATGATATAAACTGTTAAGAGAATAAGAAACAGATAACATAGATATTCTTGCATGTCATTGTTAATGAAATCCGCACATGCCTTATTAGCCGCGCTTTGAGAGTTTACCGTATGACACAGTCCACAGATAAAAGGGGAAAGTCAGACTAATATTATATTACATAGTGAAACACTAGATTATAATGGGGAATTACACCTTAAACAGTATGTTCTAACTTTACTCCATAGATAAGCAAATATTGTATTGCACCAAGTTAAGTCGGGATTAGACAAGTGAAACACAAAGACCTGGAGCTATATAGAGTTCTTCTGGAAGGGAATGTATACATATATTGGCATCAACTTCTGTGATGTTTGAGATGGTTAGCATATACAGAGGTTTATACTCGGATTCATAACAATATAATACAGAAGATAAGATCGATTCACATTGTATATTGTTGCCAAGTCAAAATCTGGGAAGTAATGAAGTATCAGTGGACAGAGTAAGATGTCCCAGAAAAATCGAACTAAAAAAAGAGAAGCTGGTTATTACTATATTTTCATTCCAAAGCAACAAAATAGAATATTAAATCGAGTACTTGCTTACCCATTTGCATTCTCTGTGGTAAGACTAGAACCCTTGGCGATTAAAAGCTGGAAAAAACAGCCATATTAAAATGATGTCGACAACATTTTTGCAGAAGTTAATGTTTGTTAAACTAACCTGACAACATTGTGCATTACCGCCACATGCAGCATAATGGAGCGGTGTGCTTCCAGCACCTAGGAAGAAGCATCATGTATCGTCAAAATAAATAATCTAAGGTTGTGTTTGGTTGAGTGTCTGAAATGAATATATTTTAAATCCAATTATATTGAAGTACATTCAAAAACCACAAATTTGCTCGAAAAATAGTTAAAAATGAAAAGTGAGGGATTTCGAAATCATATCATTCCAAACATCAGCAATGAATTTGCTTTTGTGAATTTCAAGTTTTCATCAAATCCTTCAATCCAAACATGACATAAGACGACACCATTATTACTTGAATTTAGATTGTAGAGACACATTTAGATGTGCTGTTAACATCTGGCAAATTATAACATGCTGCTGACTTTCCAGATTCTTTAACTCGTGTATGTGCAACAACACATTCAGCCCTCTGCCAGACGCCATAATTGGCTTTCTTGGATAATGCTAAACTAAGGGACCGAATAGATCGAAATCGAAATAAAAACTTAAGATCATGGGCCAACATGGCTCTGATAGAATGATACTGCAGTTTTGCACCATAATCTTTACTCGTCTATAATTAGGATGAAGATTATCAAAGTGAAAATTTTGTATCACAGAACAATATCTAACAGAGGATTAGTGATTTAGTAACTGAAACTAGGAAATGTAATTTGACAGATTTCCATTCAGATATTTCATATATTCCAACAACGTCGACTCTCTAATTGTGTAGATACAAACACAATGACGGAACACACTGTTTGTTTTCTCACAAAATAATGGAGATGGCGAACTTTTCTAGTAATGTTTTACTTCAAATATTGTTAGTTATATATGCTAGGTAAGTTTCAAGAGTAATGTCATCTTTAAAATAAAGAGAAAAACCAAACTTAAATACTATCCGATGGTTCAAGATTGCTGTAACGGAGCATTATCAACAGGTTAATCTGACTGATGCTAAAATAGGTTAAGTTTTTGATATCAACAGCTAACAAAATAAAGGGTAAAGCTGGCTTGGTAAAGTTTGTGAGTAGGAAAGGAACTCACGTCACCAATATGGTATGGCCTAAAGATGTTATAGTCGGAGGGAGGCGTAAATTATTTGACATGATATTCAAGCAAAAATATAGGGATTGGAAATAATTTGAGTTTCTGATAAGGTAAAAGACATTTCATTCCCCAAAACTCAACATCTATCAATACCATAACAAAATATCGAGAAAGATCACAAAACAACGGAAACAAAAAGCGGTCAACAACAACATGAACAGCAATTGCTTGGAATCAGAAGCACTTATCCTTTATATTTGAACAGAGATACTATATGACTGCAAAAGAATGAAACTCAATGTACCTATCAAATCAATTGTAGTCCCATCTTCAACCGTTGTGTCAGAAACTGAAGCCCCCAAATCAAGAAGGAGATGAACAGTTTCAGTATGCCCATTCAGTGCAGCCATATGAAGGGCAGTGACGCCACCATCAGCAGGTCGACTGATTACTTCATAGAGTACACTATACCAGTTAAGATAAGAAAAAAATCAGAACTAATATCCAACTTCATTGGCAAATACATAACTCAGAAGAAAAAACCATGAAAAGTACCCTTCATCGAACTCTGAAACAGATTCATCATTTCTCGACCTTTTCTTTATAATACTGCAAAAATTTGGAATGCTGGGAATATAATCAGCAAGGAGTAGACGGATACATCGAGAATGGCCATTTAGAGCAGCTAAGTGGAGTGCAGTTCCTCCATTGAGATAATCCGCTCTGTGAATCTAAAGAACAAAGCAATAATAAATTCATATCAAGTTCCTAACATGCATCCAAACTTATGATCACAAAACACGAAACCATAAGACATCATACATTGGCTTTAAACAGTATGAGAGTCTGAACAACCTCCCAATGACCATATTGACAAGCTTGCATCAGAGCTGTCTGCCATCAGATATACACAGAATTACTTATAAGCCTTATACTAGAGTGTTCATACAGCTTAACTATGTATATATTACCTGCCCGCGATAGTTTCTGAGATTAATATCAACACCAGACTCGAGCAAGAGTGAAACAATCTAAACAGAGATATCAGATTACATAATTCAATTCAGTGCCTCATCATTGAAAGATTATCAGACTATATAGATAGAATTACTAGTGATAAACCTCATGATGACCCTGGGCAGACGAATAGTGCAACGGGGAATTACGAACACCAAAGGTTGAATACCGAGCAAGACGAGGGTTATACTCCAACAAAGCCTTGGCTTCTAGAAGATCCCCATCTCTGGCTGCAGAGACCAAACGCTCTCCTGATGCAGAGCATCCAAAGGAATTACCCACAAAGCTAAAAAATCGCATGGTCACCATATATACCCTATCCTGCAAATAGGAATCAAGAGAGAAGTGAATTAACTACACCAATGCTCAAAATTGAATGACTTTATCCTATTCACCAAAACAAGAGGCAACATTACATCACACTACACACTACACACTACATTGGACTTTGATCAATTAAACCTTATTAAGGAATCTCACCAACACCACCAATTTACCAACTCTTCACACACAATTCCTATGTTCTCTACCTAATCAAGAACTAACTTGGAACCAATTTTTTCCTGTACATACCTCCATAAAAAGATCTGTTGTCAGCAGCTGTCAGAATCTCATTGAGCATTGATTGGGAGTACAACAGTTATGGTTGTCGAGGCGGCCAAAGAATAACTCCACCATCATGGACATGTTTACAATTAGGGAAATCACCTCTTGATCATTAGAATTGTAAGCCTAAAGTAAACAATTCTATCTCGACAAAGACAGGTTTCAGTATCAGCTAGAAGACTTTGTCAACTTCGAAAGAGCCAAGAAAGAACCGAGTTGAAAAACGAAAAAAAGTTCGATCTTTACAAACAACTACGAAAAATTCAAACACCCATCTCTCAGTTTCCCCAAATATTCAAGATTCTGCAATGCCCGTCTTATAAAGATTCCCGGCAAAACAAAGGGAGCCTTCAAATTCGATTGCCAAAGTTGGACTGAAAATCAAGAATTTCAGAGCCCAGATTCAAGATTTTTCTGAAAATCAAAAGAAGAACACGAGACTCACATGTTTCATAAATTCTGAAGCCAAATTAGACCACCCCCCACGAACTTTTTATTACCTAGACGACAATAATGACAAATATTAATGAAGGACAATCATCCCCACAAAAACTCTGTACAGTATTGTTAAATGTAATGAGGTGTAATGCTTAATATTCGGCTAAAATAACATTAAAATACAGCAGATTAAATGCCAGTTAATTGGGCTTGGGTCGGTTTTGATATTAGTTAATTAGGAAAAAAGAAGAAGGGACAGCGAGTTTAACGGCAACCTCAAAAAAGCAGGAGTGTTGGAGTTCATGATTGGCACTTGTTATTATTGCCACTCAATTTTGGTAGTTGGAATATTATCTCACTCTCCTCTCTCATATCTTCCATATTCTCTTCTACCCCTTCCCCACTATATAATATTTTTGTATCACAAATATTCACCTTTTTTTATTTGATATATGTAATATTTTAATCTTAAAATATTTGAAGTATAGATCAAATTTGACAAAAAAGATACTACCTCCGTCCCGATTAAATGTGTCTACTTTGACCGACACGGATCCTAAGAAAAAACTGTTGACTTTGATTGGATGTGTTATTTTAATGTTTTTTAGTGGTAATTTTGTAATTTAAAGGTATAATTTGAGTGTAAAAGTTGCAAAATGAAAGAAATTGAGGGGTAAGAGAGTAAATTTTTTTTTGTCATTTTTGGGCTGGCAGTTTTAGGTGGGACAAACAAAAATGGAAAGCAGACAGTTTTAAGTGGGACGGATGGAGTACATGACTACACTATTTTATTTGATACCTTACTTTAAATAATTTAAATTATCTAGGATAATTTTCTTTGCATATGCTGAAATTTTTTCAGAATATAGAAAATAAGTTTGGTTTAAATTTTGAGGTATTTAAGATTTTAGAAGAAGAAGAATCAAAATTGTGTCAACTAACTTCCTAGAACTAGTTTGGAATATAAATGATCATTTTAAATAGAGAAAACTGAATAAATATTGAATAATGTCGTTGAAATTTAGTACTTAAAATGATATATAGATGTTACAAAGTTGGACAAAATTTAAAAAAAAACTATGTGTTTGTTCTTTTACAATATTAATGATAAATAGGTAGATATACAAATGATGTGTAAATTGCAGGTGTCGTAATTTATTATGTAGAGTTAGTGTGATAACATCGACGAGACCTAATTTTTTATGATGGTTTTTTAAGTTTATTAGAAAAAAAATAAACTTCTTGTTTTTAGGTTTACGTTATTGCAAGTTAATCCATGCGTTTCGTAGTATATACTTCATCACAAATGCTCTTGTGCACCAGGTGCACGGATCTGAATTGGTGCAACTGGGGCGACCCGACCTGGATCCGTGCACCTGGGTCATCTGGTTTTTTTCGCTTCAGTCTGTTACCTTTATATTGTAAGGATGTGATATTTATGTTATATAAGTGTAACCTTTATATATAAATGTTAGGGTAAAAGACATTATGTCATCCGAACTATACCCGGTTTTACAGATCTTGGTAAAAACTTTTCAATGTTGCACCGTACTGGCTGAACTTTGCGCGATTTGCAGATTCCGGTAAAAAAGTAATTTCCGGCCATTTTCTCCGGCAATTTCAGGACACGTGCCTTGCACTCGTTTCATTAAGGGCAATATTGTATTTTTCCTTGAAGATGCACACGTGATTACACAATTGGCTTATTTCCAATTTTAACTCATTGATGATGAAGGTGAAGGTGAAAGTAGAACCTGTCCGCAAATGGTGAAAGTAGGAAGGTGAAGGTGAAAGTAGTACCTGCCGAAAATGGCCTGAGGCAGATGGCTGAGCAGCACCGCCTCCAGCTCCTTCCCCAACGGCGCCGCCCCCGACAACACCATCCTGATCGAGCTCAAATCGAAGTTATCCACCATTGGATTCTTCGCCAGCGGTGACACCACCGCCGCCACTGAGACACGGTGGCTCTGTATCAATTCCAGCAGTGAACCGATCTTGAATTTCTACATCAGCAGAACCTTTGATCGAGCACAGCAAAACGGAGTTGGGAAAGTAAATGTGAAACAAGGGCAGAACGCAGAGCACGACGTCATCCTGCTTCAAGTACAAATTAGGGTTTTCACCGTCAACTTGTTGAGCGACGCTCGTGATTAGGCTTTTGTGAGTCAGGATGACGCCTTGCGGCAACCTGGTTGTGCCTGAGGAAAACGACAGCACGATAGCGTCGTTTGGATCGATATCGACCTCCGACGGGTTGTTTTCGTTCGTGTCGGAGAGTACTGAGAAATGCAGGCAACTTTGATTTTGCAACAAAAAAAAAGTGTAATCCACGTGTGTATCTTCAGGGAAAAAGACAATATTGCCCTTAATGAAACGCGTGCAAGGCATGTGTCCTGAAATTGCAGTAAAAAATGGCCGGAAATCACTTTTTTACCGGAATCTGCAAATCGCGCAAAGTTTGGCTAGTACGGTGCAACATTGAAAAGTTTTTACCAAGATCTGTAAAACCGGGTATAGTTCAGATGCCATAATGTTTTTTACCTTAAATGTTATGACCTTTCTGTTCAGTAACTTAGAAAAAAATGAAGATTTTCAGGTTTTTTTGCTTCAGATTGAGACCTTTATGATGTATTGTTGTGACCTTTATGTACAATTCTTGTGACCTTTATGTACAAATATTATGACCTTCAGAGTGTAAAATTCTTCATTTTTTTTTAAGTTAGAGTATATAAAGGTCATTACATTTATACATAAAGGTCACACTTATATAACATAAATGTCACATCCATACAACATAAAGTTAACAGTTTGAAGCGAAAAAATAAAATTCAAAAAAAAATGCGCGGATCCGAATCGACCCGAATTATATGTGCCCCAATTGCACAGGAGACTAACTCATACTTCATATATATTTCTAAAACTATGTTGATTAGAATAAATAATTAATCTTCCAAAAGAACTTTGCTAGCTAGAATATATGGATATCCCAAAGGTGTAAAGGGCTCAAGATGCTGCAATTTATACAATTTTATAAGGACAAAGAAAGTATTTTTAATAATTGAAAATATTGATTGCATTTAAAAGTAAACTTTAGCCACCAGTGACAAATAAATAAATTTGTTAGCAATTAAAAATATCCATTGCATTTAAAGTCCTATTTAAAAAGAAACAATTAGTGAATTGTGTACGGACACCAAACAATATCCCTTTCATTTCAAGGCAACAACATTGATACATGAGTTGGATGAATAATAAAGGGGTGAAATGATTTTTTTTTCTTGGAATAATACAAAGATACATAAATTACTCCAAAGATTAATTGTGTTTATGTGGTCCATCTCGAGAATTACTATTGCAAATTCGATTTATGGATATGGATAGTAACTCATTTAAGGAAAAATGTATATATCCAAATCATTGCAATTTTTGTAATTTCATTGGTATAGATTCCACTAAAATGTTTTTCTTTTTCTCCAGGGTTAATTGTTGAAAATAAATACACAAACTATTACTATTTTTGCCTTTTACATTTTAAGTTTTGCAATTTCATTCATTAATTTAATTTTTAGTATAGTGTTCAAAATAACGTACTTACAATTAATATAAATCAATATATAAGGGCATTTATGGGTCACGCCAAATTTAATATCTATATTGGATTCTTCATATTTAACTTCAGATGCCTTCATTTATAACAATTAATGTCAATAATAAACCAGATAAGAAATGAGAAATGAGATTCTATAAATGTCTTCTAGATTACATACTATTTTCGATAAAACGTAAATCACACAAAAAAATGTAAACTATAGTAAACAAATTAATCTCATAATAAATGTGATGGGGTTCAATCAATAGTACATACATTAGCTTTGTTGACATTTAGTGAAATATATAATTTGATTAAATCACTTTCAATCTCATGTCACACACAGTACTGTTCAAGTTTGCCCCTCTCATTTATTCAACTCGTGAATATGTGGTCCTAACACTTATGATATATACTACGTATTTATAGTCTCTTTGCTGTAGATTTTGTGCATTTTATTCATGCATTAAATGTTTGAGCGCCCAACGTAATGTACGTGACACTTACTTTTAAAATTGACCTAATAATTACGTGTAAGTTGAAAATGTATAAATTTTCAACTGTAGAATTTTATCGTTTCAATTGTCGTCAACGTAGAGATACATTTTTGTGTTCTATAAATTGTTGAGAAGATCAATTTAATGATAGATACACAAATTTGAAATTGTGAATTGCATGAATATATCAAGTAATTAAAGTGCTAAATTTGAAGGGTGTTCAATATCCATTGATATGTATTTTAATGCACAAACTTGCGTGGGACAGTCTCACGGATAATTTCCGTGAGACCGATCCTTTTTACCCACTAACCTAACTCATTTTCACAAATTTATATATGTATTGTGAAACATGGGTTATTGATTGACCCGTCTCACAGAAAAAGATTTGTGAGACGGTCTCATACGAGACTTACTCATATTTTAAACGATTCATGTATTGAACTGGTTGTTTCTCTAGAATTTTAGTTCGAATTTGTTTTTAGTGGCGTATTAAATGGTTTTTTTTTTATAATGTATTTACACTTAATATTCAATAAGATTAATTTTTTACATTAAACATCTTTTAATTATTATAAGGGTATATATTAATCTGTGTGAAAGATTAAATATTTAACCTGTTATTCATTTTCTTAAAAAAACTTACGTGAGACGGTCTTTCGGATAGTTTCTGTGAGATGAATCATTTTTTTCACTGTGAATTATGAAATGTGAGTTATGAATTGATCATCTCATATACTTGTGAAAGTTTTGGTTTTCAGCTCGTTTCTTATTTTTGCTAAGTGTGGAAGAAAACGTGTTCCACTTATGAAGTTGCTAATTGGATTGTTTAGTTTTTGTGTTAGTTTTGTTAGTTTTGCAGGAATTAATCTCAGCCGTCGATCTGATCCAATGGCCAAGATTTAATCCTACCCAAAGCTTAAAGATAGGCGCTATTTCACTAATAAAAGCGCGCTTCCATCAGCGCGATTTCAGACAGTTACTCAGCAGTTGAGAGCCGTTGGACTGGGAGCGAATCTGAGCCGTTCATCTCATCCACGGCTGAGGAGCATTTGAGCTGGGAAAAGATCTTCAAGAACGAGCTGATCTTTCAGCCAAGATTCAGAGCTCGTTTCTCAACGGATTTACTTGACTCTTGTTGCTGCTGTTAGCCAAGTGTTAGGTCTATATATAGGAGTACATTTCATTGTGTATAGGAGAGTTTTACTCAGTGAGATTGTAAAGAAAAGTGAGCTGCGCAGTTTAGGGTTTTCTAAGCTTGAGTGTTGAATTGCAGAGTGATTGTAACCAAGATATTGATCGATTTGCAATAAGATTTCCCTCCCTAGTTTCCCGTGGATGTAGGCATTTGTTAAGCCGAACCTCGTAATTGATTGTGTGTTGATTTACATTGTTCTTGATTCAATTATCTTGCATTGCTTATTGAGTTGTATTCTCTGTTTGGTGGATTCAATTGTGTTGCCCATTGTGTGAATTGGTGTTGTTGAAGAGGCTGAAACCTGACAAATTGGCGCCGTTTGTGGGAACCGAAGTCACAGCCTCAAAGAAAGATGGGATCCACCAAGTTTGAAGTTGAGAAGTTCAATGGAGAAGGGGATTTTGGCCTATGGAGGATCAAGATGGAAGCGTTGCTTGTTCAACAGGGCTTAGATGGAGCTTTGCAGGGACTTGGGGCTCTACCTTCAGATATGCCAGCTGCAGAGAAATCAAAGCTACTGAACAAAGCTCGGAGCACTCTAATCCTATGTCTAGGAGATAAAGTGCTAAGAGAAGTCTCAAAGGAGAGAACTGCTCAAGGAGTTTGGGAAAAGCTAGAGAGTCTTTACATGGTAAAATCACTGGCAAACAGGTTATTCATGAAGAAGAGGCTTTATGCCTATAGAATGAAACAAGATAAGCCAGCACCTGATCAACTAGAGGAGTTTCACAAAATCTTGGATGATCTGGAAAACATTGCAGTATCACTGGAAGAAGAAGACAAAGCATTGATGTTGTTAACTGCTCTACCTGATTCATATGAAACCTTTAATGATACTTTGCTTTACTCTAGGCAGGAATCCATTACATTGGAGGAGGTAATCATAGCCTTGAAGTCAAAAGAACTCTCCAAGAAAGGTGGAAACAAGAATGTGACCAATGGAGAAGGACTTGCAATCAAGGCTGGAAAGAAGAAGCAGAATCAAAAGCAAGCAAAAACCTCTTAAACCAAGACTGAAGCAAAGCCTCAGGTAGAATCTCATAATGATATTGAAAATAATACTTGTTTTCATTGTCATAAGCCAGGACATCACAAGAAAGACTGCATCAAGTACAAACAATTCTTGAAAGCAAAGGGAAAAGCTCCACAAACTTAGGCCAATCCCACTGTGCAGCAAAAAGGATCAAACTCAGGTTATGAATCTGCTGAGGTACTTGCTATAACCTCTGAAACTTCTAATAAAGAATGGATCCTAGATTCAGGGTGTACTTTTCATATGACTCCTAATAAAGAATGGTTCTCTAATCTGGAAACTAAAAGACTAGGCTCAGTTCTATTAGGAAATGATCATGTATGCTATATAGAAGGAATAGGATCTGTCATTTTCTTGATGCATGATGGTGTTAAAAGAAAATTAGAACATGTAAGATATGTACCTGATCTTAAAAGAAATCTAATTTCACTTGGCATGCTAGACACTCAAGGATATAAATTCACTTCTGAAGATGGTAAAATGCATATAACTAAAGGAACTAAAGCTGTTATGAAAGGATTTAAAAAGCATGATCTCTACTATCTAGAAGGTGAAACTATAGTAAGAAATGAGTGTAATGCTGCCAAAGGTGATTGCACTAAGCTATGGCATGAGAGATTAGGTCATATGAGTGTGAAAGGCCTGCAGGAACTATCAAAGAAAGGGATTTTTGGTTCTGATAAGATCTCAGACTTAGAGATGTGTGAAAATTGCATCTTAGGTAAGGCTAAGAAACTGAGTTTTGGCAAAGCTAAGCATAGCACTAAAGGTCCTTTGGAATACATCCATTCTGACTTATAGGGTCCATCTAGAACTCCTACTAGGAATGGAGGCAGGTATTTCTTATCTATAATAGATGACTACTCTAGAAGAGTTTGGGTGTATATACTGAAAACCAAAGATAAGACCTTTCAGAAATTTAAGGAATGGCTTAAGGAAATAGAGAATCAAACAGGGAAGACAATCAAGTGCCTTAGAACAGACAATGGTCTGGAATTTGTTTCAAGTGAGTTCAATCAGTTTTGTGCAGAGAAGGGAATCATTAGGCATAGGACAGTGCCATCTACACCTCAACAAAACGGCTTAGCTGAGAGAATGAATCTCACCATACTAAATAAGGTAAGATGTATGCTCATTAGCTCAGGATTAAGTAAAAGTTTTTAGGGAGAGGCAGTGGATACAGCTGTTCACTTGATAAACAAAAGTCCATCTTCTGCCATTGAGTTCAAAACACCATATGAAATGTGGTTTGGCAAACCTTCAGATTACTCTAAGCTAAGGATATTTGGTTGTCTTGCATATGCTCATGTGAAGCAAGGAAAACTGGAACCTAGAGCATGGAAATGTGTCTTCCTTGGGTATCCAAAGGGAATTAAAGGCTATAAGCTATGGTGCATGGAACCTAACAATCAGAAATGTATCATTGCTAAGGATGTATCATTTGATGAATCAGTTATGCCTCTCAAAACTCAGGCTCAGTCTGTAAATACTGAGCAAACACAGGAAGAAAATGAACCATCTCACTTTGAGGTGGAGACTGAAAAGGAAAATGAGGTGCATCAAGCACCTGAGGTGATGAATTCAGAATCAGAAACTGAAGATGGAAATACTGATGAAGATGAGCAGACTAATCTAGAGAATTATCAATTGGTAAGAGATAGAACTAGAAGAATGATCAAACCACCTACCAGATTTGCTGATTCAAACTTCACAGCTTATGTTCTTCTAACTGCTGAAGAGATAGATAACCAACAGCCTAAGGACTATAGAAAAGCTATCACATGTAAGGAGAAGGATAAATGGTTAATAGCTATTCAAGAAGAATTGCAGTCTCTAGAAAAGAATCACACATGGCAAATAGTAAGCAAGCCAAACAAGAAGAAGCTGATTGGATGTAAATGGATTTTCAGAAAAAAGGTGGAGGCTTCAAAAGGTGGAGCTATAAGGTACAAGGCAAGACTAGTAGCTAAGGGTTTCACTCAAAAGGAAGGAGTAGATTACAATGAAATCTTTTCCCCTGTGGTAAAACACTGTTCTATTAGAATATTACTTGCACTTGTGTCTCACTTTAACCTGCAGCTTCATCAAATGGATGTCACCACTGCATTCTTGCATGGTAAGCTTAAGGAGCAGATCTACATGAAGATTCCAGAGGGCTTGTATCTAGCAAATAAGGATTCCAAGGCATGTTTGCTTCAAAGATCATTATATGGTCTTAAGCAAAGTCCTAGACAGTGGTACCTAAGGTTTGATCAATTTATGTTTAAAGCAAAGTTCATTAAAAGCAAGTATGATGATTGTGTTTATTATAAGCATGATTCTATGTACTTTGTGTTTTTACTCTTATATGTTGATGATATGCTAATTGCTAGCAATTCTCTAGTTGGTATAAACTCAGTTAAGAAGATGCTTAATTCTGAATTTGAAATGAAAGATTTAGGAGAAGCTAAGAGAATGTTAGGAATGGACATTCTAAGAAGTGAAAAGGATGGTAGTATAGTTCTACATCAAACTGATTACCTTAAGAAAGTGCTCATAAGATTTCAAATGAATCAAGCTAAGATAATAAGCACACCTATCAGTGTAGGAACTAAATTATCATATGACCAATGTCCTAAAACTCAAGAAGAAAAGAATAGGATGGACAGTATATCATATGCTAGTGCAGTAGGCAGCATAATGTATGGGATGGTCTGTTGCAGACCTGATTTAGCTCATCCAATGAGTGTAATAAGTAGGTATATGTCTGATCCAGGTTTAGAACATTGGCAAACTGTCAAGCATGTGTTAAGATACATAAATGGAACTACAGAAACAGGTTTAAGGTTTAAAACTAAGGCAGATGAACATGAACCTATTATTGGCTATGTTGATGCAGATTTTGCTGCAAACTTAGACAATAGGAAGTCCCTAACTGGTTATGTGTTTACTCTTTATGGTACTGCCATTAGTTGGAAGACAAGCCAACAATCTGTAGTTGCTTTGAGTACAACAGAAGCTGAATACATTGCCTTAACTGAAGCAGTAAAAGAGTCTATATGGCTAAAAGGTATATTGCATGAGTTTGGCATTAATCAAGCTTGTATCTCTGTGTTTTGTGATAGCCAAAGTGCCATACATCTAGCTAAGCAACAAAGTTTTCATGAACGAACTAAGCACATAGATGTAAAGCTTCAATTCATAAGAGATAAAGTAGAGAAACAAGAAGTTAAAGTTTGTAAAATTCCCACTGAAATTAATCCAGCTGATGCTTTAACTAAAGCTTTACCTGTGAAGAAGTTTAGCCTATGCATGGATCTTATAGGTCTAGTAGGAAAACCTTCAACTAATGGTACTTGAAGCTCTGATTGGTAATGGTTTAGTAAAGAAGAAGAACAAGAGCTGAGGTGGAGGATTGAAAGTTTTGGTTTTTAGCTCGTTTCTTATTTTTGCTAAGTGTGGAAGAAAACGTGTTCCACTTATAAAGTTGCTAATTGGATTGTTTAGTTTTTGTGTTAGTTTTGTTAGTTTTGCAGGAATTAATCTCAGCCGTCGATCTGATCCAATGGCCAAGATTTAATCCTACCCAAAGCTTAAAGATAGGCGCTATTTCACTAATAAAAGCGCGCTTCCATCAGCGCGATTTCAGACAGTTACTCAGCAGTTGAGAGCCGTTGGACTGGGAGCGAATCTGAGCCGTTCATCTCATCCACGGCTGAGGAGCATTTGAGCTGGGAAAAGATCTTCAAGAATGAGCTGATCTTTCAGCCAAGATTCAGAGCTCGTTTCTCAACGGATTTACTTGATTCTTGTTGCTGCTGTTAGCCAAGTGTTAGGTCTATATATAGGAGTACATTTCATTGTGTATAGTAGAGTTTTACTCAGTGAGATTGTAGAGAAAAGTGAGCTGCGCAGTTTAGGGTTTTCTAAGCTTGAGTGTTGAATTGCAGAGTGATTGTAACCAAGATATTGATCGATTTGCAATAAGATTTCCCTCCCTAGTTTCCCGTGAATGTAGGCATTTGTTAAGCCGAACCACGTAATTGATTGTGTGTTGATTTGCATTGTTCTTGATTCAATTATCTTGCATTGCTTATTGAGTTGTATTCTCTGTTTGGTGGATTCAATTGTGTTGCCAATTGTGTGAATTGGTGTTGTTGAAGAGGCTGAAACCTGACAACTTGTTTAGAGTTGTCGAGGGAATTTTTTTCCCGTAATCAATAGAAATCTAATAATTTTAAACCTAAACACCAAAAAAAAAAAAAAAATGAGGACAACATATTTTATAGTTTAAATTATCGAAGAGCAAACTCAACTTTGAAACCTTGAGCAAGTAAAACATATGTATTTACACAGATTAATCTATTGATGCACCTAACTCGGTAATTCAATATTATATTTTCATTTGATTACGAGTACACTAATTATATATGATAGATCATAGAATAAATAATTCTCAACCAATAAACATCAGTATTTCATATTTACACATGTTGGGCCTGGTTAACTACTTTCTTACGTACAAAGAGAAAAGCTAAATGGGCCTTTTTGCCTTACACATTTCTAAGAACCTTCTTCTTGGATATTAAGGTTGTTCTTTGTAATACTGCACCAAAATATTATAGAGTTTCTTAAAGCTTTAATAAAATAATAGAACCCTTTTTTTAAATGAGAAGTAAGGATTCAGAAGAATTCTAAACCATATATAATATTAATAAACAGTAACGACCTGGAAGCTCTGGTTATAATAGATCGAAAAAATGCATACAAGATCCAAACCAACATTTTCAACTTCTGATTTGATTAAAAAAACACTTTAAGGATTATAAAATTATAAACTATATAAATCGACAATAAATATCGGGCTCCATTGATGTGGATATTCTTGAAGTGGGCTTAGAGTCCAATAAACTGGGTTTAGTGGGTTTGAGTGCATTATGTAATTAAAGTTTCTATATAGAAACAAATGTTAGAAAGGGATTGTCTTTATTATATTTACTTGTAAAATAGATTCAAATAGTAGAAATGTGGACTTTTCTCCCAAGTTATTCAATCTTACAGGATTAAAATTTCACCTTTCAACATTCACTTCCTTTATTTCATGTATGTAATTTGAATAGTTAGACCGACGAGTCATAAAATATAGGTGAATATTGTAACATGATCAACAAGATCAATATATTTAATAAATAATTATAGTAATTATATATTTCATAATTTAAAGGGACGAAATCATTATAGTACATAATCAATAAATATATTAAGGATTGTTCACAGTAAACATTTTAGTATTCTGGTCGATGAAATGATTTGAACACTGAAATTATAAAATAGAGATTGATAAGATAGATATGTGAGCAAAATAATCTCCTGGCAAGGTCACCCATTCAGCAGATCTGCCACCTGATGAAATGATAAGGAAACAAAATTTGGTGTTTTCGAAGTTTTAGTTTCACTTTTTTGGAAATTAGTATTGCATACATGTTTGTACATTTTCCCATTTCTTATACAGTACTGATAATGACATCCCATCTGAAACCTAACAAATTTTGTGTTTTCTTCTATGACTATCAGTTCTCTCTCTCTCTCTCTCTCTCTCTCTCTCTATATCGAGCCCCTCACAATTGATAATAATACTTGAATATTTTAGATAAATCATATTTTAGAATTAAGAGTGATCATAATTGGGATTAATGCATAAATTAAATAGTGCTTAAAATCGGGGATGGAGACTTCCATTCACAATGAGCGTTGTGCCTTTTATTTCTCAGGCATGTTTTCAGCGTACTTGTAATTTACATTTGGATCTTCAATTTCACCTCAATTTGGGGCTTCTCTCTCTCTCTCTCTCTTTTTTTTTTCATTCGAATTAGAACAAGGAACTAAAAGACAAAATGGCAAGATCCAACTACCACTTTAATTTATAATTCTTACATATCAAAAGTCAAAACGGAAATCTCTCCAGTGTGTCATTTATTTTAATTCACTATTATGTTATGTTATGTGTTTAGTAAATAGAGTTTATTTTGCATGCTTATTTTATCATTATAGTAAAATAGTTATTATGATAAAACAATATCACATTATCATGGACAATTATTGTATCATAATTTTTTGTGAAGTTCAATTTTTCAGCACATGTGCTACAGGAGAAATCATACCGTTGCAATCATTGAAATTATTTTACGGTTGACCTCCACTCAAAAGTCAAAAATTAGAGAAAATAAAATAAATTAAAAGGAGTTAAATTAGTTCCCTAATGAGATCACGAATGACCTACTTTTAACAAGATTGAAGAATTTAGGGGATAGTGGGAATATATCCAATATTAATTCATAAGAGAAGATTTTTGATAACCACTCTATGAAAAAACACACACTTTTATCTATTTTAATATATACAAAGATTATGATATTCTTAATGAAGGTCTTGTTATTGTCTTGAGTTCGTGCTCTATATAGAGACTTTGAGATTTGTAGATATATGAAATTGGAATTTTCCTAAACATATAGATCATGCACGAAGTCAGGAGCTTTGAGACTAACTAATTTTCCTTTTATATTATATAATAGTGAAATTTGAGGGTACATTAATCCTTAAAAAAACTTTAACCTATTCAATTCATGTTACAAGTATTGAGTTTGTTATGTATGGAAACATCTCATGTGGCCTTAGAAAATGGACTATTACTGCTTTCTTAGAGCATTAGAAATGAGCAAGAAGAATGATGGCCTCATTTAATTTGTGGGCACCTCATGAAACTAGTATTTTGAACCATTAACTACAAACTCATGTGAAATAATGCTAAATTGTGCAAATAATTTGCAATTATTTATGAGCGTAATTATGAAATTTGAGAAGATATACACATGCATATATTTCATAATAATATTAGTAAGATCTTTTATATACAATAATATGTTTGAGGATTAACAAATTTTAGATGATATTGATTAAAGGGGGCCACATTACAATTTCGTAATCAATGTTAAGCACAAGTTGTTTCAAGAAATTGTATTTTTGCCACCAAAATTAGCAATATTAATTTTAGAGTACATAATTTCCAAAATAAACTCCCAAAGTGGGAAATTAATTTGTACTCCTTAATGTATTTATTACTGGGATTAAAAAATGATGGTAGTAGAATAAAACAAAAGAAGCAGACATCATCAAAGACTCTGCTCATATGTTCATATAGTGCAATAAATGCACTATATGCTGATGAATATATAACATCGAACAACTTTAACAATGAATAATGTTGCCTCGACGAAAATTGGCTCAATTAATTTCAACTAGTTAATTTATTCAGCAATTCACAGGCTTGGAAGAAAGTATTTAATAGTTAATTGATCCATTTTGCAACCCAAAAGTTAGCCCAATTTTGCTTTAATGGATCTCATCTGATAACTTTGAGGGTGTAAGTCTGCAATTCACATATAACGTTTGAAATGACGATTTCATGAGAAAAATAGAAAGCAAATTTAAAAATTAAATTAAATTAAGGCATGAAGTCACTTAGTATGATGATACAAGAAAGAGTGACACTTGTGTACCCCAGGGCATGGTGCCTAAAATTAAAATCATATAATGTTTAATATATACTCTACAGATATCATGTACATACTCTTCAGGTATCACATATATGCTCTTATATATATATGATACATGTAGAGTATATTTATAACATCAAGAAACATAACACCTATAAAATATATATATAACACCTGAAAAACATGTATATAACACCTAAATCCGTGCTCCTGTTTGCCCAAGGGCTATATAAGTTTTTGTTTGAGAAAATCTTTTTTCTAATATATAGTATGTAAGATGGTTTTACGTGAGACTTATGTAAAACGGAGTTTATAAGGATCATTGAGATGAGTACGGCAAACTAAGCAATTTAAATGTCATCACTTACGGCAACTATTGAACAAGCTTCCACACCCTCAATTCGATTTTTAAGTTGAATGTTTTTTTTTCCCCCTAAAGATTAATACTCTTGTTAAAAAAAAAAAAAAGACATGAAGAGATGAAAATCATTGGTTTGAAAGGCAGAATACTGTCAAGGGGCACAAAAAGTTGAGTTAAAAAAGGAAGAGTCCAGTTACATAACAAAGTGCTGAAAAAGTGTAACTTTGGGTCCATTTAGTAACTCTCACATTGACCCCAAATCTTCCATTCTCTCTCTCTCTCTCTCTCTCTCTAGAAAGTCTCGACCTTTACCTAGTTTTGACTTTCAGCATAATTAATTTTGTCTTTCCCGCAAAAGGTGCTCATAGAATCAGATTATAAAAAGGAATAGAATAGAAGCACTGAATCAAGAATGTGATCAGAGACATAAACAATTCACTAACACAATCAAAGATTAGATTAAAATAACTGTGTGTGAAAGTGGGCTGTTTGAGTTCACAAGCAAATATTATTCAATTCTTTATTAATACTGCTCAAGATTACATTTTTCTAGTTTAGAAGACTTAAATGTGCATTGGGGTTAATGAGATGGGCTTCTTCCAAGTCAACCCTCATTTTAAGATAACCATAAAGGCTGTTATTTATTTTTGAATTGGGATTTAAAAAATAAAAGGCTAGTTTCTTGAATTATTTAAGTAGGGTGGCATCAGATTTGAGTGCCATCTTAATTTTTTTGGGCTAATTTGATCCAATAATAATGGGGTTCTGCTGGTAAGATTTATTGCACCAAAATTCAAATCTTCACCTTCTCTGTAACACATTAATTTCTCACTCTCTGTAAATTTGACCTTGCAGGTTTCCTCTTTCCACATAAAAAATAAACTTGGAAGCTCCTGTTTTTATCTGAGTCCCTGCATATATCTCACTTCCATTCCCATTCACAAACCTTGCTGGAAAAATTTAGCCAATCTCTGTTTCAGTCAAATGTGACACTTGTACCATGTGGTTTTTAGCATAAAGCTCCAATCTTTCTTGCAAGTTTTCTCCAAACAAAACATGGGTTGGGTTCTTGAGCTCAAAGAGAGAAGCTTTCTCTCTCCATCTCAACAGCCATACTTTCTCTTTCTGTCTCCTCCACCTCCTGGTCCATCTTCAGAGTCCAGTGGCTTCAATTTGAATAGCAAGGTGAGCCCCAGTATGCTGCTAATCATAATCATCCTTGCAATCATCTTCTTTATCTCTGGTTTGCTCCACCTTCTTGTGAGATTTCTATTGAGGCCTCCAAATAGGGAGGCTGATGAAATGGACAATGTGACTGCCCTTCAAGGCCAGTTGCAGCAGCTCTTTCACTTGCATGATGCTGGTGTGGATCAATCATTCATAGACACACTTCCTGTGTTCAATTACAAAGCCATCATAGGAGTCAAAGATCCATTTGATTGTGCTGTTTGCTTGTGTGAGTTTGAGGCTGAGGATAAGCTTAGGTTGCTGCCCAAATGCAGCCATGCTTTTCACATGGATTGCATTGATACTTGGCTATTGTCCCACTCAACTTGCCCTATTTGTAGAGCTACTTTGCTCCCTGATTTCTCCCAAAACCCCAACTCTTCCCCCATTGTTCTTGTTCTTGAATCTGGGAGTGAGAGCTCTAGGGAGATTGGGTTGGATAGAGAGGTGGGCTTGGGAAGAGTCAACTCCCATTTGAGTGAAGAAAAGTCTGGTGAAATTCAGATCAAAGAGGAAGAAAGCAGCAAGAAAGTTGTGTCAGTGAAGCTTGGAAAATTCAAGAGTGTGGAGGGTGGAGTGCTTGAAGGTGAAGGCAGTAGTGATGGCAATGTTGATTCAAGAAGATGCTTTTCCATGGGTTCATTTGCGTATGTAATGGATGAGAATTCATTATTGCAAGTCCCCATTAGAACCCCTCCCAAGAAACAATCAAGCAAGAAGCTGCCTTTGCCATTGACACCAGGGCACAGACCAGCCATGTCTGAATGTGGCTGTGATTCAAGAAGAGACTTCAATGGCTTCGAACCATTCAAGATTCTCCAAATCCAGACTGGGCCTGATTCAATTCACTCAAACTCCATTGGTACAAGTAAAAGGGAGAGTTTTTCAGTGTCCAAGATCTGGCTAAGAGGGTGTAAGGATAAGGCCAATGCAGCTTCAATGGAGTCCTCGAGACGGGCCTTTTCGTTCCGGTTTCCAGTTCACCGGACTCCTGTGGCCTCCGGTGAACTGAAGGCGAAGAGCACCCGGAGAACCGCGTCGGAGATCGACATGAGAAGGTGGGGAAGTGGAGGAAGTGAAGTAGGTGTTGATGAAGAGATTGAAAGCTGTAATAGTTTGGATTCTCAAACAAATCATCCATCATTTGCAAAGAGGACTCTTCTTTGGCTTATGAGAAAGCCAAACAAGGTTGTTCATCCAACGTTTTCGAGCAATGTTTAGATCATCTTTCATTCATTCTCCTCTTACATTTTGCATTCCTTAAACTAATTAGTGTCAAGTAGTGTGTATAGGCAATCCAGAACTGGATAAAGAGGAGAAAACAAAACACAAATTTCACTACAAAATGTGTACTAAAATGCTCTTAAGTTGGCAAAAGGTAAGAAGCAGATTTTTGGCTTTTAGCTCTCTGTTTCAATATTTATGAGTACTAATTAACAATCTCCAATTCTTGGCTTCTAATTGAGCATAGTTTTGCAATGGTGAAGTTAGTTATAAATTGATTCAAATAAAATTTTCTTGAGCACTAATTTATGCAATTCATTCAGTGGGTCAGCTTGCAAATTTGCTGTTCTGCACGTGAGCATTTATAGTCGCATTATCAAGCTGTACACTGGTTAGTTTTGAGCATTTATTTGGATCTTGTTCTCACAAACATCTTTCCAAGTTCATTTCCCTTTTTTTTTTTTTTTTTGAATTTGCTAATGAGAATCACTAAGACCATCTCCAACAGTGCACAGAATCTTCCTGTTAATCTTACACAATTTTTATGTAATAACTGTCAATGATCTCCAACAGTTTATATTATTCTCTGCACCAAAAAAGAATATTCCATAATATTCTTTATTAATTAATTAATTAAACATTTTATTTATTATAAATATTCGTTATTATTGTTAAATAATCTATTTTTCATCTTTATTATTTTCGTAAATATAGTTCAGATATATCCTCATCCTTAATAATATTTATAATAATATTCAATATGGATATTTTACAAATATTTTCGTAAATCTAGTTCAGATATATCCTCATCCTTAATAATATTTATAATAATATTCAATATATCCTCATTCTTATTTAGATATTACACAAGATGCAATTGTAGGGCGGAATCAAACCATGAAAATGTATGTTGTATGTTGTATTGTATTTTTTTTTCCAAAATCGGAATGATTATAATAGCACTTAATATAAAAATGAGGAAAAAATGAATACAAAGTAAAAATAATAAAAAAGAACTTAAAAACAAAAAAAATAAGAAAAGAAAAATAATAAAATAAATAATAAATAATGATAAGAAAAAATGAATACAAGTAAGAATATAGAAAAGAAATTAAAAATAAAATAAAATAAGAAAATAAAATGAACAAAGTAAATAAATAAATAAATAAGAAAAGAAAAAAAAAGATGGCGCAAGGTTTGACCTGTGGATAGTTGGCGCAAAACCAGCGGTTAATATGAGATGGCGCAGAGAAAACATTTATTGTTGGAGATGAAAACAGGCGCCATCAAATTGTGATGACGCACTGTTGGAGATGCTCTAAATAACCCTCCCTTTTTTTTTTTTTTTTCTTGTTTAATAATGAAGATCCTAAAATATTGTTCAAGGTTTGGTAGTTGAAAACATTTGAGTCTTGCCTAAGATTATTCCAAGTGTCAAAGGTAGGTGGATGGAGCTTCAATATAAAGAGTGAAATTGAATTGAGCTTAATTAATCAGCCAGTTGATGAAATTTCAAGTTTGGGTGTATTTTGAGTTGAAAAGACTTGTCTAGCTTCAAATACATATAGTTTTTAGAGATGAGATTAATTCCTTTTCTTTATATAGTTGTAATCTTTAAAAAAAAAAAAATCTTATTTGTGGATAAGGGATAAGAATAAACTTAATTAGTGGAGCCAACTATAACCATAATATTCATGTTTCCATTGGGAAGAAGTATCCTTAGTTTTTGTCAATTAATAAAGAGTTAGTCTCCTGTGCAACTGGTGTATGTACAATTCGGGTCGGGTCCGGGTCGACCCGGATCCGCGTACTTTTATTTATTTTATTTTTTTTAATTTTATTTTTTCACTTCAGGTTGTTACCTTTATGTTATATGCATGTGACCTTTATGTTATATAAGTGTGACCTTTATGTATAAATGTAATGACCTTTATATACTCTAACTTAGAAAAAAATGAAGAATTTTAACAAAATTTGTACATATTTACGTTTATGAAATATTAGATGCACATATATCCATCCTTAAAATACACTGAATTTTGAAAATTTCAATTTTTTTCAAAGTTATGGATTATAAAGGTCATAATATTTGTACATAAAGGTCACAAGAACTGTACATAAAGGTTACAACAATACAACATAAAGGTCTTAATCTGAAGCGAAAAAACCTGAAAATCTTCATTTTTTTCCTAAGTTACTGAACATAAAGGTCATAACATTTATACATAAAGGTCACACTTATATAACGTAAAGGTCACATCTTTACAACATAAAGGTAACAGCCTGAAGCGAAAAAAAAAAGAAAAAAAAAAGAAAATCCAGGTGCGCGGATCCGGGTCGGATCGCCCCAGTTGCACCAATCCAGATCCGTGCACCTGGTGCACAGCAGCATTTGCCATTAATAAATGCTTATATAGGTCATATAGTTTTCTGATTTAATTACACATTTACTTCTATCTTCCTCTACATGTGCGACTGTTGGATATAAATGCCATTCGCTGGACTTAATTAAATGAATAAATAAATAAATAAATAAATAATAATAACAACCAAATATGTTTGGATGCATTGAAATGCAGTAATTTTAGGTAGGAACAAAACAAGCAAGGGTCTTGTAAATAATTGCACAAATATTATCAATCACTCCAAAAGTTTTTTTTTAACCAAATAAATATGTAATAGAACAGTTTAGATAGCGACAGTCCAAATTGAGTAGACCATGTATATAAATTTGAATATTTTATTAATTACTTCAAATATAGTACATTGGATATATGCATTACAGACTGCTGATCAAAATCCCAACATTAAAAAAATATCCATAAACCATATATGTAAGATGTAATCAATTTGAGAAGAAAAATACAAGTTGAAATAAAGTCCAAGAAAAGTATAAAATCTGAAAGTTAAGAGGAAAAAATGTTAAAGAAATTGATTGCAATGTGTTAAAATTAGGAGAAAGAAGGTAAGAGTGTGAATGTGGTCCCACAAATAAAAATCGAATGAAAGAAATAGAAATAGAAATTAAAATTTGAAATGGGGACATCTCTATTTTGTCCCCACTTATATTATTCCATTCCTTCAACTCTTCTAATCTTATTTTATCATTCATTTATGGGATTCTGGATTTATATACCACATCAGGATTGGGGGTGTGTACATTTCACTATTTGAATCAGATGATTGAGTTATTGTTTTTATGCATCCCATAATATAATCTAATGTGTTCATCCAACTTGCCGATTCTGAGTATCGAACGTTAATTATCACTAAATCTGTATATTTATAAAAGTGCAATATCACTTGAGCTACAAGACTCGTGATTGATAGTGTAAGTTTCAAAGTCATTTATATTGTCATAAATAATTTAAAACAAGAGTGATGAAATTTTAAATTCATATTTATCTAGACACTCAATGGAATTATTACCATGAATTTTAAATCTTACCATCCAAACGCATGCTAGAGGTTTGAATTAACTTATTTTGTTGTTTGTAATTCATGTGTCCAAAGTTGGATCAGATTTTCTTCTTTTCACACATACTTAGCAACAAATACATGGTAAAAAGTCCCTACTAAAATAAATACTTACTTCAATTTTATCTATGTATTAATTAAGAATCTATAAAAATATGAAATGTGGACGTTCACAACACTCAACCTGACAAACATTCTCTAGTGGGTCCCAAAAGAATATATGGCCCATATACATGTAAGATATCCAAGATTATAGCCCAAACTAATGCCCTCGTGAAAAACCCAAAATGTGGGCTTTCTGTTTTGAGGTAAATGTGCGTACTGTTAGGCCTGATATGAAATGGCCCAATTAAATTAGCAGATCTTAACAAACTGAACTAATAGATCGCATTTGATTAAAAATTAGATGTAATTGGGACATTTTATGTCTTTCTTGTTTTTCATGCAGATGGGGATTTGGATTAAAAGTATAATAAACTCATTTTCATACAGTAAGGACCAAACAAAGCTGACTGGATTTAATTCGTCCACTCTTACTAGTTAAAACAGAGGTGGTGTAGTGAAATGCAATTACCTATTTTTAAAGTGGAGATTAAGAGATCTTTTATTGGATTGGTATCCCACAGATTTCCAAATAAAACAAAATCTTGATTTTATCTGTTTGTAATATTGCTTCAAAGAAAACTACGCGCATGATATTTGTTCACCAATCACCACAAAATGTTCACATCATATCCGCCTTTAACGTCTAAATTTTCATTCACCCAAAGGTAGAACGTCTCACGAATTTTGTTATGTTTGATGAATCAATCAAGGGAAAATAGGCCAAAATACCTCGTATATATACCATAATTATGACTTTATCCTTTAATTTTACCAGTTTTTAAAACTATCCGTAGGTTACACTTTCTTGCCAAAAATACCCCGTCACTTGCTGTAGGAGGTAACAAGCTGATTAAATGCTGATGTGGCGGTTAATACACATGTGTAATCTAATTTTTTTATTTTTTGATATATAAGGGTCATAATGCAAATTACCGGAAGTTTTGGGTAAAACTTCAATTATTAAAGAATTGGGGTTTTGCAAATTGGTCCCTGGAGTTAATTAATTTACAAAATACCACCCCACCCCCAAACCATTCCCACGACCGCCGACAAACTGAAACCTGCCAACTTCTCCACCAAACCAAAACCCGTCAACTCTCTCTGCTCCACCGCCCATCTGCCGCGGCCGGTGAAAGCCTGTTGCTGGCACCCAACCACAACAGCATACGACGCACACTCTTGAGAGAAAGAGCAGAGAAAAAAAGGGAAGAGAAGGAGAAGTGGTTGTGGCTTTCACGACCATTTCCCGATGAAGGAGGCGGCCGAGAGAGGTGGTGGAAGGCGATGGAGAGCGAGAGAAGCCGCACCGCCATTGCGACAAGTCGCCACTACCAACCGCTGCTTCTCCGTCGTTCTCCCAACATCGTCATCGCCGTTTTCTCATCATCTAACTTTTCAGATTACAACGGTGGAAATTTGATTGGGATTCGATTAGGAGATGGGGGTTGTTCTCGATTGGGATAGGGGTTTCCGATTTGGGATGGGTTTCTGATTTCGAACTGCACGGCCATTTCTCTCTCTACCATTCAACCTGAAATTGCAGATAGAAAATCCTAGTTGAAGAAACCCAGTTTAGAGCTCCAAAAACTCATCGGACGTCACCAAGTCACCGTTTCCCTCACCGGCGAGTCCCCCTCCAATCTACTCCGCAGCTACAAATAGAACACGTACTCCCGAGCTTCCTGCCACCCCTTTCCCCGCCGTCGCTGCTTCTCTAGAACGCTGCCCACCGCTCCGATCTCTCTCTACTTTTTTGTTTCTTTTTTCGATCTCTCTCCGGGGTGGTTAGGATTAGAAGGGGGCTGACGTGGAAACCCCCCTTTGATGTGGAACCAAAAAAAATTAAAAATTATATTCCACGCTTGAAAAATCGGCCACGTCATCAAGTTACCTCCTACAGCAGGTGACAGGGGTATTTTTGACAAGAAAGTGAAACCTACGGGATAGTTTCAAAAACTGGTAAAATTAAAGGATAAGATCATAAATATGGTATATATACGGGGTATTTTGGCCAATTTTCCCAATCAATCAATAACCTAAACTTAACAATTCATATGGATCATCTTATATTCTATCATTTTTTTGTTATATATTACAGGTTAATTAAAGATGTTCTTTAAAAATCTGATGTGCGGTAATTATTTTGAAATATTCGAACAAAAATATATTAAAATAAAGGATGTGAAGAGAATATGCTTAAGATGCTGAGATAATCAAACCTTGTAGTAGGTGAGATATGGCACTGGGATACCTATTGTCTTATTATTTGGACAATACAAACGCACCCTTGGAATGCAAACAAAAAGCCCTTTTCTTTTTTAATCCGCAGCAAAATGTTAGAAGAAACATTAAATTAATTAATGTCGCCTTACTACAATAGGGTACATATAATACTTTATAATCTCTTGATTTCATCTATAAATAGGGGTATCATTTTACATGTTTAATCACACAAATATCACATTTAGCCAATACAAATATTTTAAATTAAAATGTGCAATAGCATGCAAGTAGTGACACTAATGGTGGTGATGATAGTTGCAGCTTCAATTGCACATGCTGATGAAGGAACTGCCACTTATTATACACCTCCTTATGTTCGTAAGTATTTATAACCAACATTAAGTTTCATTTCACGTTTATAAGTTAAATAAAACCACTTCCAATATATTGTTTTGTGCATACACTATTGATAAAGTAGACATATATAGAATATTATATTTTTCTGGGCAGCTCCAATATTGCACGGTATTTTATTGTAAATTTTGCATGATGATTCTAATGTAAAGCTATCATTTATTATAAATAAAAAAGAGTAGTCTAGGGCTGCATTAACATGGTGCAAAACTATTGGTTGAGAAAAATTGACACAACCCAAATACGAACATGTTTTAAGTAATTGTTGGATGCTCTTAAACACATGATGATTATTATCTTATTTGTTTACCTAATTGCTAATTTCTCTTCTAAAATTCTTGGGCCTAAGCTAAAACTTTTGATATTGTTTGATGAAACGAATGAAATCGATCTCAGCATCATCATGCGATGGGTTTAGCAATGAGGGGGTGATGATTGCAGCAGCAAGTGACGAGATCTGGGACAACAAGGGGGCATGTGGAAGAAGATACGAGGTTAAATGCAGTGGAGCTACAAACCAAGGTGTTCCTCATCCTTGTACTGGTCGATCCGTGATCGTTAAAATTGTCGATTATTGTCCAGCTGGTTGTCATGGCACCATTGATCTCTCTCAAGAAGCTTTTGCCATTATTGCCAATCCTGATGCTGGCAAAATCAACATTCATTTCCATCAGTAATCACCTTATACTTATGTATCATCAATTCATCTTAATAATTTGTTTCTACTTATAAGTATGTATATATAGCCATATATATATATATATATGTTTTTATATTCTTTACTTGGTTAATTTGTTGATTTTTTTGTTTTTCAGGGTTTGAAATGTTTGTCGATCAGATGTAACAAGTTTGAACTGATGGATAACGGTTCTTAATAAATGTGCAGCATTGCCTGTGAATTAGTTAATGCTGTCAAAGGATTATATAATATATATTGAAAATTAATAGACTGCTAGCTTTACGCTAATTTCTTTTTAAGTGTAATGTCGTGTATCTGCAACTTTATCTATTTTATCAATAAAAAAATATAAATTTGTTGTTGTTGTTACAAAATCTATCTATTTCCTAGATTTAAATTCATTGACCATAGTGTACGTAGGTGTAATATTATTAGTTTAAAATATTTTGAAATATTTGAAAATATCAAGATGATATACAAAATCTTAATTTTTTGAATAAATTAACTAATCAGTGTTTTATATTTTATATCATTAATTCTGGATGGATAACCATGTAAAAGGTCTATGGCGCCTAAATTTTCCAATAGACAATTGACTCTTCTGTAGGGAAATTTGGCAAAATTCGGTAGCACAGTGTTCTATGCGTTAAATTAAATTCTGTAGGGAAATTTTAGAATATCATTCTCATCAGAAACTTCGGCGAAAGTATTAAAATCTTGAAAAGAAATATTATGATTAAATCTAACGTCTTTAATACTTACTTGAGTTAGTCTAATGTGCAATTGATGCACATACAATTTGGGTCAGGTTCGGGTCGACCCGGATCCACGCACTTTTTTTTTTTTTTGAATTTTATTTTTTCACTTCAAACTGTTATTTTTATGTTATATAAGTGTGACATTTATGTTATGTAAGTGTGACCTTTATGTATAAATGTAATGACCTTTATATACTCTAACTTAGAAAAAAATGAAGAATTTTAGCAAAATTTGTACATAAATATCATAATATTTGTACATAAAGGTCATAAGAATTGTACATAAAGGTCACAACAATACAATATAAAACTCTCAATCTGAAGGTCTCAATCTTATATATGAATCTTTGTTAATTCGATCAAGTTATATTAAACCAAGGACATCGTATTATCTAATTATATATATAAATGCAAGGTATAAGAAGTAATTCAACGTCCATTCATTAATTTAATTTTAGTAGCATAGTGTTCTATGCGTTAAATTAATTTTAATATAGTTCTTCTTGTAAATTGATAGCTAAATTAAATAAAATTACACAAAACCTCATGTGAGACGGTCTCACGGATAGTTTTCGTGAGATGGAGTACTCTTATTACCCATAAATTGAACTCATATATATCCACAGATTTCCATATGAATTGTTAAGTGTGGGTTATGGGTTGACTCGTCTTTTGAAAAAAGATCCATGAGACGGTCTTACACAAGACCTACTCATAAAACTAATAGATGAAAGTTAAATTTGTTAATTTAATGATTACCATATATATATGTGTGTGTTTAACTATATATATACGTACACACTAATTTAATGGATTGCTCCCTCAAAATCGAATGTACCACCATGTAAGCCCTGTAATTATATTTTTATTTCAAGGAAAGAAGATAATACAATCTCTAGACATCTTAACAACCAATCGAGAATACACCATAATTTCTGAAATCTAGACTTATTTTTGCATTGATTATTTCGCTCCAATTAAAGATGCTCAAAAGCTTATTCTTGGTAAACTGGAGATTCTTCATTCCATAATACTCTTCAGACCCTGCAAATTACAATACAAAAAAAGAATTTAAGAAAATGAAATACAATTAATTACCATGATCATATATATAGTGGTTATTTTTTCGAAAAAGGGGGGAAAAAAACTAGAGGCGTTACGCAAATAATTACTACTATTTTATTAATTTTTACAAATTTAACTCTAGCTCACATAAACAACCTACTAGACTTAATAAACAAATTACATAAATGAAATTAGTGTACTGAATTAAGAATACTAGAATTAATAAAAGAATAAAAAAGATAGATAGATAGTTAGCTTACTGGACATAGTCGATGTTAATTCTACCAGCATCAGGGTTGGCGATGATGGAGAAGGCTTCTTGAGAGAGATCAAGCTGGTTAGCTTGGCAACCAGGGCATAGGTCCACAATCGTCACCGTAACGACACCGTTTCGACAAGCCGGCACGGTGTTGGTCCCACTGGTGCACCGCACCTGGTACCTTCTCCCACATGCTTCTCTGTTGTTGAACAAACTAGGGTTTGCTGCTGCTATCATTGTACCCTGATCCTCGAACCCATAGCATGATGATGCTGCAAATTTTATGCATATATATAATATTAATGTAAGATCATATATAAATAAGATAAAAATGTTGCAAAATTAAGAGTGAAGGACTTACGAACATAAGGTGGTGTGTAGAAAGTGGAGGTTCCAGCTATGGCTGAAGCCATGGAAATTAGGCTGGAAAGGATCATCACTGAAATCATAACTCGTTCGATTCCCATTATGTATGATATATCGTTTATGTCGAGTGAAAAGTGTAGCTATATATTGTTTTGTTTTGGATATTGTTAAATTGCTGGAATCAATGGCCATTATATAGAGGTTGAGAGAAGTAAAAGTCTTTACATTTACGTTTCCTTAGTCTAAATTGGACTTTTCTTTTTCCTGTTAACTAAAATTCAATGTTTTTTGGTTTTCCAAGTTTTTCCAGTCGTAGAAAAATTAAGCAACTGTTGTAAACAAGGACGGTCCTACACTTGGGCCAAGGGGGCACTGGGCCCCTGGAATTTTGATAAATGCTAGGGGTGTTGTGGTAATTTCAGTGTTTTAATTTGAAAAAAGAAATTATTATTATTACACAATCCAATTCAATCCAAAAAATATCTATGTTGATTTTCTTCTTTTACATATCACTAGTACTCGCACTCGCGCGATGCGCGTTTTGTGATATAATGTTGGTAAATATTAATTATTTCATAATATAGTGTAAGTGATTTTAGCATATAAAAGACAATATAATATTTAATAACTAAGAAATATAAATTTGCTTAAGATAATTCAATTCACAACAATATATTGAGATTATACACATCCAATTCACTAATCTATGATTAATACTAAAAACAAAAGTATCAATATCATGATCTTAAAATCAAAATTGGAAATTCTACCTGTAAAGTTCGTAAGTTTTTTAAAAACTTCTTTATACACAACAATTATAGTCGAAACATTTTTTTAGCATCTATGTTACAAACTAATATCTTCAGTCACTTAAATTAAATATACTAAAAAAACTAAAAAATTATAAATTAAAAATCAAATTCAACTATTAAATTAAATACACGTGTGTGTGAATACGTATGTAGATATAGAAACATTACACAATAAAATTAGAAATTTTGCGTAGGAACTTGATGCAAACACTGTCAATTATGTATTTTCAACTTTTTTATTTAAAAATAAATTGAATTATAATTTTTTTATTAATATCGCTTAACATCGAAGATATCACACAATTATTCCTTTATAAGTATCACATAAATTAATTGATATAGCAAGACATTGATCATTGCAATTTAAGTTGAACACAGAATCAAAAGGTAGTAGTAGTCTACGATCATGATGATGACAATATAATTAGAAAATAAACATATAATTTAAATAATCAGATGAGTCATATAAATTTAAAATGTGCACTCTCATATAAAAATATACAAAATCCTAAGTGTAAAGTAAAAGACTAAAATTTTATTGATTATGAGATATTTATAATTAATATTTAAGATGACATATAATTCAGACTAAATACATATTATATATACATATATGTATATACACACATCTTTAATAGTGTTTTATTTACTTATATTATTATCGTATAAATTATACTCATGCAAATTAATATTTATTATTGAAATTATTGTTTGGATATCTATTGTTAATTTTTAATAAATTCCTCAATAAAAATTAATTTAATTAAGATCAATAAAATGTGAATAAATTAATACAATATTTATATTATTAGATCAAATGGTTTAAATAGTAAAAAAAGCAAAATGCAAAATTTGTTGATGGGACACTTACAAAGATTAATTTAAAAAATACTTAGAATGACATATAATTTCACACTAAATACATTATATATACATATATATATATATATACGCATCTTTAATAGTGTTACACTTATTTATAAATTATATTTATATTAAATATGATACAATTATCCCCAAACAAATTAATATTTATTATTGAAATTATTGTTTGAACATTATCTATTGTTGGTGTATAAGAAATTATTCAATAAAAAATAACTTAATTAGTATTAATAAAATAAGAATAAACTAATACAATATATATTATAAATTGAATGAATTAAATAACAAAAAAATTCAAAATAAAAATATTGTTGATGCGACATTTTTTTGTTGAGAAAATAATATTTTTGTAAATATCTCAAACGTTTCCTCTATTATTATAGTATAGAAATATATAGATAAATTTATCTATTTAATTTTTTCTTTTGAGTTTCTATACAATAAATATAAAATTAAATGTATTAAATATTAATATTTATGTATTTGTTTATTAATAAATTTAAAATAAAAGTTATTAATGATTTCTTAAAATGGAAATATTTAATAAATGAGACATTTATTGTAGCTATTTTTGGCAGAATATTCTACTTTTATATATATATAAATTCCAATATTAAATATTATTTTTATATGTTTTCTTACTTTTTTTTTTTTATCATTGTAGTAGATTTATTGTACTTTATTAATTGCATGAATGATAATTTAAATGAAAATTATTGATGAATAATTTTACATTTTGTTACCAATTCTTTATCTATACATGCAGTTATGAAGACAAAAATTATTATTGTGTGTGAGATCGTCAGATTTGAGTTTATTGAATATCTAAGTTATTTTGTTGATTAAAACTATTGTAATCATGTTTAGTTTCTTGCAAAAACATTCTTTTAAAATTAATAGTTTTTGTATTCTAATAATGATAATTTATATTTAATAAGTTTCGGTGAAGATATAGACAATAAATGAAGAAAATAAGATGAAATTTTGTAATTTGAGTGTTGAGATGTAATTAAATCACTAATTTTGGACTTTATTACATTTATGTTCTTAGTTTATAATTATTGTATTTTTTTATTAGTTAACTCAGACCACTGGATTGAAATACCGGGTCCGTCATTGGTTGTAAATGTGGTTGATTATTAACAGTTGAAAAATATATAGTACAATTGTTGTAGGACCATGCAGATCCCAATCTAAACATGGGTTCGATTTTTGAATTATGTCCATCCAAATTTCGGATATACATATTAGTTTCAAAATGACTACGGCCTTAAAAATTATACATAATGACGTTGTAAATCAAGTATGTTCCATATTTCAAAAGAAAAATCGAGGCTCCGTTTGAATAGAATGATTTGAAATCCACTAATAAATCCATAATTTGAAATTAGTGGATTTCAAATCCTCTCAAGTTTGAGTGTTTTTTTGAAATCCACCAAAATGACTCCAAAATTAGCTCAAAATGAAAATTATGGGTTTCAAATCCACATCCATCGAAACACTACCAATGTACCATAGATTTCAAATCCTTCTCAAATTCACCCATCCAAATGGACCCTTATTGATTTATGTCTGTAATTTCCTTGAAAAAAAAAACATAATTTTTTATTTTGAAGACCAGTGAAAAAGGACTGAACTGTCTGAATGACTCAAATTCAATCACCTTAACAACGCGAAGCTTATAGAACTTGAAGACATTTTATTTTTTGTAAGCTTCATACAGATGCATGTTGATATATTTCTAATTTTGTTATTCTAAGCAAGTAATAAACCACACTTTGTTTTTGAGTTATAATTATGAGAGACGGCTACGAATTACTTAAAACGTTGTGTAGACTTGATACAAAAGACTTGTAATAACCAAATTCTAATCAGAATTTGATATGAATTATTGATTCGGACAGCGACTTGTATCTGAACATAATTGATGATGACAAAATTGTCAATTCTTTCGAAGTTTAGTTATAATTTCCATCCAATTAAAGTATGACATCACTGCAAGTATATAAGTTAAACCTCTCCTTTTTAGTGTCTACTGAAACATACTACATATTTACCTATGCCTCAACAGACCCAATTTTTTTTTGATAATCATTATAAGTACTAATCAATTAAATCAAAGTTATTAGACGAACCATAGTGCCCTGGAATACAATGTAACTAATTATCTATGGGTTAAATTCAATTTTAGTCCATTTAAAAAGTCATTATCCAATTTTCGTCCACCATGAAAGTGGTTTTCAATTTTAGTCCAATTAAGTAAAAAATCATCACTATTTGATCCATTTTTGTCACTATTACGTCCACCATGGAAACGGTTTTCAATTTTAGTCCAATTAAGCCAAAAATGAACCAAATAATGACGATTTTTGGATTAATTTGACTAAAATTGAAACCGCTTTCATGGTGGATGAAAATTGGACAGTGACTTTTTAAATGGATTAAAATTGAATTTTTCCCAATTATCTATAGGACCTTTCATAAGGTCAAAAAATGAACAGATATTCGGACCTAAAAGATTATATATATTAACGCTTTCATAAGGCTCAAATATATTATATGATCCTTTATGTATTATTATAATAATATATACAAATAGTTTCATATATGTTTCGTTGATTTATTATTATTAATATTATACTTGTATATATAGCAGGTTATATATATATATATTAACCTTATGGATTTATGAGAGAATGATATCTATTTTGCGAGGTTGAAAGCTAAGGTATACTTTTTATTATGGTTTTACTCTCATGAATTAACAGACTGGTGTAATATATGCTTGTGTTGATTCCTTAATAGTAAGTAGTAACCACTTGAGAATATGTGAATCATAGAGATAAAAATATTAAAATATAGATGAAGCATTATTATTTGGTGACAGAAAATATACATGCATCATCTCATAGACAGAATGACTTGTGATTGAAATAAGAGGAGCCTGGCTAGTATCAAGCTACAATTATTTGTTAAGTCCCTCATCATTAATTAACAACAGAAATCTAGAATTTATTTACTATTAATTCCAGGTCTTATTCAAAGTTGGAATGGATTTTGCTTCAAATATGCTCAATTTGAACTTATTGATCTTGGTAATTAACCATGGACGTTGATCCCATAATCAGCTCGATCTCACACTCTGCAAAATGAAAACACATAGAAAATAAACAAGATTTGATTGAAATATATATTGCATCATAAATTAATCAAGGAGATCTAATCGAATAGTTGCTTACTTGACGAAGTTAATACGGACTTTGCCAGCATCAGGATTAGCAATCTTGGCGAAGGCTTGGCTAGAGAGGTCGAGCTGGTTGTGACCGCAATCGGGGCACAGGTCCACGATCTTAACCGTAACCACACCCTTGCGACACGGCTTGGGTCCGTTGTTGGTCCCACCGGTGCACCGGACCCTGAACTTCTGACCACATGCTGCTCCATTGTTGTACAGCTCCGGGTTTGCTGCAGCTATCAATGTTGTACCCTCATTCTTGTTTCCATAGCATGCTGAAGCTGTTGCATTATTATTAATTAGCTACATCACTAACATCAGTACTTCATAAGAATTTTAAACATTGTAATTTATTTCCCTAAAATCAATTTCTTACGAATATAATCTGTGTAAAACGTGGCTGTTCCAGATTTGGCAGAAGCAATGTGAATTAAGCTGGAAGAAATAATGAGCAGGATGATAAATTCCATTTATAATTTTGGAAAATTATAATCTGACTTTCTTATATATGAGTTTTATATGTAAGATCAATTCAAAGTAGAAAGTGTATATTTTGATCTCAATTTTTGGTCACTTATATAGGCGCCAAACTTAAACAGTTAGTTTCAATTTTAAATATTAATCTAGTGTGCCAGTAGTAAAGACAAATCTAAGTTACCCCAAGAAAATCCTATTTAGATACTAATTAATGTCGTTATTATTAATAAATGAAAATTTCCTTGGTTCGTCTTATGGGGAAAAAGTTATAACTCCAACGTGGTCATTTCTTACAAGGATACATAGAATATTGGACAAACCTAAGCCATTAATTTGTATGGCCGAATTAAAATGAAATGCCAAAAATCATCTTCCTTGAAATAATTGACACTACTATATATTTAACTTTGATATTGACGTTATAAAAAAATTTCAAAGACATGATAAGTTTAAATTACTTGAATTATTTGGACTAATTAAGTGATTTAAATTATTAAACCAAAACACATATATGACAAGTTAGTTAAAAACACTTGGTTAAGTACATTTGAATTGAATGATTATATATACCATATTTGAAACAATTGTATTTCAAATTCATCCAAACTAAAATTCATTAATCAAAATCCACCAAATTGCTAAAAACTTAGTTTAAAATTAAATTGATAGATTTTGCTGCTATGAATTATTTCAAGTTCTTCCTCAAAGCTTTCAATTCGAAGCTAGTGCCCATGTTATAAGATTAATAAATTATTTGAAGTTAATTGTTTCTGATGAATTACTTTTTAAATTGGTTTATATACATTAGATGAGATTAAACAAGCTAAACGTGAATTATGCGATTCATTAAGTTGTCTTCAAAAAATGGAGATGTCTAAATTAAATATGATACCATGTATATACCATTCTGATATCAGTGATACTTTGTTGAGAACCAATGTCTTGCATCATTTAATATGATTATTACATAAATACGTGATGCAAAATGCCAAATAATTAAATCTTAAAAAAATCAAAAATAGAAAGATGGATGGCTCTCTGATCATCTACATATGCATTGTTTTCAAGTCATTTTCAATCTTACTAATCTTGTGACTGCATTTGCATGTAACGTCTTAACTTTTACGTGCAATGTTTTTCGGACTTAGGCTTTCACCAAATTATAATATGATCCAAAAGAGCAAAAACCACGTCCTTAATTTGTATATATCTTGAAATGATTTCGGAGTTACCTATTGGGCTCTATATATGTAAGTGCAAGTGTGAGTGTTGGCCCAATTAAATAATATCTGGTTTCTACACTCATTCTTGTATTTCATCTTTTTTTTTTTCTTTTTTCTTTATAGGTGGTTTTAAATGGAGAAGAATTGATCAAAATTTATCTTGTAAATGAAGGTTTATTTAATACCACGGTCTTATATTGGTTCGAAAGTTTTGATTTAAATTCTATGTTTTAAAAATGTTTAATTCCGAATCCTAGTTTTGTAACAAGTTGTAGAAATTGTTGAAATTATAAGTCATGCAACTAATGTATTTAGGGATTTTGGACCAATTTTTCATATCAATGTGTTTACTATTCTAACACCACGTTGTGTGTGACATGTGAGACACTTTGAAAAATCAATGATTAATGTTTTTTTTTTCCATAAAGTGTGTCCCATATCACACATCCAATAGATTAAGATGAGATAGCCATTTTTACATATTAATTGGGTTTAAGCTCTTCCTTTTTAAATCCATATTTGAAATTGAGATTTGAAGTAAGAATGATGATGGAGATGATGGAGAGAAGTTAGAATCTTTTTTATATACTCCCCTTTAATAATAACTACTCATAGAAGGTTTGCCCACATCGATGTAATGTCAAAATCGTTGTGAGCTTGCAATCTTTGGAAGCTTCACTAAATATTTCCTCCAGAATCATCAAAATTCGTCCAACTTTATTAAATTAATTTATTCTTCATACAAAACTTGAGCAAAACCTTGACATCTAAATGATCGAAGTAGCTAGCTTATGATAATTAATGAAATGTATGTTTCCTAAACCTGGATAACACCTTAAATTCGAATCTTTCCACCTAAATTGTAACCCAAAATGAAGTTCCACTAATATGGGTTTTTTGGTTTTGCGATTCTCCAATGGAAAATGATATATGATTCAAATAAAAACATGTTGAGGTCTTTATTACTTTAAGAAAATAAAACAAACCCTTATTCGAGAAACACTGGTGCAATTTACTATCTCACATAAAAATTACTCAAATATATATTTCATTAAACAAGTAATATCTTGTGAGAAAAATGTTAAAATACCATACGTTGTGGACAACTCTTAATATGTCAACCGCTGATATGTAATGATCTCATTCACTCGTCATATGAAAAGTGAAATTAATTTATATGCTGGATATCTAACACATCAACAGTGAACACATATTAATGTGCTCACGGTGGGTAAAGTAGCATGATTGTATCTAATAAATAAACAAATGAAACCTCGTGAATTTATGATTGATAATTTTTACTGAACAAAATAAAACATAAACAATATTTCATTGTAGAAGTAATATGTTATGAGTAGACATATAGTACCTTCTATGATATGAATTTAAGGATCCATATAAATCAATATCAGGATATTATATATAAAAGAAAAAAATCTGATGACCACTTTTACATGAAGGGCGACTTAGAATTTGTCTTCCACGCAAAAAACACGTCGAGCAAAAAGAGAGCTCAAAGACTTTTCCTTAGAAAAAGTCAAAGTAGTGGACCATCTTCATTCACCACCACACAAATCAACCAGATGAAATACCTTCTATCTTTCCACAGGTAATCAATACTGCACACTTCCTCCATGGATCTAAATTCACAAGAGACTTACTCCTTCCCAAAACCTGATAAATCCACCATGGAAATCTCTCAAGCTTTCGGTTTCTTGAAAATCCTCACTGAATCCATCAAACTTCTTCCCAGAAATGGCAGATTCATAGCATCAATCACCTTTCTCTCTCTACTCATCCCATCAGTTCTCCTCGTCTTATTCATCTACTTGTACAGATCCATTACAGATTCCATGACTAACTACATCATGAAATCTTCCGATTTATCCTATCTGCAACTCGCAATGTACCTCGCACTTCTTCTACTCGCCGAAATCCTTTTCTTGACCGTTTTCATAATAATCACTCACGTATCTGGGATCGCAACGGTCTTAGTGTCAACCATGTCGTATTCAGACAAGAAGGTATCACAACACGACCTGTTTTCAAGAATCAAAGCAACATGGAGAAAGAATCTGACCAAGAACTTCCGAACTGGGTCAAAGAATCCAATGCGTTACGCATCAGTTGCTTTCGTGCTCGTCTTTTCATTAGCCATCTTCTATCGAGTAAACCCTATCATCATCGCCATTGCCATTGTTCTTGGAATTGCATATTTCGTGTTTCAGCTTTATTCATCAGTTGTTCTGGGACTGTACCATGTTGTTTCGATCGTCGAAGATTCCTCGAATGGGACGGCGTCACTGGAGAGGGCTGAGCAGCTGGTTGAAGGGCAGAGACACCATGGATTCATGTTCAACTTGCTCTTGAATCTTGTGTTCATGATTGTTTTGTGGGGTGGTTGGATTGGATTGGATGATATGGGTGGTGTTGTACCATATGGGTTGATTATTTTGAATTCTTTTTCGTTGTGGAGGATATTTTGGTGTGTGGGCTACACTGTGTTCTATTTCCAGTGTAGGAAGCAGCTTGGTGATCAGGAGATTGATGATGTTGTACTACTTGCTAGTTTCCAGTATGCCAAATTGCCTGCAGATACTAAATTGGATAATGATATTCCCTAAACATTTTTTTTTTGGGGGGGTAAGTTATGTAAATGTACTGTTAATTAATGATCATTTGTTCTTTAACTCTTTTCCAATTGATAGGTTAATTTTGAGTTTTTCTTTTGCAAATTGTAATTAAGATTCTGTTGAATTTTTGTACTGTGTTGTATTGAATCTCACATGATTTTTGTGTTGATCCGACTGGCCGTGTAAATCAGCAAGGACCATCTTGCAAGGCTAATTAATACTCTGTACCACATCTCAAAACATGTTAGACTAGTTTTAAAAATAAAAGTGGTTACAAGTTGTAATCATTTTTAAATATCAAAACTACGTAGTTTTAATGTGGTATACAGCGGAACACCAAATTTTGAGATAGATGATCCAAACTGATTATTGTTTACCTATTTCTTAAGGCTACTACCGCAAGTGTACGGTGTAGATTGCAGAACACGGTAAGCAAGGTCGATCCCACAGAAACTATTATCTAAGAATAATCGATTACCCAAATTCAACCCCTAACTTTATCAAGACTATCAGATATCAAAAATGTCAAATAAACTATACTAAAACAAAAATAAATAAATACAAGGAGACAAACATATATAACTGAGACAGGTTCTAGAACATGATTTCATATAATTCTCATCACGATATCACTTGACCAATTCAATTCAATGATTAACTATCCTATATGAGCAATCACAAATATCGAATTAAAAGCTCTCTCGAGTCAATTTAACCGGTTGATTATTATGCTACCAGAGGTATCTCTACTCGATCTGATATAACACAACAACTCCCAAAAGCACATACGATTGAAAATCTCATCACATATGTCATTCATCTCTTGATCTCATGCTGCATATATGTCACGTGTTTACTCTTCCGTAATTAAATCTCCTCTCTCGAATTTTGACTTAATTACTCAAACATGCTCAATTAGTGGCCACATAATCAAACAAGCAATCAAACCATAAACACATCAATAGGATAAAAAATCAAGAAATTGAATTGAGATCAAAAATCCATCAGATTCGAATCAGACTACTAACAAGCCCTAGAAACCCATGGAAAACTAGTCAAACATGAATATCAACAAACTCATAGACAAGATTGAAAATATCATATCAAACTAAAATAATCCAACAATAAAAGAAAGATAAAGAAAAACTTTATATGAACGATGATTTCTCGATTCTCGATCTTTGAAGTCTTCTTCTCCTCTCCGAATGCTCTCAGAATATGTGTTTTCTCTCTAAGTATTATTTCTACCCTAATGATAGATCCCCCTATTTGCGTGCTCCTTTTTGGGACGAATTTGGGTATATATAGCATCTTTGAGGTCTCCTTGATAATTTAGAAGTGTGAGATACGCCAAAAATCGAGTTTGGGATGGAATATGAGTCTCTCGGGCACGACCGTGCCCCAGGACACGGTCACCCGTGCGCCAGTGTTAGTGTTTCTGTGCAGTGGGACACGACCGTGTCCCAAGACACGGTCGTGCGCTGGTGCATAGTTCAGGATTTGACTTTGACGTCTTCATGAGAGTTTTAGGTCTTGAAATTATCTTTCCAATGCCACAAATTTCAACTCAATAGCAATCTTCTAGAGAAAGTTATGATCAAAATACTAGAGCCCTGTCATAATGAAGAACCGAACGCACAACTTCCGTCTTCTCTTGATATTCTGCTTTCTTGGAGACCGAATTGGGAAAAGTGTTCAACATCAAAGTTGTAGATCTCTTCCTTAGATTTCCAAAAAAATTTAGATCTTCCAATTTCGACCTCTAGATATTGAGATATGTCATTTCTTCCACAACTGCACATGTAAGTTGAAACTTGCGATTTTTGCACTAAAAACACAAAACTAAACACAAAACCATCAAATGCAACTAATAAATCAAAAGTATCTAAATCACTATAGAAACGTGCATAAATATGCTCAAATGAACACATAAACATACATAAAAATATAGTAACAACGACACTTATCAATTATTAATGGCTAGTTTGGATTGAATGTTGGGATTGTTTGGGTGAGATACCGTAGGTTTATTTTAACCTTTGATGTAACATATTTTTTTGTTTGGATTATATGTTTAATGTAGTAGGATTAGTTTGAATTTTTTGTTTGGATTGAAGTATTGTGATTTTTTTAAGGTGGGTTTAATTTTTAACTTTATGTTTGGATTGTATGATTATTATCACATTTCCTGAAATACTTAATAAGTTCTTCAGGGGGATTGCTTGGGTAGGAAACGTCTTGGCTGATGGAATTAATAAGTTCTTCAGGGGGATTGAATAATAAGTAGAATGCATGCCAATCAAGACCATTTCTAAGTAGACCTACAAGAATATAAAAATCTAGCATGCATGATTCAACAACTTACCAAATTAACTTAATTTAATAGTTGACATAGCTGTTTTTCTTTAAATTTGTTTAAATCAATGGAGTTGTGAGCGTGGTCATGTATATATCTTGACCAATTATATATAACTTGAACGACGACTTACACGCAAAATCACGTCGAGTAGAAAAAAAGTTCCAAGACTTTTTTCTTAGGAAAATAAAGTTAAGTAGTGGCCATCTTCGCTCATCGCACCAAAAGATCATACAGATTAAATACCTTCTATCTTTCTTTCTACAGATACATTTCCAAAACCAGATAAATCCGCCATGGAAATCTCTCAAGCTTTCGGTTTCTTGAAAATCCTCACAGAATCCATCAAACTTCTTCCCAGAAATGGCAGATTCATGGCATCAATCACCTTCCTCTCTCTACTCCTCCCATCCATTCTCCTCATCTTATTCGCCTACTTCTACAGAGCCCTCTTAAATTACATGACCAACTCCATCACGGAATCTTCAGATAATTTCTATCAGTTTCTCATAATATACTTCATAATCCTTCTCCTAGTCGAATTATCTTTCTTGGCCGTTTTCATAATAATCACTCACGTATCTGGGATCGCAACGGTCTTAGTGTCGACCATGTCGTATTCAGACAAGAAGGTATCATCACACGACCTGGTTTCAAGAATCAAAGCAACATGGAGAAAGAATCTGGCCAAGAAATTCCGAACTGGGTCGAAGAATCAATCGCGTTGGGCATCCTTCGCTTTCTTGCTGGTTGTTTGCTTAGCCATCTTTTATAGAAACCCTATCACCATCGCCATCGCCATTGTTCTTGGGATCGCATGTTTCGTGTTTCTGCTGTACTCATCAGTGGTTCTGGGACTGGCCCTAGTTGTTTCGGTCGTCGAAGATTCATCGGAGGCGACGGCGGCGCTGGAGAGGGCTGAGCAGCTCGTTGAAGGGCAGAAACACCATGGATTCATGCTCAACTTGTTCTTTAATCTTATGTTTATGATTGTCTTGGGGGGTTGTTGGATTGGCTTGGATGATATGGGCTTTTTATCATATATTGGGCTCATTATGTTGAATTCTTATTCGTTGGGGAGGATATTATGGTTTGTGAGCTACACTGTGTTCTATTTCCAGTGTAAGAAGCAGCTTGGTGAGGAGATTGATGATGTTTTAGTTGCTAGTTTCGAGTATGCTAAATTGGGTAGTGATATTGCCTAAACATGTTTTTCTTTTTTGGTAATTAAGCTGTGTAAAATATGTTTATGATCACTTGTTCTTTCATCTTTTTTCTAATTGATTGGATTAATTTTGAGTTTCTCTCTTGCAAATTGTAAGATTAATTAATCTTAATCTTTTCTGGTTAAGGTGATCTAATCCCGTCTGAATCAGTAATGACGACCTTGCAAGGCTAAAATTCTTATGGGTTAATTAGTAATTGTTTGTTTGTGTACAAAAAGTCTTTGATGATCGGATTCATAAGTTTCTTTAATGGGGATTGAATTAATAATTTGTATGCCAACCAAGACCATTTCTAAGTAGAGGTACCAGAATATAAAATTCCAGCATACACGATTCTTCAACTCACCAAATTTTCGATAATTTAAATAATTATTTCTTTGAATTTGTTTAAATAATTGTTGCCGAGATTGTGAGAATTAATGGAGATATTTAGGTAGGAAAAGAAAACAAGTGTGACATGGTTGTGCTTCAACTTTCAATTCATAAAAACATTAGAAAATCCAGTTTTTTGCATAACGGATGTAAAAATGGTTTTCTGAAACCAGAAAATCCAAAAACTGAATACATCAAGATAGAGAATTTAAAACTATAATTTATAATATACATGTGTAGTGAAAGATAGATATAAACAAGTGAAAAGACTCGTTTTTTACACAAATTTATGGTGAAGACAACGCATATATATATATATATATATATATATATATATATTTACGAGTATCAGCACATACGTCGCATGTGGATGATGAATTATTTAATAAAAAAATATTATAATACTATTAACGTTAAATAATAATTTTTTATAAGAATATACAATCTATATTAAATTAAATTGAATTTAAAAAAAAAGTATAGTAAATTAGAGTCTTACTCATGATAGAACTCTATATGAATTTAGTTTAGAATTCTTTTGTAGAATTATTTAAATATGAGAATCATAAATTACTATTCTAGCATTAAATAAAATCTTTTTTAAGTATATATTAGGCAATCCATATTTTCTTACTTTTTAAGGATATATTTAGGCAATCCATATTTTGTAAGAAATATCCATACTTTTATATAGGTAATAGATATATATTCACACATGTATACTTCTTCAAAAGTGATTTGATAAGGATATATACCAAATATTCACATAGATAATGAATCCTGGTTCACCTGTCAATTCTACCTTAATTTTTATTTGAAAATTCAACTCATGAGTTCAGTCTTCACAGTCTTCAATTGCTTTATTTATTCATCTTAATTTATAATTCCAAAGATATTTGAAAAAAGTGAAAATTTTGTGTTAATAATAACACAATTTAATGGAGTGGGTTTGAATCGTTTGATAACATGGGCCCCACTACCAAAACTACTACCTGGATCACTTATTCAACTTGTCAATTGGGCTTAATCTTAGATTTTGAGGCCCAGTCTCAACAAATTCCTCACTCTATTTTGGGCCTAGTCTGGTAATGAATTAAAAGTCATTATTTGCGAGTGTGAAGTAAAAGAAAATAGCCCAAATATGCTTTTGGGCCGACCATGTAAATGAAGACTTGAGAAACAACTCGTACATGGGTTACTAATGATTACTTTTTTACACATAAACAAAACAAATTATACACATGTCAACATGTAACACAATACGAAGATTCGAATCTTGATGTTGAGTCAAAATTATATCCAAGTAGTTTTATTTCTCTTTGCCTTAAAGGTACCATGTCTTCATATGGTTAAAGCTTATCACCTAAAATTCTTCCCAATCTTCTTTTTATCCAAAGTGTTCTTCTCACAATTTTATTCATGATTATAAAGTATGACAAGTGACAACCCTCTAAAATGAAATCCATAATAAATACTTAATTAATTCCAATCATTTTATTCTTAATATATGTTTCTATATATATTTACTAAATGATACACAGAAAGGCTATAGGTTTAGTCAATATCATCATTTTCGTACTACATATATATGAATGTATATATAGAATCGTGGTTTGAAGATAATAAATTGAGTAACTCAAATTATTTTGAAGTCGAAAAACAACATCGAAAATGCGGATGAGACTTCACGCAAGTTAGTTCATAATGCCATAATTAGCAAGTGTTGACTTATATTTAAGATCTTCAAATCGAGATTTGTTGAAAGAGAATCACAATTTAGATGTAAGTTGGTTCATTTTTCTTCCAAGATTTAAGAGACAATGAAGGCACAAAACATCTAGCTGGCCCTTAATTCTATAAAGAAAGATTTGTACCATATTTTCACCTAGCCAAGTCGGATAAAACCTTATCAAACAACCTTTTCTAGTTCAACTTTGAGTTTGCCTTCAATTATTAAAGCTACCTAGTTGTTCTTGTCCCTTGTTCAATGCTTATCTTTTCCGTTTTATATATGGTTTACCTTAACTAAATATCTTACAACATTATATGCATATATTACTTAATTATAGTTATGTTATGTTAAATCAGATAAAGTATATTTTCTAGAAAATAATTATCGTATAGTGTCTACCTACACATAGTCATTCACCCATATAAACTGCATCATCTAAATAATAGATAATATATGTTGTATTTCAATATATATAGGAATACATCTTTTTTAACAAAAAATATGAATACAGTCAATTCAACTTATAGTTTCCTGTATTATAGTGGAAGTTAGGTATCACCTCATCTAACATAAATCATTTAAGATTTTTATTTTTAGAGAAAACATAATTCATATAAGATTGTAAGAGCATCCTTATCAATATTCTTTAATTTCATTATTCTTAAATTAAATAATGGAAGCACTCTCTCCTCTCTCCTCACTTCTCTCTTTTCTCTCTCCTTTTCCCCCACTTAAATGTTCTTGAAGGGGAACAAATATGTCTTGTAAGAATTTTGACAAGTACAATTTTCATAAAAACTCGTTTCAAGAATTGTTTGATGTAGCTGCCCAAGTAGATAAGAGTGACCATTTTTCAACTTTGCTCATTCTTCTAACAGTATGTACCGTTATCAATTCAAATTTTAAAATAGCAAAATTTTGAATCAAATTGTCAGACAAATAAATTTAAATGCCTAACAAGAGATAAAGGTCCAATATAATGAATCAATGAATTGAAAATTGGTGGGGTTATAATTCATCAATATTTAGCCCATTATGAAAGATATTCACATGCATGTCAATATTTCAAGCACGTTACACATGAACTATTAATTAATATTATTGAGCTCTTTAGCCCTTCATTTCAGCAATCAGACTAGTTGGACTAATTTTTATGTTACAGATCATGATTAAATTTAATAATTGCAAGAGTGTAAGTGCAGACATTAACAATTGACTAAGTATGGGGTATATTACTTAACACCATACTTTACGAAAGAAGATTTAAAAAAAAAAAAGTGTATATTTATCAGTGTTTTTTAGGCTCGTATTTACTTTGACAAACAAAGATAGTTTAATTATCTAAATCCATGAAATAACATCATAGGATAAGATAGAAATTGGTATTCACTTCCGATATTTACTCTTGACATATAATATTTAGATAAGGATATTATAACTATCTTTATCCACAATTTACTATTCTATGTGTTGAGGTTAAAATAAAGTAAAATTACCTAAATGTCCCTTTTGATATTACTAGTATGAATGTTTAATGTTTACTATATATATGTAATTTTCTAATGTTATCCCAAATTTTGGATAATCATCCTAGGAGGTGGCCTCCTTATTATTCGAGGTATTATTCGAATTTTAGCATTTTCTCTTCTGTCAGAAGGATAACATGACTTTTTTATTTCGTCGAAGTAACACTAGATAAATAGATAAAATGTGATCACACTAAATTTTCCTTTGAGAAAACAGAACCTTAGGAAACAACATCCTAAAAAGAGGATTCATCAATTAAGAAATATTAGGTATAGAAAGATAAAGAGATATTACTTCCTCCTACCTATATATATTTTGATTGAATTTTTTTACTTTTAGTTTTAATTGGAAATATAATTAGATAAACAAATTAACTAACGTATTACAATCTTTAGTATACTAATTAATAACACATATCAAATTTGAGTGTTTTAATAAATTAATAGGTTGAATAACTATTACTTCATATATATAATGTACTATAATTATTTGAACCATGCGAAAATAGGAAACCAATATATATATATATATATATATATATCAAATTATACTATCTTATAAAGTTCAAAATCATTTGTACAAATTAATTATATTTACGGATTGTGCGATTTGAATTCATCTGTCTCATTAGAATATATTTCTCGTAGAATAATTGTAATCTAATTGTACAATCATCCTACCCTACCCAATATGGGTATATTAATATGTGTCCTCTAACATATCAGATATTTAATATATCATTTAATTTCATTTTTCATATAATTAGAGAATGAGATCATTATATATGAATGGAAATATTAAAAATTGTCAATCATGAGTATTTTTACACTTTCCCTAATTTATACGTGACTTATTAGTCGCAATTAATAAAAGGGAGGTATGACGTGGCTAGGATATCACTGTGCAAAAGTATCACTAATCAAACCACGTCTATTTTTCTTTGGACCAATTACACAATAACATGTCGTTCTCCTTGAAAAGTTTTGGTTGATTGGATCTTTAACCATATTTTAAATAATTTTTTTTAAATAAAAAAGTGATGGGAGCCTAAATAATATGCACAAAATATTAGAAAATTGTGACTAATTGAGTATGGAAAGAAAAATGTACAGTTTTACACTTCCAGGAAATACAATACTCATATTGAAGAAATAAGAAAATATAATTAAACAAGTTGATTTTCTACCATACTCATATTTAATGAGCATTATACTATCTAGTATATTATTTATACTAGATATGACTTAGTGGCTGGCAAAGTAGATAATATAAAATGAAATTGGAAAGACTGATTTTTCTACTCAACTTGCAAAACATAACTCCCATATACAGCACAAAAGTTTTCTCACATTTCTATTATTGATTCATTGGGATGTCATGGTTCAACCTTTTGTCACATTTGGAGTTTTAACTCCTATTATTTATGTTTAATATACATAAAGTGAAATATCAGTTTCATTTATCCAAATACACATGATATTTGATTTTTTTAATTTTCACGTTTGATGCTTCATGCAGTATTAATTCCTAACATGATGTATAATTAATATTTTAAAATATTAAATTAAGTATTATAAAAACTTATATACATATCATGTAGCTCATTAATAAAAAGACCATAAAAACACAACTAACATATATTAGGGCGAACGAAATAGCCTTAATGTCTTCATAAAGCAATCCACATGGCAATGCCCCCAAAAGTACAGCCAAAATAATTAAAATCCTTAAAAGTTGTTTGGTTTAAAATCAACTCATTTGAGGAATTTAAGTTCTATGTCACATGCAATTGTCCATTTTTTCTCAACAATATTCAAATATAGAAATGAAGTCTAGACTCCAGATACATAAAGATTTCCATCATTTTGGGTCCATTTCTTCTATTCTTGATCAGATGTTTCATCAAAATATTTATATTTTTAGTTGGTACAATTTTAAATAAGTCAATTTTACTCTTTCTACTCTTAGGATCTTTTTTTCTTATAATTAATTGAGTTATACAAACATTACTCTTAGTTTGAGACAAATAAAATAATATATGACTATATATATAATATCCAAATTCAACAGTATAATATATGATATAATGTCTGCAAATCATCTATATGTATGTGTGTATATATGTCGATTTTATTTTAAAGTAGTTAAATATTATTTGAATCACTATTAGAAAACAATCAAATTCCAATAGAAATTCCAACGGAAATAATAACCGTTGGAATTTCCAACAGAATTTCCAACGGAATTCAATGCTGTTGGAAATTCCGTTGGAATTTTTATAATTTCCAATAGAATTTCAAACGGAATTTCCAACGGAATTCAACGCCGTTGGAAATTCCGTTGGAATAGTGTTGGAATTTTTTTTTGTGATTGTATATTCCAACAGAAAAGTACCGTTGGAATGTTCCGTTGGAATCGTTTTTCCGTTGGAATTTCCGTCGGAATTTAAATTTCAACGCCCCTTTTTCCGACGGTCCACTTCCATTGGAATGAAGAATTCCAACAGAATTTTGCAAAATTCCAACGGTCATTAATATACACTCATATACGTTTAAAATGAAAAAATATTTTAATACCTATATACATACGTTCTTTATTATTACATTTTCTATTTTTTTGAAATAATGTATTTCTACTTTATTTTGAAAACAAGATTGGATTAAGAAAACACATGTTTTATCCACGTATTAAAAAGGGGAAAGGTGAAATAGAAACACGATTAAAAGATGCATAATTAAAGAAAACATGTCCCCCACGTCAATAGTACTAAAAGTAAGCAGAGAAGAAATAAGGCCCAGCCCAAATAAGCAGCATTCTTCACGCAACTTTGTAATGGATAAAGTGGGCCCATAATCTGGGTCCCACGTGGCAGGCCATTTCTTGATAACTATCCAATCCATCCATCAGAAACCTCAAAACTACTTTTACAGTATTATTATAAGACAAACGTGGCAGAATATCATTGAAGCACACTGTACAACCAGCTACGGTACTCTGTTGGTGACGCCTAGGCCTTTGATAGGCTGCCACGTGCCCATCCTGGCCCTCCATTTTGCCCAAGTCAAGTCTGAAAGGCTGTCTAGTGTTCCTTATTTATGTCAGAATGCACACGTCTTTGCTTTCAGTTTTCTATATTTTTCTATAATTACATTTGCCCCCCAGGTTTTCTGACAGATTGCAGATTTTCCCCCCAAAAAAAAGGAAGTAGAATCTAATTATTTGTTTTTCTCGCACTCTATGAATATACTTTTCATTATTCAAAATGAAAATTTTCATTCAAATAGGTTATATCTAGGGTGAAATGGATTGTTAACAATATTTTGACTTAGAGTAACTCTCTTGTGCATCAGGTGCATGGATCTTAGATCCATGCAATCGGGTCGGATCCGGGTTACCTGACCCGCTTCTCTATTTTTTTTTTTTTTTCGCGCTAACTTTTTTAAAAATTGGTCATGACTTTTAGTTATGTTAAGGATACCTTTATGTAATGTGTAAGAATACCTTTACGTTATGTTAAGGATACATTTATGTCCAGATTTTATACATTTATGTTATGTTAGACATACCTTTAGGTTATGTTAAGGATACATTTAGGTAATGTTTAGGATACCTTTAGGTTATGTTAAGGATACCTTTATGCCCAAATTTCATACATTTACTTTACCTTTAGGATATGTTAAGAATATCTTTATGTTATGTTAGAAATATCTTATTCATAACATAGTTGTGTTACACATTTTGTACACAAAGGTATCTCTAACATAACATAAAAGTATTCTTAACATAACCTAAAGGTATCCTTAATATAACGTAAAGGTATGTGACCAGGATTTCAAAGGAACCTGGAATCACGATTTCAAAGGTATCCTTAACATCACCTAAAGGTATTCTTAACATAACCTAAAGGTATGCTTAATATAACCAAAAGATATTCTTAACATAACTAAAGGTATCCTTAACATAACTAAAGGTATGTTTAACATAACTAAAAGGTATTCTTAACATAACGTGGCATGTAACCTAGAATCAGGATTTCAAAGGTATCCTTAACATAACTGAAAGGTATCCTTACCATAACTTAAAGGTATCCTTAACATAATTGAAAGGTATCCTTACCATAACTTAAAGGTATTCTTAACATAACTGAAAGGTATCCTTAACGAGCGAATTTGAGCGCATCCGCCTAGGCGCGTGGAAGCGCGTGAGGGCGCGTACATGCGCGGGTCGGGTCGGGTGCATGGATCTAGGATCCATGCACCTGATGCATAAAAGTTTTTGTGTTTGACTTAAACAGTAATTTGGAAACTAATGCGAATTGAAACTCTACCCAATTATTCATAGAAGTAGCTAGGACCATAAATTATGTTAGAAGTTAGTATTTTGATTCCGATTTTGAGGGAGTAAAAAATAAATTTCATTATTATTTAGTACTCCATTCATTTCACATTGAATGTCCTTCTAAAGTTTCTGTTTTAAATTAAGGAATATAAAATTTGGACAAATAAATTCTTGACCAAAATTAATCTCTTATATTCATTTCATTAAATTTTTTGTTGTTTTTTCCTCAATTATTTAACTATAACTTTCCTTGCTTACTATAAATTCAAATTTTGAGATTCAGATACAATTGAAAAAATAATAATAAAATAATTTAAAAAACATTTAATATGAATCAGACTTTAAAATGACATTTAATACGAAATGAACGGAACATATTACAAATTTTGAAAGGGTAGATCGTTGTCAAATAACTGGAATTGAATTATTGAAAACAAAAGGAAAATGAGGCGGATGAGCGTTGCACACTTGGGAGACAACCAACCTCGTCGACTCCTGTCATAATGAAAGACCCGTTAAAACATGTGTTCCCATTTGTCAATACATACACTGTATGAAATACCAAATTGCCCCTCAGATTCACCCTATAATTACGGATATCCCTTTCCCAATTTCCAACAATTTCGAATTGGCCCACTTCACTCCTTACCCATTCAATAATTAGCTGCAATTACAACACTTTTCTAACGTAATTTATTATGCCAACCGCCAATTACATTTAATACTACTAGTATTAATTTAGTAGGGGCTTTTTATTTAAATAATTTAGTATTTTTAGTAGTATTACTTTTCATTTTTACATTGAATATGATATCCAACCGGTATATCCTTGTTCAAGTAATATAATTAAATTTTCTCATCTAACTTCTTAGGCTGTATTTAGAATATTATCCTTGTTGACATGTTTTCTTGCATTCAAATATACAATATATGTATAGTGAAAGAAATAAATAGGAACCTAATTATGAGAAAAGTGACATGAAGACCCTAATACTATCTGGTGCCATATTCAATTGGCTTGGCAAGTGGGACTAAATTAAAGAAACATATAAGCTCATCATGTAGTCTTTTGAATTTCAATCCCTAGTGTGTGACACTTTTTTCTTTTGATAATCCCTCTCCAAGTTTCCAAATGTTTCAACTTTATCAAACCATGAATGTCAATAAAGCAACATATATAGGTGTGGAGGTAAATCTAAAATACCAATAATATCTACATCTCTTTTCATGAGTGTACTACTTTGGATTCCTATTTCTATGAAGATAAGGATTCTTTCTCTTTCTTAAAAAATGTAATCACCACCCTTAAAATAAAGATCATTACAGGAATCTTTTTGTTTTTTAATTAGACTTTGAATAGTTACATAAGAAATCAAGAACTCTAAATTAAATTTTAATTAAACTATATTAGTCTGTGTTGGTTATAATAGTGTTTTTGTCAACAACAATAACGATCTTATTTTTTGATACCTAACAGTAACACAATTACTATAACACGTCTCGACAAACCAGTGTTAATTTTGAGATGTGCGCTATATATCATTATATGATTAGGTAACACACTTCTTTTACAAATATTTCATTAATATATAGATTCTTTAACTACAATTTTAATTTTATGATTTTTTTTACAATCACATTTGTTGTACCTTTTATAAGTTTATAGTGTAGGAATACAAAAAGACTATACATGAACATGTAAAGAGTACACGCCTTAAGATCCCATAAATACACAATATGATGGAAATAGACTAATAGCAGAATTTTACCCACTCGTTTACCAAATTGTTGTTCACTTGAATCTCTACTAATTTCTAGTACAATTTGAACTTGTCCAATTCAATTAAGTAGAGAGGAGTTTAACTAAGGTTATCCTTGAAAACCAACAATTGTTTTGCCCCATTATCTCATCAATCGATATACTATCACAATATCAATCCAAATGTCTAGCTACCAATACAATCCTCATCTCAAACAAGCTCAATTAATTACACGTGCTATTTCAACTGCCAATTTTACTTTTATATTGAATAAAAATATTTGTTTCCTATTATTTTTATTACATATGACTTATAAAAAATAATGATTTAGTATTTACCAACTGAATTGAAAAAATGGTTTCGCACATTATTTATGGCTCCCAAATGGGAACAGCTTCCTAGGCGAAAACATTGAACAATGACTAATGTAAAGATTGAGAAAGAAATATATGGATCCGATAATATCAAACAGTTTTTTTTAATTATTTGTATGCATAATCTATAACTAGAGTGACAATTCCGGCCACCCAACCAATGGGCAAAACGATAAAGTCGGGTCGGATTGGGTTGGATCAGCCCATCTTTTGGTCATTATGCCTATGAAATTGGAGCCCAGTCCAATCCCACTTGAGCCATCGGGCAGACAGGTTAAATCATGTCAAATCCCTAATTATTTTTAAAATTAAAATAATTTTTAATTAATTGAATGTTTACACAGATTTAAATAGAAATAGATCTTCCTGATATATAATTTAAGACATTCAATGTAAGCTATAATATTTTATTTATGTAATTGAAATTAATTTATTTAATATAATTAAACAATTAGTGGGGGTAAAATCCGATCATTTTTTACTTAATTATCATAGTTTGCTAGTTGATTCTAATAGTTAATGATAGTTGACGATGAGAATAATTATAAAAAATTAAAAAAATACATAAAAACATGGTAGAGAAAATTGAGTCACATGTAAAATTTACAAATTGCACAAAAAAAAATAATTTATCTGGTCAACCCAAGCCCAACGGGTCAAAGTGGCTAGAGTCCATCCGGCCATCGGGCCATTGGGTCTAGCCAAAAAGTTCAAGTGTTTTTCCAGCCGCTCATTTTAGGTAATTGAATACTCTATTTCAAATTGTGTTTCATCTTATATTCGATTGTTTTTAATATATGACAAGTGTACATTTGTTATGTCATCTTTTACACGTGGCGTGTAGGATTATATTGAACACCAGATGAAACACAATTTGAAATAGAAGATATTGATTATCATTTTAGAGCTCAACCCAAACTTCATTTACGGACCGTTCGAGTTGACCTGTCGGACCGAACTTAATTACCGGCTCTATATATAACCTTTATACCATCTGTATTGTATTAAGGGCTTCTTTTTTTTAAAGTTTCTATAATAAATTAAGGAATACAGGATTTTCACAAATATACCCTAATAACAATATTCTATCTAATAAATAGCGACAAGTTTTGTGGTGGTGGTGGTAGTAGTAGTTGTGTATGGAATTACCTAAAACTGCCAACGTGGCAACGATAATTTCCAACCATTTCCTCCCAAAACTAAAAAAAAAGAAATAAATAGAAAGCTTATCTTGTGTCCAAATCTTGGAAAAGATCTTTAGTGGGCCAACAAGTCACAAGTCGTCTTTCTAGAACACACGAGATATGACGTCAATCCAACAAGGCCAACCACGTGTACACTGCCTCCAATAACACGCCACCATGTCACTGTCCTTGTAAAGTTAATTATTGCTGGATGGATCAGATATTTTTTTATTTATTCCAAATTAATGTGAAAATAAATATTGAAAGGGGTTGATCAGGAATCTCATACTTAATTCCGTTACTTTTTTTTTTTTTTTTAAATGTGCATTGATGAATGAAAACAAAATATATTTCGAAAATTTCGGAAAATATATTTGAAGGGTCTGATTAATCAATCAAAAAGATATAAGCTTAACTCACTATATCAAGACAAGAGAGAGTTTGAAGGAGCTTGAGAATTCCTATTTGGCCAATTTTGATTTGATTTTGGAAGTTATAATCTTTGTATATAGATTATTTTTTGCTTATATTTTTGAAAGAGTTGATAAACTCATATGAAAAGATTATATATGAATTGTGGATAGTTGGTTGACACATGTTAAACTGATTTCTATTAGGACATAAGTATCAATGAAATTTTAATGTATTATGCTTAGATAAAATAATGAATAAAGAATTAAAAAAGTTGATATTTTCTTATTCATCTCTCCTCTCTCATTCTCTCACATCTCACCTCTCTAAGAATGTTATAGCAAGGGACAATTCTCCCCTTTAAGAATGGTACCCTTCACTTTTTCACTATTTATAACACTTTTTTTCATAAGTAATTGTATCAAAAATGACTAATGTGGATGCTTTTAGTACATGATGGTAGTATGGTTTGAGTTGTGGAGGGTATATATCTATTACCTATATAAAAATATGAATATTTCTTACAAAATATGGATTGTCTAATATATTTTTATTAAAGATTTTATTAAAGGTTATAATAGTAATTTATGATTTTCATATTTAAATAATCCATTAAAATTCTAAACCAAAATTATATAAAATTCTACTATAAGTAGAACTCTATCATATTAGGACTCAATTTACTATAGATTTTTTTCTGAATTTAATTTAATTCAATATAGATCGTATATCCTTATAAAAAAAATATTACTCCCTCAGTCCCAGTCGAATTTGCCTACTTGCCATTTTCGTTTGTCCCAATCCAATTTGTCAGCCTATAAATGACAAAGAAATTATAAAGCAAAAAGTAGAAAAAACATTTTTTAATCAAAAAGTAAGCAAAAAGTAAGAGTCAACTGCGTTTTCTTAAGCTCCGTGCCCGGTCAAAGTAGGTAATTTCAACCGGGACGGAGGGAGTATTTAAGGTTAATAGTGATATAATATTTTTGAGTTAAAAAATTCATCCTCCACCTTCGACGCCGTGTTTATACTTGTTGATGTAAATAAAATGATCTAATCCTAGTGCATGATACAAAGTAGTATGATCTAAATTTGATGGTGTGAATTAGTGTATGTGATAGAAATCTAAAAGTATAAAATATCGAACTTTGACTAATTAAAGAAAAATGAATTGTGAACTATAGCTAATTTAATTTTAGACCTCTAATTAGGAATGAAACCCACTACTTCCAAAGAAAATTTGTTAATAAATGTTGTGACTCCAAGTGTGTTTATCTATCCATCTATATATACATTTTTTAAGAGGATAACGTGTTTACTTCTTCGAATCATCCCCCAATTGGTCAAAAAGATAATATATATTGGAGTTAAGAAAACATGGGGTCAATAATATATGAATAAAGAACTAGAACTTTTTAAATTAAATGTATTTATTTTAGACAAAGAAACTGATTTTAAATCGGCCAAAGAGAAATTAAGATAAAATGTCGCAACACGCGTATGATTAATAAATGCAAAGCAAGTAGTTGTCCAACTCCAAAAATCAATAAAAAATCAAGACTACACCATTATCTTCTACATCTACCATTAGGGTATATGAGCCATGTCGATACACCCCTCGATATCTTAATACAATACAATAAAATTAATAGCTTGCAATATCTTGTCACGTTGTGAACACAATTAGCTATTTGATGAGCATACTAAATATTTATCATAAAGTCCTAAACATTAAGTCATGTTAAAAATAAATATGAGAAAAGAATCACGAAAGTGAAATCTTACTTTTTGAAGAATGAAAAACTTGAAAAGAGTAACACATTCAACTAATTATATCTATGTGTTAAACTAAGGATTAAAATTAATTTTGTACTCTAACAAAATGTTCTAATTAACTAAATTAAAATCTAGGTTCATGAATTTTGGATCCTATCCTCATTATTAACAAGGTTTATGGACGGACCTCTGGAACCCAATCTTCTTCTGATCTCGAAGATCAGACAATTCAATTTTAAAATCTCACATCAACCACTTTTCATGATATGATCAATTGGAATTCAGACTTAGATCTAATTGATCAGAATTCCGAAAGCATTCATATATATTACCCACTCTAACGATATGACTAAGCAAATTAAACATATCACACATCCAATTAATGAGAACATAAAATTTCGAAAGACATCCACATGACTACTATAGAAATAGGTGCCTCGGAGAAAATATACAGATTAAATTTTATGAAGTCGAGGTTCAGTTTTTACATATGTAGGTTAGAGGCGCATATCAATTTAATGAAACATTAACGACCTAATTTAAAAATCATTTAGCCAACAAGTGTAAATCTTATCCAATTCTACCAGACAAAAGATCAATATCAGGTTTTATCTCTTTTATTTTGTTACTTTCTATTGTTTTTTGAATTAGGTTATGTTAGGTTTGGTTGAATTCCTTTCTAATTTTCATAAAGTTTATTATTCTATTGTATGTGCAATCATAGTTATTGAAGCAATTTAACACTGTTTAAGGTCCTTTAAAAAAAATGTTCTTGTTTTTCGTCCATTTGCAATTGATCCAAAAGGCCACTTGGTTATATTTTGATATTTTATGACAATATTATACTAGTACTCCTCAAGAACACACGTATGCATAATTATGATCTGAAAATGGTTGTGTATTTAATTTTCTCATGGATGTCAAATTAATACGTCGGCAAACTATTTACAAGTTTTTTGAAAGTCGATGCAATAAAAATTCAATTACGAGATCCATTAAGTTAGGGCAAAACTTATATGTATACCAAATTGCTATGTTCCTTTTGATCAGATATAGTCATGAAATAATTAGACGTTTGGTTTGACCTCATCGTTATTTTTTCCTTAGGTAGACTTATTCTTATTGTATGTTCTATTTTGGTCATAATCAAACCAAATTGAATAATATTCCCTAGGAATTGGATAAACATAAATAGTGTCAAATCTGACTTTGGAGTTTCCAATTCTAGCTATTACGAAAAAAGGAGAGTCCAAGATGCATGCACTGGTTTCTGGAAAATATTTAATATGAAATGAAATGTTTGATTAAATTGGAACAGATCATTCCAAATTTGACGTGCCAAATCCTACTGTTGAGTATTAATAGGATATATATAGTTTTATTAAAAACATTATATTTGATTTACCACTAAATTGATCTTTAAAATCAAATTAGTTGATATTTAATTTTAAGATTGATTAATTAAATGATTAGTTCACTCTTTTTTATGAATATATATAATAATAAATAAACTCTTAAATGAGATCGTCTCACATATATAATTATTGGATAATTTCATCCCTCTTGTTTATAGATTTATTATTGTTGTTGAGGTTAGGGAATTGATAATTATAGGAATTTATATATCAAGAGTCAAGACTAAAACTTATACATCATTCATTTCATATTTATTTTTTTGGGTTTTTCCAAAAAATAATTTGATTAGTGGAACATGCATGAAGTAATATATGAATTGATATTCGTCTATTTTTTGAAGCAACTTATATCCAAAACATATTTCCTTGATCGTTCAAACTAATAAATCGAACATGCACAAATAAAAAAGATTAAGTGATGATAATTTTCAAAAATAAATAAAGAAAAGAACAAAAATGAATGAACGAAGATGAAGAACTGTATTGTGGAACAGCCGTGGAAGTTAATAACACAGTTTTAAAGTCTAAGTCTTTGTTAGCGTGCTGCCTTATCTAAGTGCAACTTTACATTGTGGAATGGAATGTATTACAAAAAAATTAAAGGCACATAAATCCAAATTAAAGGGTCACAAAAGATAACTGTTGGGATAATATTCCTTGGTATAGAACCTATTAAAACGCAAGAAAAGAATAATATGATTGGTCTAATCCAGTTGTTTGAATTTTCCACCTTAAAATATTGTGGTGGGATTGTTGTAAACGATTTTAAATTCCATTTCTTTTCCATATAATAATCCAACTAATACACCATTAAAGACTAATTTGATAAATAGAGCCACCCAACCCTTTTTATCTTATTATTATTCTAAAATGAATTGAATTCCACATGCTACATGAATAAAATAAAATAGGAGCAATATTCTTAAATATCCGGTTTTGGATGCTAGCCGACCTCATATCTTATCACAAAATATTCAACTTGACATGATAATAATGGATAAAAGATTTTACCTAAATATATGGATAGTGTATAGTGTGGATACCAAATATTTTGTCAATAATTATATTTTTAACATGTGGTGTAAAGAATAGGGGGTGGGGGGGTTAGACAATCTTGGCCATTAAATTCCAAACCAACGCCATTACGTAGAGTTCCATATTGGTAAGTCGGTCCTCTGTTCTTATCCTCTTCTTCTACCATGCCACCTTTCTCCTTCTAATTAATACTTATTTATATAATATATATATATATATATCTCCATAATAATATAAATATTTTCATGTTTTTGTGAACTTTTCTGTTGTTCATCTTCCCTATTCAATTAAATCTCCCAGTATGTTATAATCCATGCTTTTTTTTTGGCTCTCTCTCTCATCACATTCATGAAACACATTCTTCTTGTTTTTAACACCCACAGATAATAAAATCACAGAAAGAAACAGTCTTTACCCTTGTTGTTCAAACTACATTGATTTTCATTCATTTTTCTGCCAGATTTCTGTTTCTTCTTGTTCAGTGAAAAATAATTCAAGATTCTTTGAGGTTCTTTCTGGGTTTCTGATTATGTTGTCGAGATCTTACTTTAATCTCTTGAATATCGACGACTATTCGAGTGATCGAACAAGAATCCCGAGAGTGATTTCCATGGCGGGGGTGATATCAGATTACGAAGATGGGAGCAATGCTGAGAGCCCGGAATCTGATGCAGCTTCATCTGTCACTCAAGAAAGGAGGATAATCGTGGCCAATCAGCTGCCTTTGAAGGCGGCTTTGTCCAAAGATTCATCCAAGAAATGGTCCTTTGATTGGGACAAAGATGCCCTAGTTTTGCAATTGAGAGATGGGTTTCCCCCAGATGCAGAGGTTGTCTACGTGGGCTGTTTGGGGGTGGAGATTGATCCTTCAGACCAAGAAGAGGTGTCCCAATTGCTCTTTGAAAACTTCAAATGTGTGCCCACTTTCTTGCCCTTGGATTTGATCAACAAGTATTATCACGGTTTCTGCAAACACTATTTGTGGCCTTTGTTCCATTATATGTTGCCTTTGACTCCTAACTATGGGGTCAGTTTCGATAAGGCCATGTGGCAAGCATATGTATCAGTAAACAAGATTTTTGCTGATAAAGTCATGGAGGTGATCAACCCAGATGAGGACTACGTGTGGGTGCATGATTATCATCTCATGGTCCTGCCTACTTTCTTGAGGAAGAGACATCACAGGGTAAAGCTTGGTTTTTTCCTTCATAATCTCTTTCCATCTTCTGAAATTTATCGAACATTGCCTGTTAGGGAGGAGATTTTGAGGGCCCTTTTGAACTGTGATCTCATTGGTTTCCAAACATTTGATTATGCTAGGCATTTCTTGTCTTGCTGTAGTAGGATGCTTGGATTGGATTACCAATCCAAGAGAGGTTACATTGGATTGGACTATTATGGCAGAACTGTTAGCATTAAGATCCTCCCTGTTGGTATTCATATGGGCCAAATTCAATCTGTGATGTCACTACCAGAAACTGCAGTTAAGGTTAAAGAATTGAAGGAGAAATATAGTGGGATGACTGTGTTTTTGGGTGTAGATGATATGGACATGTTCAAGGGCATAAGTCTCAAGTTCATGGCATTTGGACAGCTTCTAGATGAGAATCCTCAGTACGTTGGAAGTCTTGTTCTAATTCAGATCATGAATGCTCCAAGAAGTAGGGGCAAGGATATCCAGGATGTTCAGAATGAGATCAATAAAGTTGCTACTGATATTAATCGAAAACATGGCAATCCTGATTATCAGCCAATTGTATGTGTGAATGGCCCAGTCTCATTTCAAGATAAGGTTGCATACTATGTGATTTCTGAATGCGTGGTGGTGAATGCTTTAAGAGATGGGATGAATTTAGTCCCTTATAAGTACACTGTATGCAGGGAGGGCAATCCAGATTTAGACAAGGCACTTGGAGTTGATTCTACAAAATCAAGAAAAAGTGTCATTATTGTGTCGGAGTTCATTGGCTGTTCTCCATCACTTAGTGGTGCAATCAGGGTCAATCCTTGGAACATTAACAGTGTGGCTGATGCAATGGTTTTGGGGATAACAATGGAAGATTCTGAGAAAGAATTGCGCCATGAGAAGCATTATAAGTATATTAAATCTCATGATGTTGCCTATTGGGCTAAGAGCTTTGATCAGGATCTTGAGAGAGCTTGTGGTGAGCATTATAGAAAGAGGTGTTGGGGAATTGGATTCGGACTGTACTCTCGAGTCGTTGCATTGGGCCCCCATTTTAGGAAGCTTTCTATAGAGCACATTGTTTCTGCTTACAACAAAACAAATAGAAGGCTTATCCTTCTTGATTATGATGGAACCATGCTGCCTCAAGATAGAGTGGACAAATCGCCTAGCCCTGAGGTTATTACAGTCTTGAACAGTCTTTGCAATGATCCCAGAAACGTTGTCTTCATTGTTAGTGGAAGAGGAAAGGATTCATTAGGCAAGTGGTTCTCTGAGTGTGAGAAACTTGGGCTCTCAGCTGAGCATGGCTATTTCATACGGTAAATTCAAGAAACTTTGGTAAAGCTTTTCTGTGTTTTCTTGTTTTTCTAACTTGCTTTTCTTATATTCTGCAGATGGACTAAAAAATCCGAGTGGGAATCTTGTCGGCAACCCATTGATTTGGATTGGAAACGGATTGTTCTCCCAATAATGGAGCATTACACCGAGGCCACTGATGGCTCATCAATAGAGCAAAAGGAGAGTGCTTTAGTTTGGCATCATCAAGAAGCTGACCCTGACTTCGGCTCTTGGCAAGCAAAGGAGCTTCTCGATCACCTTGAAAGTGTTCTTGCTAATGACCCCGTTGTAGTAAAAACCGGCCAACAGATAGTGGAAGTGAAACCACAGGTATACACACACAGACATCTATACTATGTTTGATAATTCTTGATTCAAAACCCCTGGATTAATAAGGTTAATTGTAGGGTGTGAGCAAAGGGCTGGTGGTTCAGAATCTAATGGAAACAATGAGGAACACTGGGAAACCAGCAGACTTCGTTTTGTGCATTGGGGATGACAGATCGGATGAGGAAATGTTCGAGGCTATTGCAAGTTCAGTAGCCAATCACTCGTTGCCAGATACAACGGAGGTGTTTGCTTGCACGGTGGGCCAAAAACCGAGCATGGCTAAATACTATCTGGACGATACAACTGAAGTGATCAAAATGATTCAAGGCATTTCTGCTGTATCTGAAAATCAACCATCGAAGCAGCCTCAAAGCCTGACGGTCTCTTTTGAAGGAATGAGCATAAACTGAAACTTGATCTGGGCTCTAGAAAGAAAAAATACAGGTGTACATACACAAGATACGTATAATTACAGATGATCGGATTGTCTTAACTAACTGATGTGATAGTCTAGCTTTTCACCTTAGGAAATCGAATGTAAGGTCACTCCTTGTTCATAGTTGTTAATTGCATTCGTTGATGATAACAGGTTTTTGTACAGATCATTTTGTTCTCTTATACAGCCTTTTCGTTTAACCATTGACAGTTTTTGTTCATGTTGGTGTTTAGATTATCAAATTCGAAGGCGACAAAAGAGATTGAGTTAAATCCTATGAAGAGAAATGCTGCTTAGTTACTAAAAACAGGAGTAAAGTTCCAACAAAGTAGAATTAGTTGGACAGGAAACAGAGAGGTATATTTATGTTAGTCTTATCTTTGTAGTTTACTTGTCCTTCCATGGTTCATATTCTAAATTCTTACACTGATGGCCTATACCTTTCTTATTACAAAGTTTCTACTCAATATGATGTCTTGATGGACGAGCAATCAAAGTGTTTTCTTCATTTCAGAGTAAATGTTGTTTTAAAATCTTGATTTTGTATACAGATTAATGAAGTTGATACAGAGGCTGATCTACTTTTATGTGTACCAGGTATATTTCAATAATCATTTTAAACACACATCTTAAGGAAATTAATGGAAAATAAAGGAGGTCAATATAGAAATTAAGAAGGTAGTTCAATTTCTAGTAAATAATACAAGAAATTCTTTCTATCCATCTATCTATCTATCTTTTTTTTTTTTTTTTATGGGCGGGGGCGTAGTATCAACTAGTAAAAAGTATAGTTTAGATACAAATATTAAATTAAATTAACATTTAATATTCGATTGAAATAAATTTTAAAGTTAAGTTTTAAGTCCTTATAAATGATTAGAATACATTATTAATATTTATAGAATATGTCTACATATATGGGTCACGGGCCAATTATAACACAAAACCCTAAGGTCCCGTTTGGTAAGGGTGTTTAGCCTAGCAGAGATTGATATCTACCCTAAGCGGTTGTTCGGTAAACAGGTGTGCAGGCCCGGGTTTATTTTGTGTCTAGGTTAGAATGCTTGGGTTTAGGGTGGTGTATGGGGTGGTTTATAAGCCCACCAGCCTTGGTGGGTTCAGATCCAACCCAACAATGGCTTGAAGTAAATACTCATTTCCGCTCTTACTGTTCATTGACACATTACTCTGTTGCCCTTTATTTTGTCCGAAATGACATCCACACCACCGTACAAATATCCAAACCCTAGGCCACATCGATTGTGACAAACCCATTGAAGCTTCCCCGACCAGCCTCTTCGACCTTCGGCGACCTTTTATTTTCCGGGCTGGTACCTTCAATTTTATAGTCGGCAAACTTCAAAACTCTCCCTGGCCTACTCCGCCGCCCAAACACCTATTCCACAATAAGAACTGAAGCCCGCTGTCGTCCTCCATAGGCAACCTAGGGCTTTTTTCAACAAAGTTGCAGCGACAAAGCATAACTGAAGGGTTTTGGACTGAATCCACTTCGGAGAAGGACCCTGGGTTGAAAGAGCTGCAGTCACCTCTCAAGCAACACGAAATCCAAAAGTACCAGGTTCGATCTGAAATCATTTTGTCAAATTTCGTATCTGATTTGTTCCCTTTTAATTTAAGTTCCTTCTTGCATGTTCCTCACCTGTGTAGGTGTGTTGAAATTGTGTTAGAAATTTGGGCAAAATGGATATCTTGCTCTTAGTTTACAAAATTATTCGTTTTTGTAATCTTGATCATTGTTTAATCCCCAACAGATAGTATATGGTGTTGGCCCGAATCTTGATTTACTCAACTCCATCTGATTCTTTAATCTTTTGTTTAGTTTATAGCATGTTGGATCCAATGATTGGGTGAAACTCCTGCATGTTTAAGCCTTTTTCTCTTATTTATTAGCCATGAGGGACAAAGTATTGTAATATTGGGTGAAGAATCAGTAAACAGAGAAGAAGAAGAAAAAGGGAATTGTGAATATAGTTGTTGGATTCCAATATTTGTCAAAGTTAATTCTAGCATTCCAATAGTTATTGGATATAGCTTTGAATTGTGACTGTTCAGCTCAAGCACTGAGGAGTGAGCTTGGTATTGATGCTTTCCAAATGCTAAATGCTTTGTTTGGTGATTTGTGTATGACATGGTTTATCATCTAGATCAATTGAAACGAATGATAGGAATGAAATTTTGATTTGTGTAGAGTGCAAAATTAATCTAATGGATGCATATAGTAGTTCTTATGGGATATGTGGGGTGGAATCATTATGCACATTGTTGTATGTTGAACTCCAATGATATTTATGCAGGACTTTTGCAGATACAAAATCAAAATCAAAACCTGCTAACGAGGAGGTACTGCAGGACAACTGTGAAGATTCAAAAAGTTTTGTAGTTATATGTTAGCAATAGGTGCCCACGATAAGTGCATTAAAGGTGGAGAAAATATTCTAGTTTTGTTTTAATCTAATTGATTTGTATTTCATTGTTGAGATTCCTTCCTGCACATTCTTTTCTCGGCAAAGCTTTGGGTTGGTGGTTGTTTAACATTTTCACCTAATATTTTACTTAAAGGAATCACAAGTCTTCTGCAATGTACTCTTGAATGAGAAACTATTGGTGAATAAAAACGTTATCTTCTTGAAAAGAAATGAATTGAGATGTATCTATATAGCTTTCTCTATCTGAATGACATGTTTCTTCTTCAGTTGTTCCCATGAGAATGATTCTTATTGTCATTTGCACATGGATGGTTGCACATGGATGATTTTTATTGACACGCACTGATATTCATATTGTTGTTTGCACATGAAAGAAGCGGGTTCTATTCATGGGTTCAGTCACCTTCACCTTTTTTGTGTTGTTGAGGGCTCCAACCTTGAAGGCCTCATTCGAATTGAGATATTAAATTGGGTGAATTGATTTCAAATTTTTTTAATCCCCAATTTCCAATTTTAATTATTCCAATAATTTGGGGGCTATTTTAGCAAATTCACATGTTATATCCATATTAACCCATATACCAAACAACAAATAAAAAATAAACCAACTTTAACAAACCTTCAATCATCCATACCAAACAATAAAAATTTAATCAAACCAACTACAAAACTTACACACCAAACAACTAATTTATAATCATGAACGGTGTAATCTCTCCTTTATTATCAATTCCGACCTTACTACAGAACGAACCCTAAATATAGATAAAAATATCATTTTATTAAAATATTGTACCAAACGACCACAATTCTTATAATTTCTACCAAAAATACTAGGGATGGCAATGGGGCAGGTCGGGGCGGGTAGTTAACTACCCAGACCCGCCTCACGCCTACTACCCGCCGCCCCGCGACCCGCTGCGGGACCTAAACTTTTGCCCCGTACCTCGCCCGGCCCCGTTTTAAAAAAAATAAAAAATTTTTGTAATTTTTAAATGAATAATTTGAAAACACTTAATTATAAATCATTAACTAAATATTTGAATAATTATTTGATTGAATAATTGAAGTGATGATTTACTTTTACTATTTTACACACCTAACAACAAATTAAAAGCATTATATTACATGTAATATTACTAATTTAGTCCTTTTACTTAATTAATTAAAATATGATCCTAAATTACTTATATATATGTATATATATACACACCCATATACACTTAATTATAATAATATATACATTAATTGAGATTAATGTATATAAACTTAATTATCACAATATATATTATGTATATTAGAATTAGGCGGAGCGGGGCAGGTCGGGGCGGGACGTTGTGGGTACCCAAACCCACCCCGCCACGAGCACGGGTTGGGTCCGACCCGCCCCGTTTCAAGCACGGGACGAGTCCGTCCCACCCCAAACACCACGGATCAGGTCGTGTCCCTACGGGTCGGGTCAATTTTGCCATCCTAAAAAATACCACACTTTGACTAATTACAAAATTAAAGTAGATACAAGTCACATCACCAGGTACATTGACAGGAAACATAGGCAGTAATTTTGTGGTAGTCAATCTTACCACATAGACTCATGGAGTAATTTCGTGGAGGATCCTTTTGGAGATAGTTTCTTGATGTATGAAAATATAATTCACGACAAATCTGACGATCTGTTTACACTAGGCCTTCCACAAAAATTCTTGCTTACATGAAAATTCATACTTACACAAAAATCCATCAATTAGGCCTTCTACGAATCTTCGTTACACGAAAATTCATGCTTACAAGAAAATTCATCAAGTAGGCATTTCACAAAAATTATGATGGACATTCCACGAAATTCGGAAAAAATAGTCATTCCATGAAAATGGGCATTCAGAAAAAATATTTCCACAAAAACTTTTACCTTCCTTCACCTTATATTTATTCATATATTTGAAATGTACTAGCAAATGTGACTATCACTTCACTTCAATTCACTTGTTATTGGGGGACATGTCCTATGGAACAGTCACATTATGTGTCTATTTTAATTTGACGACTAGTGTGTCATATTTTTTATAGAAATTATAAGGGTTATGGTAGTTTAGTACACTATTTTAATAGAATGTATTTTTGTCAAATATCTAGGTTTCTATTCTGTAACGAGCCATTTCCTCTGTATATATTATAGACAAAAACTTATATACCGCTGGGGCACATAGGAGCACAAATCTAGGTGTTATATATGTGTTCTTCAGACGTTATATATATACTCTATAAGTGTTATGTTTTTGATGTTATACATATACTCTACATGTATCATATTTATATATGAGTATACATGTGATACCTGAAGAATATACACATAATAGCTATAAAATATATATTTAACACCAATATGATGATTAATTTGAGACATCGTATCCCATACCCCAGAACACACAAATGTGTTACCTATATTATATTGAACTATGCGTGGTTTTATGGATTAAAGCATAAGGTCACTTCAACAAGCAGCCTTTTGGCATTTATCTTCCCCATAAAAGAAAAGGAAAATCCAAAATATCTATTCCACAATTAAATGACATTATTGATTGGTTTTAATATGAGAATTAATAATTGGTCAAAGCAACAGTGGACTGATTACATAAGCTAATTAACTTAATTAATAAATCTAAATCTCGCTAATGAAATTCCAGTTTTCACGCACACATCCTTTACTCACATTTTCTCCAACTTGTAATAAATTTCTGTTCTTTACCTTTTCATTTCTCTGTTTCTGCCAATCTGTCTGTCAGTCATCAGACTAAGTAACGTGATCAAGAATGTTTTGTTCTGTAATTGTAATTAATAGGTTATTATAATTCCTCTCTGCTTCATATATACATAGCCTTGGATTTCCTTTTCTAGAGAGAGAGAGAGAAAGAGAGAGAAAGATTTTCTGGTTCAATGTTTCCTGCCTTCTGAAGATGGATGTGAAGAACGATAAGCTTGTGAGGTATGTAGCCACTCTTTGCTATGTGGGTTGCTAATGTTATCCCTTTATCTTTCAAAACTTGTGGGAAAATGTGTGAAATGGTGGAAATGCCCTCCTTTATTTTTTCTGTAAAGATCGGATTTTGATTTATTTGGGCTTAAAGGCATCATCCTTTTGGGTTCTCTATGGGTTGAATATTTAATTAATTGGAAAGGAAATACTTGGGTCAAATATGCTCTGTTCTGTTTCCCCTTTGCTGTCCCTGATTCATTTGTTGCCTTTTGCTGAAAATGTAGGAAAAAACTTATACTTTGAACTGCTGAACTTCATTAACATTAACAAATCTTAAATCTCCAGACTTAAGTTTATGTATTTTGATGCAATCTTAGGTTTTATTCTGATGGGAAGCAAGAAAAGAGTTTCATGTCATGGGGAAGGAAAACTGACTCATCCAAAGTGGCATCTTCTCTGTTAAATTCAGAAGGAAAAATCAAGATTACTGATTCCCTTAAATTTGGTGGTCCTAAGGTGTTTCCAGAGTGTAATGAACCATGGCACAAGCATATACTTGACCCTGGTAGTGAGATTGTGCTCAATTGGAATAGGGTTTTCATAGTTTCAAGCCTATTGGCACTTTTTGTCGATCCATTGTATTTTTACTTGCCAAGTATTGGAGGGACTAAGGGTTCGTGGTGCACGAAGACGGATTACAAGTTGCGGATTGTTGTGACATTTTTTCGCACCATTGCCGATCTTTTCTATCTATTGCATGTAGTGATTAAGTTTAGAACAGCATATGTGGCTCCAAGTTCACGTGTGTTTGGTAGGGGTGAGCTTGTAATGGATCCCAAGAAAATTGCCCGAAGATATATAAGATCAGACTTCTTCATTGATCTTGTTGCAATGTTGCCTTTGCCTCAGGTATTTTCTGTTGTTTAACTTTAGTTTCAACTTTCTGTCCATGTGTATTTTGTCCTGCCTCTATGCTTTCATTTATTAAGTCTCATGTTATATTCAATTTTTTCTCATTAAGACAATTAATCTAGCCATGGATGTTAGCTTTCATGCCCTTTTTGAATAAAGATGTTTAATTTCTGAGAAAAACATATGGAATATTTCTGAAGCTGCGTTTATCAAAGGTTTAAAACACTTAACTTAAAAAATTTCTGAAGCCAGTGCATAAGATTGATCATGATAAAAGATGACCATTGCACTATCTGAAAGTTGTACCCCTTCAATGGTGCTTCATCTTGTATTCTTGGAAGTCCTTGGCTTTAGTACTCAAGATATGTTCTTTATCCAGTTTTATGTTAGAAGTTCATAGGTAAACCATCCCTAACTTATAGATATATAAAAGCAGACATATTAACTTTTAGGTGAAAGGCCATGTACATTTTCCTTTGTGTTAGGGAGACAGCTTTGGTGTTATGATGGACAAGTGTGGTAAGTAGTCCACACTTATGTGAACTTCACCTAACTTAGTTTTTACATACTGTAGGATGCCTGGGGTGATTATGCTTCAGGACACCGAACAGATTGTAGAACTTCTTCCTAGCACTCATTTGAAATCTTGAGTATTAACTTCTACTTTCTTTAGTTCTGGATTTGTGTTACTACCATTACTCTTGACAAGCTTTCACTTTCATAGTGAATATTCTTAAGAAACGTTAATCAAGTTCTTATGAAATCAAGAAAAATAGACAGTCTACTCCACAGGAATTAGAAATGAAGCTAAATGTGCCACTACTTCTCATTTAAGGCAAAATTATGGGGAAGAATGAATTGAGTTTCGAGTCATACTCTTTGTGGCATTTTTATCCATTCGTTCTGGGGCGTGTTTGCATGTTGAGAAACATATGTTCTAGCATATTGAATGGATGCAAAAGGTAGTTTAAAATGTGTGAAGGATTCTATGAAGCTTTGCCATTTGAATCGTAGTTGTGGAACTTTAATCCAATGAGGGAATAGGTCAAAACCCTTGTTCTCTCTCTCTCTCTCTCTCTCTCCCTCTCCCCTTTTCCATTTCTTAAAGTTGATGGGAGTGTTGACCTGTTCCGTTTTTCCTAAGTTGCTTCATTTTGACTTTATACATTACAGATTGTCATCTGGTTCATCATTCCCGCGGCAAGAAACCACCATACAAATCGTAATAACGCCCTTGCTCTGATCGTACTATTCCAATATATTCCCAGGTTATACCTAATTTTCCCATTGAGCTCTCAAATTATAAAAGCAACTGGAGTTGTCACCAAAACTGCTTGGGCAGGTGCTGCCTACAATTTGCTACTCTACATGCTGGCAAGCCATGTATGTATGTGATCTTTAGTTATTTTGTTACTACAAGTTAGTAAATCTGATGTGAATTACTGTATTAAAATAGGTCCTGGGTGCGGCATGGTATGTGCTCTCAGTTGACCGATACTTGACTTGCTGGAAACTAATATGCAAGGATGAAAAAGGCCCCACTAAATGTATGCTCGAATACTTGAATTGTAACACTGCTGAGATTTCACAACGCGACATTTGGATAAAAAATACAACTGTCTTCCAAAGCTGTGATCCTGATGGGGATATTACATTCAAGTTTGGAATCTTTGGAGATGCTGTAACGAAACAAGTTGTGTCTTCAAGTTTTGTCCGAAAGTACCTTTACTGCTTATGGTGGGGCTTACAGAACCTAAGGTACATTTTTATTTTCACTCAATGACAATTACTATGTTGTTATTCTCATCAAGAAATGAGATTAGATCCTTGTAAATGTGATTATTTAACTCTTGTCTACTTTTTACCTCAGTTCATATGGGCAGAATTTATCGACCAGCACATTTATTGGAGAAACATCATTCTCCATTCTCATTGCGATTTTGGGTCTCGTTTTATTCGCACATCTTATTGGAAATATGCAGGTCAGTGAAAAGATTCACCCATTTTTCTTACGATCTCTTTCTCCATAATTTGCTGTTTTGAATCTCTTTTTTCCATTTTTATTATGTGATTTACTTGCATCTATTTTCATGCATAGACATACTTGCAATCTTTAACATTAAGGCTGGAGGAATGGAGACTTAAAAGACGCGACACTGAGGAGTGGATGAGACATCGTCAGCTCCCTGAAGATTTGAGGAAACGTGTACGGCGTTTCGTTCAATACAAATGGCTTGCAACTCGAGGAGTAGATGAAGAGTCTATTCTGCGTGGTTTACCTGCTGATCTTAGTCGTGATATTCAGCGTCACCTATGCTTGGATCTTGTTCGTCGTGTAAGATTGATCCTCCATCACTCCCTATTTCCAGACCATTAAAGATTCTCTCTATTTGATCTCTATCTTCCCCCCACTCCAAATTTTCCAGGTCCCTTTTTTCTCACAGATGGACGATCAATTGCTAGATGCCATATGCGAGCGACTAGTTTCTTCGTTGAGCACTGAGGGTACATACATTGTCCGAGAGGGTGACCCCGTGACGGAGATGCTTTTCATAATCCGAGGTCGACTTGAGAGCTCTACTACAAACGGGGGCCGGACTGGTTTCTTCAATTCGATAACCCTAAGACCTGGGGATTTCTGTGGGGAGGAGCTTCTGGCTTGGGCATTGCTCCCAAAATCTGTTCTCAATTTGCCTTCTTCAACAAGAACAGTTAGAGCACTCAATGAAGTCGAAGCTTTTGCTTTACGGGCCGAAGATCTCAAGTTCGTCGCAAATCAATTCAGACGGCTCCATAGCAAGAAGTTGCAGCACACGTTCCGGTTTTATTCTCATCACTGGCGGACATGGGCGGCATGCTTCATACAGGCTGCTTGGCGGAGATACAAGCGGAGGAAAACAGCCCAGGATCTTGCTCGAATGGAGGAGTTTGTGTTGGATGATGAGATGGTAGAAGTTGACAACGGAGATGGGGAACGTGAATTGTCGAGCATTGGTTCGATGCCCTCTACAATAAAATCGAACTTAGGGGTTACTATACTTGCTTCAAGGTTTGCTGCAAATACAAGAAGAGGAGCTCAGAAGATTAAAGATGTAGATTTGCCAAAATTTATAAAACCTGAGGAGCCTGATTTTTCAGTTGAGCCTGAGGATTAGTTATTGCAAAAGCTTAGACAAGGGTGGGTTTTGTTGCTACTTAGTAACTTCTTTGCAAGAGTAGATGGAAAATAACTGTTAAACTGCTCAGGCAGTTGTATTAAAATGTATACTGTATCAGTTTGTAATGTATCAAAATGGATATTGAATTTCTGTTGTATTCAATTGGGTTAAATATCCATTTTAGTACATTGGATCTCAAACAAAAACCATGAACAGAAAAACTCAATTGCAAGATTTACAAATCGATGGTGACCAATTTAGGAGTCTAATTCAATCAAATTTGTGTAAATTATTACAGGGACTCTCTGCAATCTGATCAGTTCTTGTCGATGTTATAAAACTCGATCGTCTTGTATTTCTGGGATATGATTGCTGCCTCGACTTTTCTGGCAGTATCGGTGGCACAACCAACAAGAATGAGAACTGAGGTTCCAGCGAACCCTCTGAAAGCCGTAAGGTGTGTGGCTTGTTCGATCACAGCTGGACCAGCAGCAAGAACCGCCAAAAATACAGAACCAAGAACTGATATTCGGCTCAGAACCTATAAATTAATGAGCACGCACATAAGCTTACATACTTTGAAAGATAAAACAATTCATGCTTGAGATTTGAGCATCATAAAAAATATAGAGAAAAGGTGCTACCGTTTTGATGAATATAGCAGTACTTTTTCCAGGTCTCACAAGAGGGATCGAGGCGCCTTGCCTCTTTAATTGTTCGCTGACATCATCAGGGTCCAATTGCAGAAAGGTGTAGTAGTAATTGAAGAATGCTATCAACAAAATATTTGTTGGCAAGTATAGTGAACCTGAAATCATATATTGATATCAGGTCCCACGCAACTATATCTATCTGGTTTTGGAGTAAGATTGATCTATCAGATGTTACTAATACAAGTCTTATAATTCAAGATAACATGTAAAAGGATTATTACCATTCAACCTAGAAGCAAAACAGGCACAAGAAGCTTAATGATTACTTTTAACATACCTCCAGGATTCAAGCCTACAGCAGCGTTCTTCAGAAAATTGACACCAGTAAAGCGTGCAAGTGTTCCTGGAAGAGCCAAGGATGAAGTAGAAAAGATGATCGGCATCACTCCAGAACTATTTACCTGTTCATTAACAATTATTGGCATAATTAACAAACATGGATCAAAGGCTACAAATACAAACTGAATAGGGAATTCCTGTGGATATGCTAACTAGTGAAAATTACGCTGTTAAACTGAAAACTGACATTGACAATCAAACAGAGGTACAGACCAAACTCAAGGCAAGAAACGTCTCTCGAGGAGATTTTTCTGAGACTGGTTCTCTGGACAGATAGTATGAGACCCTTTTACAATAATTTCGATAAATCCAAAGTATCTCTGAGACTGGTTCTCTGGACAGATAGTATGAGACCCTTTTACAATAATTTCGATAAATCCAAAATATCTAGTCTTCTGTGCATGAAATTTGTATAGAGGAAGAGCCAGAAAGCATAGAAGTCAAGGTCATAGAGGATATGAAGCTTCAGTTTTCACATCAATAAAAACTACTTCATGGCACATCCATAACAATTTGGATTTCCATGGTTGAATTGGTGCTAAGTTTTAAATAAGAGTTGGAAAGGTGAACAATTTAAACGTTGTCCTCAAAAGGAATGGTTGGGAGTTGGTAGAAGTCGATAATTACTCCAACTTTATGGAAATAAAGTTATTGTCTTACAAATGAGTTTTACTTGTGGACCCCCTTAAAAATAAATATAATAGCATTTAAAATGCTACTCCTTGTGTTCATACAAATACAATAGAAAAGCATAAAACGTTCCAGTTAATATCAACAACAGTTTGACAAACCTTGAAGGGTAAGTAAGCAGATTTTTGAAGTCCTCCAGCTCCACTGTTGTATCTAGAAGCGTAATTAAGTGGGATTTTCCTCTCTGCTTCCTGAAATATCATGAACAATTCCACTGAATTTGCTGCACAGTAGTATGAGAGAATTGACGAGTAAAAGTAACATGTACCTGGACATATACAATGCTAAGGACCAGCAAGAAGAAACACACGATGAGACCGACAAGTCCAACATAGTTGCCATCTTGAAGTGCTTGTGCAACTGTCCTTCCAAAGGATGCTGGCAAGTAGGAGATGATATTTGTGAAGATCAAAAGGGAAGTACCGTTTCCAAGTTTTAAATCGGTAATTTTTTCTCCAATATAAGTTGTGAAAACTGAGCCAAGAGTCAGCAAAATAACAGAAGAGAGAGCCCACTGAGTACTAAAGTCATTGACATAAGGACGAAGATACAATACTTGGCCAATTGCCTGTCATGAAATAATTACAGAAAATAGTTATATCAATTTTCAAGAACAGTTTTATTGTAAAACAAAGGAATATCTAATATGACTGATGGCAGTAGGATAATAATCTTATACAAGCACATGAATATCAAGTTTGTTTTACCTGCACTATTGCAAACCCAACGGATGCATAGCGAGTATACTGCAGCACTTTCTTTCTTCCAGCCTCACCTTCTTTTTTTTGGAGGTCTTGCAATTTAGGATAGATTTGAGTGAGAAGCTGAAAAACTATCTGTGCATTGATAAAGGGCACAATGCCAAGAGAGCCTATTCCAAGCCGACCAATACCACCTCCAGAAAATGAATCGAGAGTGCCCAACAGGCTGTTCTGATCTAAATTACCAATGAAAGCCTCCCGATTCACACCACCAAGAGGTATGTATATACCAAGTCGTGACAGGGCCAGATAACCCAAAAGCTTGAGAAATTTCCCGGGCAGTGGACCCTTGAAGAAATCACCAATATCAATGCTGGTATCTTCAATGGCAGCTGGAAAATGTCAAATAATCCTAATCAAGGGCCAAGAGCAGCCAGGTAAAAATTTATTTAACACATCAAAGTGAACATAAAATACAGTGGCAAAATTAACCTGCCACTCCTCTTGATGATGAAGCTTTATCTTTTCTGGTGCCTGAAGCACTCTTAAATGTCTGAGAAAATACATCAAGAACACTTTCCCAAGCAACTTTTAAATCTGAGAGTCCATCTGGATTGATGCCCAGTGGATCAAATACAGAACTCTCACTGCTACGGAAGGTTCAAAACACATGAAAGATAGTGTCAGAACTTTAAAATTAGCAAATTGCATGAGATCAACCAAGTGGTAAAAAAGAAACAACTTTAGCAAGGACGGCATGAAACTCAAAACTTGAAATTGTTGCTATTATAGATTGTTAGTAAAGCCAATTGTACTCTTAGCTAAATACAAAAGGGTAAATTACAAATTCCAAGTCTAACTATCACTCTTCTTGCACAATGGTAACCAAAGGTTGAGTTCTTTACTAAATGGCCGTTGAACTTTGTGAACGAAACAAGTTTCCAGCTAAGTTCAAAGCCATTGTTATTAAACCTAAACTGATTTAAAAACTACCAACAAAGCATAGAGCTTTCAAGAACAAACCTTGAATGATTAATAGAATAGAGATTCTACGTTTAAAATCAATATAATACATAAAAAACCACAACACATGCTATGAATTTTAGATCTGAGAGGCAAACGGATTTAGTAATGCATCAAGTACAGACCTTGAATGATTAATAGAAGACATTCTACATTTAAAATCGATACAATGCACAAATATCCACAACACACCATGAATTTTACATCTGAGAGGCAAACGGATTCAGTTGCTAAATGCATAAGTGCATAGCAAAAGGTATGACTTAATCACTTCATTAGTGAAAGCTTTCATTTTAATTGGATATCTTATCCTCAAGTAACAAATTCAAATGACTTAAACAGTTCATGCATTACATATCAATTAACCGGTTCATCGTTCAAGACTTCAAGTAGCTTTACAATTTTCAGCCTTTACTTATGCTCCACAGAATTGAATCATATATTTACCATGAAAATGTAAATATAGAAAAATGAAACAATATGTTATACCATGCAAAAACACCAAGAGATATACCATTCAAGAATAATAATTGCAAGATTCCAAACCAGCCAATTAAGAACACAGGAGACAGAAGAACCCTTTCGCAAGAAGAGCTTGATTAAAAGTAGTAAAAAGGAAAACCCACAAAACTACAAAATGGAGGGCGATTAAGAAACTCCCATTTAAAAAAAAAAAGGAAATTTTAAACATTGAAACAGAAAACGAATTGAAAACTGACAAGTTGGATAAATAGCAACCTTTGGTTGTGGCTGCTGCTGGAGTTCTTTCTGTGGATGGTGAGCGAGGCTCTGCAGACGAACTCCTTATGGTTGATTCGGACATAAGTACGAGGATTGACACTAAAAGAATGTCTCTTTGACAGGGAATTGTGTTGCAAACAAGTAGTAGCTGTGGAGCAAAGAGAAGAAGAAACTTGCCTCACTGGTATCAACATTATCCTCTCTCTCTCTCTCTCTCTCTCTCTCTAGAGGGATTAGGGCGCGTTTGGATTTTCTTCACTTTCAAAACTAGAATTTATTTTTATTTATTTTCTTGTTTTTGATTCTACTCTTTGTGGATTTTGAGGGCCCATATTAATCCCTTCCTATATCCAGTTCAGTGTTTATTTTTCTTTAAGAATTAAATTTGGGCTGTGAGATCCATACCATAAAGCAAGCATAAGGCCTTTTGTGCTACTTTCTTGTTGGGCTTCATCTGCCTAATTTCATAGGTCAAGAAACAGAATATGCCCATTCGTGACAGGCTCCAAATTTGGGCAGCCCATTTGACATATGGGCTTCGCACAAAAGTTCAGCCCATTCATAAACCCATTCATTAGCACATTTCTTCACAACTAATTAACTCGAATAATCTTCTTTAAATATGATAATCACCTGACTGTATTTTAATATATTTATGTCGTCATTATTCATTTGTTCTCTCACCACATGTGATATATAGGCCAAGACAATTCGAGTAGTTGGATAATTAATATTTTATTTATGATCAATGCAACTTGCATAAAGTTAATATTTAGAGTTTAAAACGTGAGAATGCTGAATATGAGTCCATGTTTTTCTATTCCCTATTCTATTCTAATTTATAATATCTCATTTATCATGTACTTATAAAATAGATTGCGATATTAAAATACTATGATACATAACATTACAAAAAATTCAACATCTTTTACAACGATCTAATGGGATCTCAAAATGGCACCAAGTGTTAAGATTTTGAGATCATCCCATTTTAGCATCTATAGCTTATTTATTATAAAATCCCCAATGATTTCCACCATAATAATGCCCCACAACCCCACAAAATGCCCAAAGATGGTGACAATTTTTAAGTCACAATTAACAAAGTAGTAGGACTCATCACTTTAGAATTGTAAAAGTTCTTGAATTTTATAATGGTGGTTATTGCCCTAATATTTTAAATTTGGAAAAGTTAGTGAGAGAATGATATAATAATTGGGTACACAAAGATCCACGATGGGAACAGGTAAGCAAGGAGGTGTAAAAGGCAGCATATCCAGGAAAAGATATATGGTATGTTCTGATTTGTCATCTACTTCCCCTTAACATATTAAATCTGCCTCATTCCATTTTACTATACTATTATTAATAACAAATTAGTGAAATGATCATTATAATATGTATAAATAATTGTATATTGATATGTAGGATAATAGAATATGATATATATAATGCAATTTTAATTACTTCCAAGAATCCAAAGTCCAAACAACATCTACAATATTTTATTACTTTTACAATATCATAAACTCATAATTGCTACTTAAAATTAATATTGTATGATTGTATCTTATAAAAGTATACATTTAAGAATGAATCAACCCTTGGTACAAACCAAAAGGTTATTGATATTAATATTAGTGATTGAATTGGACTCAAAACCTGTATTGTAAATAATACTAATAGATCTCTTCAAAATGTCGATTTTAATCATATGACTTTGAAATTTCAATTATTCAATTCGTTCTTCTTTCGTATCATAGATATCACTGCTTAAGCATCAGGTTAAAAACATTACATGTTTGAGTATTCGATCATAAATTTAAATATCATAGATAGATAAAGATTGGGGCATGCCATTATGAATGGTGGTAACAATATTCCAAGAGATTACTTTAATTCACAAGGCCAATTTAGGGATTTGAAGCACAAAAGTTTAACCCTAACCTAAAATGATAATGACATGGATGTTTCTTGTTTTGCATAAAATTATTTAAGGGGAAAAGTTATTCTTTGTTTGTCACGTTCTCACTATCCTTATCCTCCCTTCGCAGAAAAGTTAATTTGCTGAGATGTCAGCCTCTCTTTTTGAGTGTGAAAAAGTATTGAATGATTGAATATTCCCTGGAACACAGTTGCTTTCTTAACTTCTCAAAAATATTTTGGTGTGTAAATATTGTAAAATTGGTGGGGGCCCTACTTTGAATCTTTGAAAATAAACAAGTAGATATATATGTGTGTTTGTGATTGATGTGTAGACAAAGGACAATAAGAAACGAATTAGGTTAAAAGAGCCCTTTAACCTCAACTAGTTCTTTAAACTTTTCTTGCTTGTCTTTATGCTATTTTGCTAACATTTGATTTTTTTAAATTAATTGAAGAGACATTTGTGGGAAGTGACTTTCTTTATCAGCTATTCTGGTGGGCCCGGTTATGAAACTTATTAAAAGATCACAATTAAATGAAATAATATTCCATTGTAGTTGAATATATCTTTGAAGTATTATACAACTATGTTATGATCATAATATACACACATATTTTAATATTGATAGCTTGTGTTTTGTTCATAGGGTTGTCTGATATATACATATATATATATAGACACACAATATCAATTAATATGTATCATGTTTTTAGTGTCTAGTTGAATTATTATGCCTACAATAATATCTTAGGTTGATAAAAAAAGTCACTCAAAAATAATGTAAAGACTTAGTGAGTATTTGAGTTGTATATACTTTTAACATGTATTAATTATTGACTAAGTAGACAAAAAAAAGTATTTGGATATATAAGATAAATGAACAAAATGACTAGTATTTTGTTATCCAACTCAAATCTTACAAAATGGTATTGCAGTTGAAATGTTCACAAGGTATGAGGTTAATGAGATGATTAGAGATATCATTGTCACTTCTAAAAATGAAACATTTTCTTCTCCAATTTTGTTCTCTATAGAAAACATGACTTTCATTTAATCTAAATTTCAAAGTATAATACAAAAAGGACTTTTTTAGGCACCTTATCAAATGGATAAACAAAAAATGGCTTGAAAACTTATTCAAAAATACTTTTAGCTAGGTATTTTCTAACTTATACATATAAAAGAAAAATACACTTTATATTTGGTAATAAACTAAACTTAAATATTTTCATGGACCAAAAATGTGAATGAATATAAGTAAATGAGGTTTGAAAATCAAAAGTTGTGGGTCACAAGTGGAGAGCCGGGTCTAAAGTTGAACGCTGAAAAAGGGGCCACCCCATTTCTTTTCCTTTTCTGAAATTATTTGCCAAATGCTAATTTCATTTTATGCACAACTAAATTATTTACGTTTTCACAAATCATTTTGGTTGACCAATCAATAAAGTTTACTATATATTCTTATTTCATAACAATTTTATTTAATTCTTGAAATTGGGTAATCATTCAAATAATAGAAGTCTTCAAATATTTCTCTAGCAGGATTGGGGCTTGGGGACTTGAGGATGAAAATATTGTGGATATTATCAATGGTTATTCAAAATTCAGGAATATATCAACTTTTGACTTAAATATTGCAAACAAAACAATTAAAGGGGTGAAGTTGGTATAAGTGAAAAGATGAAGGAGTAAGAAGTGAGGTTGGGTGGGTAGGGGGTTTAATGAAAGTGGTTGAATTAAATACAAGTGTTTAATTAATGTTAAAAGGATGAAAAAGACAATTGTAGTATAAAGTTGTAAAGGCGATGTAATGCCACCCTGCCTTCTTTTATGTCCTCATACCCTTTATTATTATTATATGTATCCCTACACTCACTTGTAAATTTATTTTAATCTCTTTTATTTTTTTATGAAAATAAAATTAATCTCTTTTTTGGTTTTTAGAAAAAGACAAACTTCTATCAATAAAATTAAAATTAAGATAGTTAATCTCGGTTACAATATTGAACACTAGTTTCATTTGGTCTGCAGACATGGTTCCCATGAACGGATCTACCACGTCCCACATGGCCTATGGGAGGGTGAAACACATATATGTACATATCTTACGTCCGTCCAAAAATAAATGTAGTTTTAGCAAGTAAAATTTATCTTAAAGTGTTGTTTTCCAATCAAAACATATTTATATAAATTCTACCAAAAATACATCTATTTACTCATACACATCAAATGTGTATAAAATGATCATGGTAAAAAACTTTCATATTGATTATAATTAAATAAGAGTAGATCCGTCTTTTTATCAACTTCCTTAATCTATGTGAAAACCCCTAAAACGACACTTATTTTGGGGCAAATGTAGCGTGATTTATTAGAAAATGTTAAAAGGCAAAAACTTATATATCCCTGGGGCATATAGAGGCACAAATCTAGGTGTTATATACATGTTCTTTAGGTATTATATATATATATACTCTATAGGTGTTATGTTTCTTGGTGTTATATATATACCCTATAAGTATCATATGTATATAAGAGTATACATGTGATACCTGTAAAGTATATATTTAACACCATATGATGATTAATTTGGGTGCACCATGCCCTTGGGGCACACAAGTGTCACTCATGTTAAAATGTCTATGATAGGAAACTCTTAATATACCCATCGTTGTAATGGTATCATACTCTGATTATATATAAAATAAAATTAATTAATATATGTTGGATATCGATTACATGTAGACAGTGAATACATATTAATGTGGATTTGGTAGGTGGGTAACAAGACTAATAATAATTTAACTATCTGTATTTGCAGAACTGACATCATTATATGTCATGGGTTCAAGGCTACAACATTTTTGCTTTTTAAGATAACAATAAATTTTATTTTCTCCCATTTTCTCAATTACGCGTTCAAAAATGGAAATTGAATAACCCTCTATGAAGCAATCGCGTGATATGATTTTCCTTTGCAGACTTTCCATTCAAGTCAACTTTTTTCATGTCGATTTATGTCTCGAGAAAACGCGTGTTCAAATTTAAATGTCCCACGAAAATTGATCACAAAAGTATTTTTTGGTTTCTCACTATATTGTAGTATTAATTACAAAAAGTCCATAGTTTATTCTCAAAAAAGAAAAAAGAAAAAAAGAAAATGAAGTTAAGACAAAGGTCAAAATGAAGACAACGCGTATCTGACGCTTTATATGGACCAACATCTCTCATACTCAACTAGCTAAGAAGAGGATATGGTTTATTTTTAGAAACCCTTTCTGTTTTTCTTTTTTATAATTTTTTCAAAACTAAAAAAAAAAAAAAAAAGGAAGAAAAAGAAAACGTCTTAATTTGGAAGCATTCTGGATTGGGATTGGGATTTCATATGTGGCTAAGGACTTATCCCTTTTTCCAACTACACACCTTAAATTGGTGAATGAATAGTTTATCCAACACCTGGTCCATTGTAGCTTCATAGGTAGAGAGCTTAATCTATATATACATCATTTTCCTAGATATATACCCATGTAATACATTTCTAGCTTCATTATTAATGTTCACTTACCAACAATTAGGGTTGTAAAAGAATCGAATCCTTTTGATTCGATTCGGTATTCAAATTCGAATATAATGATTCGAATTCGAAAAATACAAATAAGAATCCGAATAAGAATATTTTTCTATATTCATATATTATCCGAATATGAATAAGAATATGATAGTATTCGATTCGAGTATTCACGAATATATTCAAATAATTATATATATCAATAATTAGATATTTTACTCTTTTATATTAGTATTTAGTAATGCCTAAATACATATTAGTATTACATAAAACATAACTACATATTATATATATTGTAAAGTAAAAACATTTTTGTTGTGATACTTGTTTGATGGACTTGACTATGAATTTTAATTATGTTTATATATTAGAACCTTGTATGTTAATTTGCAAGTTGATTTTTTGTTGCGGTACTTGTTCGATGATTTGACAATGAATTTATATTTATGTATTTCGAATCTTGAATGTTAATTTGGTTAATGAATTATTGAACTTGATTTGATGAATTTTATTATTTATTTACGTACTATGTAGGCATATTAATTTGGGAAAAAATATATATTTGATTTTTGTTTGTTGAATTTTTAAGTTTAAAATTTTCGAATACGAATATTCGAATATATTGGAGAATATTCGAATATGTTAAAAGAATCGAATAAGAATTTTATTTGTTATTCGAATAATAAAAGAATAAGAATACGAATATTCGAATAGTAAAAAGAATACGAATAGAATATCATGGTATTCGATTCGATTCGTTTACAACCCTACCCACAATCGAGAAGATATTTTCATGATATGGTATCCATCAATCAATTAATACATTTAAAGTAACTCGTTTTTCCCATATATTTACTCCATTGTAAGTTAATAGGTTGTCTTTGGACATAATTATTTACTATGAAAACCCTAACCTGCTTTGTCTTGAAAATCAAAGGATCCAATGATCAGTTGCTGCATGTTCCTTCTACTTTACAATATAGGAGATTACACTATGCAAAATGTGAATTTGTGTAATAAATAAATTTTTTGAACTCAACCCATATATTATCAAGGTAATTATATATGTCACAACCAACTTGGTGCAAGGGCAATCTATAAGTTAAGTGGGACAATGTGAAAGGAAAGTAGTATTAATATTAAGTTGGCCTAATAAATGTAAACACATGGAATGGTTAAGGGAGAATGGGCCAACAAATTGACAAATTGTATGAGCCACGATTGCAACATATTTGTCTAGTTGGTTGGAGTTAATTTGGCTTGATCTACTTATGTCTAGATTCAAGGAAGATGTCTTTTTTTCGTGGAAAGTTCTTTCATGCATTGATTGGTTTTTGGATGAGAGAGAAAGAGGGATTTGTGGGTGACTTTAATTTTTGTGGCTCTTGAAAGACCCAAGGTCCCTTGAGCAAAAATAGAGCATTAAAGAGGTTAGTTGTCTCCTAGTTTTGAATATATCATGGTGGTTTCTTCATACACCATAGATGAAGAAGAAATGCCAGAATATATTAATGTTTGCTAAAAATAGAAGTTCTTTATGTGGCTCATGTTAATTTGTGCATGTAATCAAATTTTGTCTTTTTTTTTTTTCCTTTAGAGAAGTACTAGTATTTAATTAGTTAGGTAAGTTGGCTCATGACCTAAAATGAACTTTAAAGTATTAGTATAAAAAATTGTGAATATCATGTGGGTATACTTAAATTGAAGCATTTTACGTATGCACAATTTAAAATCTTGTGGATTTAATATTACAATTATATAGGTTAATATATACTCCATAATTGAATTAACTAAAATCAAGGCACAGAATGTGATGCATAAAATCGTGCGATTTTTATGTGATTGCATAGGTCGAGTTAAGTCATGTTCAATTGGATGCATTGTATATATGTGCACAATAAAATTGTGTAGACCATATTCAAATTCAGTTATATATGTTTGTAGTTTAATTTGCACTAGTGAAAATCGTAACTGAAATGCCTATATATCTATATAAACACTGAAATAATACAAGAAAGACAGGAAGAGCCCACTGAAAAATTATATGATTTAATTGAAGATTCATATTTCATATATATATATTGAGTGCACATGTCAAGATTATGTGTATTTCATGATTTGAAGTTTGAATAGATAAAAGGATAATACACACATGATGATATAGGTGTGTATAATTATTCCATTATTAATTTACCAGTTGGTGCAATGTTATGTATTTATACACAGAATCAAAAACAAAAGAGTTTCTTTATGATTTATAATTTCCACATGGCATTAATTTATTCTTAATTACATTATAACTACATAAGCATAACTGAAATGAATGTCACATTGAATAGATTGCATTATATAAAGCGCAAAGAATATACATTAATTTTCTTAATAAACTTGGGTGAGTATAACAAATGTTAGTAAATCTGCATGTTTTGGGTTTGAAACCAAGTCATCAAAATCTACACTAAGAGGTGGAATACCACTTAAGTTAGAAGACTCGTGGTGGTGCAAAAAATATATTGCATTATAGCAATAACAAGTAGTATCTCTTTTGAGCAATAACAAGTAGCATTAAATAAGTAACCTTTTTGATTAAGTTTTCAAATATTATTTTTGCAATGGTTCGATCACTTTTGACCAATATAAGGATGAAACGTGTAATATTATATAGATGTGTATACGTATAAAATAAAATATTTACAAACATAGAAATTAAATATCCTATTATATTATGATCATGAAGCAATTATTAGCTTGTTCATGTCCTCTGACTACGAAGATCTTCAAAGCTGTTGAAAAAGCGACATTCTTTAAATTAGTTTCTAAAACACACTATTGAGATCCAACTAATAAATAAATATATATTATTATACTTATGTGCTATATATCTTAACAACCCTTCAAATATTATAAAAATATCATGTGGATGATTTCAATACCACTGGACTTTTAACTGAAAAAATACGGATAATGTCTATTTTTGGTATACGCCCACGGTTTCGTTACATCGAAACAATTAATTTCTTCTATGGCATGTCTCGTGGATTATTTTTAAATTATTTCACTTTATATTTCATCGACTGTTCTTTTATAAATAAAATAATCATTACGTAAAATTAAAAAAAAAATCGTATCAAACAATATCATTTATTAATGTGAAACAATGATTAAATGTAATTAAATATGATATGAAATATCACACAAATAAAATGGTTCACTTGGATAGGTGGATTTGAGGGAGAATTTGAATTACAAGATAGTAAATCCACTTGTAGGTATTTGTATAGATGTGGATTTGAAATTCATCGTTTTCATTTTGACCTATTTTAGAGTCGTCTAGTGGATTTCAAATTCTTCCCAGTTTGAATGATTTCAAATTACTTTATTCAAATGAAGTCGAATTCATAAATGGTCGCAAAATCACCAAATTGACTGTAATGTGGAAGTTATGTGATCAACTAATCAACTTAGTAGTTTTGGTGAAAGTAAAATCGAGTATTAAAAAACTTAATTGTAACTAGTTAAATAAAAGTTTTATCCATACTTACGAGAATGATACAAACGTTAATATATATTAATTCTTTGGCAAAATATTTTATGTAACTGGTGCATCCCAAGTCGACCCGCCCACGCGCCTCTGACGCGCGTTTTCACAAGCCCCAACGCGCTCTCACGCGCCCCACGCGCCTGGTGGGTGCGTTCAAACCCACCAAGATTCGCTTCAGGCAGTCATACCCTCATGTTATGTTAAGGTTACCCTCATGTTATGTTAGTGTTACCCGTGTTACCCTCACGAGTGTAACACTAACATAACATGAAGGTAATCCTAACATAACACTGGAGTAAGCTAACATAACATGAGGGTATGATTAACATTTTAGTTCAGTGGTTTTAAACTAAGGGTATGAAATCTGGAGATAGAGTCACATTAACATAACGCGAAGGTAACCCTAACATAACACGAAGGTAACACTAATATAACGTGAGGGTAACGACCAAAACACGCGAAAAAAGTAAAGAGGCACGGGCTGGGCGGGCCAGCCCAGCCTGCGTGCGACCCAATTGCACGGATCACAGATCCGTGCAACTGATGCACAGGAGAGTAACTCTAATTTTTTTTTTCCCTTTTGAACTATAAGTGGAAGTAAGGAACTCAAACTTGATATCATGCTTAAGGTGAGATATAAATATATATACTATATTAATTTGTTAAAATCACAGAATAGAAAAGTTTACTGTCATATTTGACATTTATGAATCTAATTTTAAAATATCAACAATTTAAATAGTAACATTTAACCAGTTGATCATCTTCAGTGAACCTTATAAAGTTTGAATCGAAACTTTCCACAACTATAACATTAGTTGTGACTGAGAATCCAATTAATTGTACCAAATGATAATTAAATACAAGAGTAATATATTTAAGTGATATAATTAAGAAAAAGGGGGAAAAAAATAGAAAAAAGGGAGGAGAAGAAAGAAACATAGGATCCGGTCCGAAAGAAAAGGGTAAAAAGGTAAAAAGAGGTGGTTGTGTTTAAAAATAGGGGAGGCGACACGTTGCACATGCACAAACGTGATCTCTGCACACCCATGGGCCCCACTTTTTCACCATATTTAATCAAACCAAAAAGTTCTTTCTTGACCCTCAATTCTGATCATGTATCACTCGCTAATTACGATAATACCCCCAACACACAATCATCAAACTTTATTCCCTGTAATAATAATAATTATTTGTCTTCTCACTAAACATTTATGGCAGTAAAAAGGAATTAAGATATAGTAAGGTAATTACGGAAACAAAAATACAAGTGAATGCTGTTCAAGATTCGTTAGCCTGTCAACATCTCACTCTCTACTTTAATCTTTCTTTCCTTTTTTTTAATCTCTTTTCACTCTTTTCTTTTTAACCCCTCCTCATAAGTCTTTACCCTTTGCCAAATACTTTCAATATTTACAGATGTGGCCCAACAGAAATTAAATTTATTATTTGCACCCCTTATACCAGTATGCTACTAGGTAACCATTCTGCATTGCCCCTGTTCCTCCCCTCCTTGCTCGAATCCGACTCCACCACCAGCCGGACCACCGAGTTGCCCCTATTACTCGATGGAAGCCGAGTTTTCAGCTGATCGAAACTCGGTGCAACCACCTTCTCTATCCATTCCCCTAGACTGGCCCGATCGTGCCATAGACCCCCCAAGATCTTCTCCAATACATCGTCTTCCACTTCTATCGACAAATTCTCATCTACGACCATCGAGAATTTCACAGCTATCGTTTTCTTGATCTCTCGTCTGACAAAGGCAGCGTTTACCGGCTTGAATACTATGGCGTCGTCCATGTGGCTTACTAGCTCATGAGGCACGGATGTAATTGAGAAGTTTGTGTTTCCAAGCCCGAGGTCATCCTCGTGCTCGATTGTGAGATCACTCGAGTTGTGGGATCCATCGGTTTTCTCATCCTCAATGCATGAGGCAGCAAGATTAAGGTCCAACGAAAGGCCAGACCCCGTTTCCTTTCTTGTTTTCAACGACCTATCTCCATCGAGCAGCCAATTTGCTCTTCGTTTCGTGCTCTTTTCTCTAACTATTAGTCCTAGCTGCCAACCCCCACTCGCTATAGATGTAAGCTTCTTCTCGTCCACGAATTGACCATCTCTTAAAGCTTCGGTAGTAGTTCTCGACCAATCCCCGGTTACGATGAACACGGCATTACCAAGACCGACCTCTCGACCATGAGAATCCGTGAGCCTGCCTCTCTCAATTGCTCGTTTTACACTCCCACGAACGAGCATATCCGCTTCATCAATGTCCTCGAGCACAATCACTGAAAAGGGATTTCTTCGAACGGCCTCCGCAATACGATCGATCAACGTCTTACCCCTGAAATTCATATCCGAATCTTCATCATCCCGTCTAAAACCCAGGCATATCATTATCGGACTAGTCCTGCATATTTGCTCAGCCAAAACAGATGCCATCTTCTTCTTACCAACTTTGTCAGGTCCGGTGAACAATAACCACGTGTCACCCCTTGAAGCACCACGTCGTTTTCTATTTCCCGATTTGCATCGTGTGATGGCTGCAGCCACGGCAGAGGCTGCTTCTGCTTGCCACCATGCTTTCTCCATGAGCCCCTTGAGTAGCTTCTTGTATGTATCAGCATCCGAAGCATTAGAAAACTTGTCAAGCAACTTAGTCTGTGGTTCAGAAGAGATTGAGCCAAGGAAATCTTTAGCCTGATCTTCACCAGCTTTCTCAGGTATGCTATCCGGCTCCTTCATCCCAAGAACCAGATCAGTCCTTACGGGACTTCTCGGTTGGCTGATTTGACTGGTATTCAATTGTAGAGCTTCTCCATGAGGTTTCATCGTCTGCAACTTAGGCTGGAAAGGTAAACGTGAGAGGACATTCGGATTATACAAGCTCGCCATAGGAAGACCGAGTGGAGCAGTTCTTTCGGAGCGAGAATTTTGATGAAAATTCGGATGAAGATGCAAGCATGAATCCCTCCATTTTTTCTGTAGCTCAAGAGTCTTCTGCTTGGAGAGTACACCTTGATCCTTATCCTGTAAAAATATGGAAACTCTTAGCTCTACCAAATATCTTGAAACAGGGCTGTTCCATAACTTTAAAACCAAAACAGGAGGGCACACCTGCGATTCATCTTTAGGCTTAGGATCAGTAGTAGTATTGAGTTTGGCATTTTGCAGCCACTGGGGTAGAGATTGCAGTGTCGATTGTTTGGATTCAGAAAATGATTTCTCACTAGCAACAAGTTTTTTGAGCTCCTTTTCGTGATTATCTGAACATTGAGGGCAAAGAGTTGGTCTTTGAGCAGTATCCAAGTTTTCCGGTAATCGTCTCGTTACAGCCGGCGATGAACTTGTGACTACTGGCTTCAAAGACTCCATTGGATTGCTCAAAAGTCTCTCAGTTCCGAGCCTGAAATGCAACAATTAGAAATCAGAATAAGAAGATATCAACAGAGCATAGTAGGGAAAATCAGGATTGATTACTCCAAAATGAAACCACATATTTTTTACTTATCAAGAACAGTTGAAACTAAACCATGCCAAAAACCCAATTAAAGTAAATTCAAATTCAAATGATTAGTGGAAAGAAAACCCAAAGAATATACCTAGGAAACATCCCAGGAAGAGGCGATCTTGAAGCAATAGGCACAGCTTGAAGATCCCAATCATTTTCCATGGTGGAATGATAAACTTGGCATCTCAAATATGTCTCACAAGTTGCAGTTCCTATCAACCAAAGTTTATTGCAACTGTCTCCTCCGCCGAATCTCCCCAACAATTTGGTCATCTCCACCACCGCCGCCGCCCCCGTCTCCGACACCACCGGCGGTTTCTGGTGCTGCTCCACCAGCCATTTCAAATCCCCCAAATCAAGAATCACACCACCATTCCTAATCCTACTCTCGATCACCCCTCCCAATTCCTCGATCTTCGCTGCTATCTGATTCTTATCGGAGAAAAGCCCTTTCTCCATGGATATGATCTCGACATTCTTCAAAAGCCCCAACTCCTTGTTCTCTATTTTCCTCAACAACTCCTTCACCACCGTCTCCGGCTCTGAATCGCCGACCAGAACCGGGTTCCTTTTCTTGCTTCTCAGCATAATCTCCAGCACCTTCTTCACTTCTTCACCCTTGGGGTTTCCGACCTGCCCTGTCCCCCCAGGCTGCAACCTCGGATTCAGATAGACGCTCCGATTCGCCGGAGAAGGAGATGGCATCTGCGGCGATGTTAATTGGGCAGGGCTGGAGAGCAATCTGGGCGCAATACTCGCTCCGAAATTGACATTCCCACCGGCGACATGGTGGTGATGATGTGTGTGCGGGTTCGAGGTGGTCAATGATTGCTCGATGGTGGTCTTTACAGCTGGGCTTGAGAAGCTGGCTTCTCTCATGACGCGGCTCACGCTGGGATCGTCGAGAATTGATATAATGAGCTGCTCGAGCTCCACTTTGACGGCGAGCAGCGGCTGCTGTTGCTGCTCGGGGCAGCCGCGCCGCTGATGAGCCTGCGCGCGCTTAAGCGCCGCCATGAGGGCGTTGGAGATCGGCGGCTCCATCCCGGAGGCGTCCATGTTCTGAGCCGTTGGGAGGCGTTCTAAAGCGACGCTGAAGCAGAGCTCCAAGGCGCGGCACTGGAGGGGGTGGCTGGAATTGGGGTGGGAGCGGATGCATGCTTGCCGCAAGAACCCAGACGGCGAGGCAAGGAGCGTCGCCGCCACGTGCAACGGCGTCGTTTGTCCGTGGTTGCGGCGGCTCGCCTCGGCTATAGAGTGGTTCAGAACACTGGCAGCCTCGGGTGTAAGGGTCTGCTGAATAGTGCTCAAACCGGCTCTCATATTCTTCTTCTTCTTTATCCCAATTTATTAATAACGTATCCAGGCAAGATGAATCTGCAGAAATATTATTTCCCCTGATGAAAATTGCTCAGCAAAATGCTGAGAATTTGAAGCCAAAGATCAAATCTTGATTATGTACAGTAACAATTATGTTTGGGTTTTTCTTGAATACTCCCCTTCTCCCCCTCTACGAATCAGTTATCGAATGTGAGAAGACTAAAAAGCTGTGTCTGAAATTCAACGAGAAAAGGAAAGATGAGACCACCTCCTTTTCACACAAGCGCACCTCTCTCTCTCTCTCTCTCTCTCTCTAAAGGGGGTTTTGATGATATGAGCAATGAAGGACATAGAAATCCCCTCCCTCTTTCCCATTCAATACACCATAAAATATCCCTCTCCCAACTGATCCCACATGAACACATAAAACAAAATGCGAAAAACAAATGGTTATGGCATAATTAGCTCTATTATTTAGCAATTTACTTCTTTTCCTATTTGTGGGTGTGACATAATAATAATAATCATAGAAAAAGAAAAAAGAAACAATCAAAAGATACAGTACAGAATTTTGTATTAAATAAGAGCATAAAAGGCCAAAAGGTGTTAAAAGTTTAAGTAGGAGGTGTCAGAGAAAGAGAGCATGCAGTGTTTGTTTTCTTGTTTCTTTTTAAATAGGAGGGGAAAAAGAGGATGGAGAAGAAAGAATTTCTGGAAATTAGGGGCCATCTAAGTACTTTCCACTCCCTTTTTCTCTACATTTTTATCATATTATTAACTATATTACTACTTACTTCTTTCTTTTTCATCTCAATTTTCCCTGATCCTCTTGTCTATAAATGTTCCAAGTACAATCACCCCTACGTTTATCGAGGGTTGTGAATAAGAGAATACAGCTCGCAACCTATTTGAGATTGGGCGAGAAAGATTGGTCTTATTCGATTAGGAGATAATAGTGTAGAGTTGGAGTACATTAATACTCTGTTCAACAGATTCACGAATCTAATCGACCATGACTAGTTTCAATGTAACATTTATGTTTAAAATATATTAGCTTCGTAACAACCTCTTGACAAATTGATGTGTCTAAAATGGAAAATGAATAAAAAAGAAATGTCCTACTTTTTAGTGTAAAATTGTTATTTAGTTAAGGGTTTCAGAATTCTTTATTGAATAGGTGAATTTTTGTTGTACATGATGTATATGGTCTTGTGCACTTGCATCAAGAGAATAAAGTAGAAGGTTTTATTTCTTTGTATGAAAATTAGAAAAAGGTGGTGGAAAGGTGAGGAAAGAAAGATAAATGAAGCTTTTTTAGAGGAGATTCATGAGTGGTAACCGGTAAAGATTATACTTTTATTTACTTCTCTTTCTCTCTCCTCGACTTTTTTAATTTACTCTCTCTCTCTCCTCTCTCTCTCTCTCTCTCTCTCCTCTCTCCCTCTCTCCATGCATGACTGTAGATTGACTGCCTTTTTAACCCTTTTTGTGTTTTGTGTCTAGTTCTCATCTATCATTGACAAACTAGAATCCCAACTTTATTACTCGCGCGTGTTGCTACGCTACACCAACAATTGAAATTCAAAATAATATTAGGTTCAACTAGTTGTCTATAAATGTAATTTAACTCCTTTAAATTGGAGATTATATAACAACCCTGAAAAAATATATCAATCCTAACAATTTATTTGAAGTGGATTCGTCAATTTGTAACAAAAAAACTCATTCAAAAAAAAAAAAAAAAGCTTGGTTTCGATTTGATTTCGTATTAAGTTTGATAAAGTTTATAATTAAACAACATTGAATAAGAACACATTAATTTCGATTCAATTTATTTACACACTTAATTTTTTTCAATTTAATTAGGATGGTGTTTAATTTTAGATAAAAACACTTTATAAATAAATATTCATGAATATGAGAAAGTACTCTAGAGTATGCGTAGCATTTATCTATATTATTAAGAAACTATGACTTTTGTTTTGTTTATAATTAGGAGAAGCCCATTAAATTATAAATAATATATATTGGTATTAAACTGCAGGGCGTCTTTTAAAATTATTTTAGTTTCTAGCTAATATACATAGCCATCAACCAACTTAGTACAAATTAATTAATTAATTAGCAATTAAACAAAACATAATTATAACAAGTTCAGAAAGCACTATAAAAATAGGCAAATTTCGAACAAAACGTGAACAAATGTGTAATAATAACACTGTTTTCTAATTTATTGTTACCTAACACCTACATATATAATAGGTTTTTTGATAAAACGACTTTAGACTTTCTTAGTGGAGTAGCTGTTTTTTTTTCTAATAAATAAATTTTCCCTCCCCTCTTAACTCATGATATAATAGCATGTACAATTCTTCATTAAATTAAAATACAATAAACTATTTGTCATCGATTGCTTTATATTTGCCCTTGGCGTTGATTAATTAAAATGTTAATTAGTAGTTATCCACTTAAAATAATTATCTTTAATAATGAATTGCACGTATTTTATATCATAGTCTTTTTACCTTTTATTTCACCAATTTTGTTAAAAATGACGCATATGGTAATTTTTTTCGATAAATGGAGACAAACATCAACAAAAATAATTCTATAATCCAAAAAGGTGCATGTATTTTTAAATTTCATCGATTTATCATGATCGGATGATAATTGGATGACGTTAACGTAACTATTAACATGTGAATGAGAATAGCCAACGGAACCTGATCAACCATGATCGATAATTTAACAGAAAATTGGAAGAAAAAATTATGTTGTGAGGGCATAAGATGGATACCATATGTTGCGCTATATATTCTTGTGATCACAACAATTTATAAGAGAGCTTGACTCCTGTGAGACCGTCTCATGTGCGACGGCACTCACGCACGGTCGTGTTCTGGGACACGGTCGACCTTGCGCGAAAACACATACTTATAGCTCTAAAAGACATACTTATAAATACAAATCACATACTTATCTCGACCGTGCCCTGAGACCCGACCGTGCGCCACAGATTGCTCTTAGTTTTCAGGTGAGGCACGGTGGTGTTCCAGGGCACAGTCGTGGACGAGGAAAAAAATCACATACTTATAGTGAAAAATCACATACTTATTGTTGAAAAAAACATACTTATACACCACAGTCGCGCATGGTCGTGTCCTGGGACACGGTCGATAGTGCGCGAGTGCCGTCGCATGTGAGACGGTTGCATACGAGTATTTGTGTTTATAAGAAACAAATCAACTATGGATTATAAAAGATACAAAATATATATATTTACAAGAATATTCTCAAAGAATATTTGACTTATAATCCTTATTACTAATTTATCTTCCCATATATGGTATAAAAACATAATTGAGTACTTCAATTGTCCGAACATTTACTTAGCAGATCTATGAAGTCTAATAACATTACATGTTAAAACTAATTAGGCAAAAACTTGTGTGCACCGGGGCACGGATCCGTGCCCCTGACCTGACCCGACACATGGGCCGCCTCCACGCGCCCCTAACTAAGTTGGTGTGCGCCCACACACACCTGAATATCTAGTTGATGATTCAATTATGTGTATTACATGTATACCCTATAGGTATTACACATATACCCTATAGGTATTACACTTATATTTCTTGAGATTTAATGATAGGTATTATGTGTTTACTCTATAGGTATTACATGTATACTCTATAGGTATTACACATATACCCTATAGGTATTACACTTATATTTCTTGAGATTTAATGATAGGTATTATGTGTTTACTCTATAGGTATTACATGTATACTCTATAGGTATTACAAACTTACTCAATTAAGGTATTGATTTTTTGTTCTATAGGTATTACATGTATACTCTTAAGGTATTACATTTATACTCTTAAGGTATCATGTGTTCATTCAATAAAGGTATGAATTATTTGTTTTTACTTTTGTGTAGGTATCACATGTTTACTCTATAGGTATTACATGTATACTCTATAGGTATTACAAACTAACTCAATTAAGGTATGAATTATTTGTTCGAATTTTTGTTCTATAGGTATTACATATTTACTCTATAGGTATTACATTACTGTATGGTGAGTTTAATATTTCTAAACAATAAAACCGCGATTTATATCATATTCTTCCTCATTTTTTTCTGCAAATTGCAGAATTCATATGAATTATTATCACATAAACATTGTACAAAGAAACCCTAGAGCAAATCCATACAATTATCCTTTGCAAAATCGAGAAGAAAGGAAGAAAAATCATCCTCTGCAACCGTCTCACCATCCTCTGCCCCAACTTCCCTTTCCGATCAGCCCTCACTCCGTCGCAAACCTCTCCATTTTTGTTCTCCTTTCTCTGTCAGAATGTCTTCTTCCGCCACTCCCAACCAAATCCTTTCATAACTTAGTCAATACAAAGAGTGAATCGAAGGCTTCCTTATCGGAGTCGAAGTGGAGATGCGAAGCAAAGTCGGAGCAGAGATGAGAAATAAAGAAGAAGAAGAAGAAGAAGAAGAAGAACACAAAAAAAAAAAGAAAGAACTGCAACAGAGAAGAAGAAGAAGGAAGAAGAACGGAGAATAATAATGGAGAAGAAGGAATGTGCGTAGAGAAGAAGAAGAAGAAGAAAAAGTAGAAAAGAAGGAAGAAGAGGTGTTGTGGAAGAAGAAGAAAAAAGAAGGAAGAAGAAGAAAGAAGGTGCAAGAAGAAGAGAAAGAAGATGAAATGAAAAATTAGGATTTTGATTATATATAGTGTATTCGGGTCAGGTTTGGGGCATGGATCTAAGATCCATACCCGGGGCACCCAAGTACTACTCAACTAATTAACTAGATACACATATCAACAAGGGTCATAATGCATCATTCTCTCTAAACTCTTGGCTAACTCAAAACATGTTTAACGAACCCCACTAACAAAACATGATGAGGCATGCATGTTTGCCCAATTTTTCTTTAAAAAGTAATAAAATAAATTTAAAAGAAAATGAGAAGAAGAATGGTAGGGAAGAAGAGTAGATTTTAAGTGAGACTATTTTACGAATCTCATTAATGAGAAAGGCCAACCTACAATCAACTTAACAATTCATATAAAAATTCATAAATATGAGTTAAATTTATAAGTAAGTAAAAAAATCCGGCTACACCTGAGTTTTGGTCGGTTTAAAATTAGTAAATGAGAAAGAGGATAAGCATTTGCAAAGTTATTTTATTTATCTGCCTTTTTAGTGCATTAAAAAAGGCAACTAACTTTAGCTAATATATTTTGGGCGGCTCCAATATTTATGCCACTACTCTACTTGTGATATATATTAAAATCTAAAGTGCCCTACAATTATATCTGCTCATTTCTCACTTTATTTATTTATATTCATTTTCTTCCAAAGTTAATGCAGTTGTTGAACGATTCCTGAGAGTTGTGGTTATTAGTAAGTATAATCAATATTTGAAAGTTCACAAAATGTCACTTAACCTTTACGTTTTTGGGTTGACTTGATATGTGATTTAACCAATTATTGATAAATACTGGTACGAATACCTGTAAACTCATAGTATGAATTGAAAATGAATATATCGATAGATAATGACATTAATATGTCAAGTTCATCCTAAAGTAGAACTCTAAAAGTATACTTTAAACTTTGTTTCGCAAATAGGAAGATACAATCGTAAGAAAATGGTTGCTACCATAATATGAACTCAAGAAAATATGCAAGATTGAAGAATCTTAATCACACCTATGTGCGAAAAATTCTATGTCGATATTATTACAGTTGACTGCCCTAGAAAAACCCCAAAAGAAAAAAAAAATGTAGAAAGAAATAGGAATAAAAAGGCCTATTTCAAGAATTTTATGGTCAACAAGTGAGGATTTTTGTCCTTTTTCACACTGTACAACCAAGAGATTAAGTTAATGTTGATATCATTATAAAATAATAATTATCAGTTAATTCTTTATCAATCAATCTCAGTAACAATATCAACATGCATGGAGAATTAATCAGATATCTAAACAAATTCTTTATCCATAACCCTCGTTTTATTATCATTTGAGTTTAGTATTATTAGATTAGTATTTCATTTTATATTTTATTTACAATTTTAAAGTATACGACATTGATAATATATAAAATTCTAACATTTAACTAAATGAAGTTTATGATTCAACTTAAATACACAATTAATTCGATGACAGAAACTGCAATTAAAATAGAGAAAATGCAATTTAAGCATATCCTTGACTTTATTGGCACTGTCAAAAAATTCTTTAGAAAAAAAAGAAAAAAGAATTCTTGCATGTAAGAGATTTGGCTGGTCTTTAGTTGAAGATATTAGCTCACATATTATTATATATCACGATTTGTCATCTAGTGATCATGGCATGTCTGAAATTGGTAAGGGAATCATTAGCACATATTGGTACAATAATTAATTAATTAAAAAAATTCGAAAGTGATGTAATAACAATCTTAATAATTATATATATACTTACCTCTTGTTTGACTTATTTAGTTAACTAATTATTTGTTATATATTTGCTCATCAAAAAACTTGTGGTGAAGATTTCTTCATTTCTAATGGTTTAATTCTTAATTATTTCCACATATCATAAATTAAATTATTTGAATTTTTTTACCATGCATAATTTAGTTAATGGGATTTTAAAGTGCAGACCCCAAATTTAAAAAGAATATTGCGTAAACACTAACCCAAGTTAATTTTTGTACTCAATAACACGCTAAATGCTTTAAATAATTATTCAAAAGAAAACTAAATAAAATCGTAGTCAAAATATTCAAGGTCCTGACTTATAATCTTATTAATTAATATCGAGCTAAGTATTATAAATAATTTTATTGATGCAAAGTTACAAGCACATGTAAAATTCCAAATTAGTCTTTACTTTTTATTGTCAATCCATATTAGAATCCACTTATAAACTTGATGTGAATGTGAACCTAAAATACACACAAAGAACCATAACAAGATCATGAAAGGCATAGGAAAAATTGAAATTTCAAATGTGTCAACCACAAATGGAAGGTTCTAAATAAGCAAAAAAGAAAGAAAGGAAAAAAAAAAGGGTGTTATTAGTGAAGGGTGCATTTGTCTTTTCACAAGTGTAATAATTTATTTATTTAAATTGAATATAGCTTTCTATTACACATAAAAAGGTTATGGCCCCATTATGATATATTTTCATAGTCGTTAGAATTGTACCCTTTTTTTTTTTTTTTTTTCCAAAATTGCTTAATTTACTTTTTTTGCTTAGAGAAATCTTGACGAACAAAAATCATCATCATATTCTCCTTTTTGCCTTTTGGTAACGCACGCTTTCACTTGCCCTTTACGCGTTTTTCGAGCCTCCAACCACCTTTTTACCACTTCCACACCCATCTATCATTCACATTTTAATTAATTAACAAATCTACTTATTTATTGCAAACTTTTGTTTGTTAATAATTAATAATGACCCTTTTAAATATTATTGGAAAACTAATGATACACAAAAGGATGGAAAAGTTTCTGGTGTGGTCAGATGGTTCTCTGAAAAGAACATCACGAATTGTGGCAAAATGTACCTCAAAGTATCAATGATTAATTTACTGGTGTGGATGTGGAGCAATTAAAGTAAATCAATTTTGTTTATTACTTTTGAGTTGTGTTTGTGTTGAAATATTTTTTTCCTTCAAGTTAGAAATTCATAATCACGACTTCAATTATATCGTGTTTGAGTTAAGCGATAAGTATAATCAGGGACGGACCCATTCAAGGGCCAAGGGGGGCACTGGGCCCCCCTGAAATTTTGAAAAAAAACAAGGGTATTTTCGTAATTTCAACTATTTTTATAAAAAAAACTATATTTTTATTTTTGGTCCTATCAAAATAGATGTTGTGTGATTAATTTTCATCTTGTTATTATTCGATTATCAATTTCAATTCAGCAATTGAGAAATATGTCCACTTTTAATCTTTTTTCGTCGTAATCACAATTTTCCAGTCACGAAATTATGGGGCAATTGTGTGACACTCGTTAAAAAGTGGTCGGAAAATTGGGATTCTAGCTAAAAAAAGGACTGTAGTTCGACACGTTTCTCAATTGCAGGACCAAAATTAATAAATTGAAAAATAATTGGATCAGGATCGGATAACACCTTTAGACAGCACCAAAAATGAAAACGCTATTAAGTTACTAGTTTGGATGCTATTATAATTTTAATAAAGTAATATTAATTATGTCTAAATTGTAATAAATTTAAACTTTTATTCAATGTTATTCAAGAAATTTTTTTTTAACTAGTTGACTTGGGCCCCCTGGACTAAAATCCTGGGTCCGTCACTGAGTATAATATATTTAAAAATCGTTATTTTCCTTGTAAAAGTTTGTTTTTGAATGATGTGATGTATTCCGATCATGTAATGTCTACAATTTAATGCACATTGGATTAATAATGCTAAGAATAAGAGGAATTAATTAGCTTATATAATCTAATTGTGTGTGTCCAATTAATAAGTCTATCCTATTTATATATAAGTGAGGATTTCTTTCTTTCTGGAAGAAGTCTTTCTTATGAGAAAGTGTAGGTTTGGTGGAATTTGTTGTAAGAAGTAATAATTCCCCTAAGAAATTTCTTTTATTTATTTATTTTAATTTCAACTTTTGCCTGCTTGTATTTCAAATAATTAAGGTTTATTCAAACTGATTCAAAAGTCTATGAAAATAAATCGGAACAGGGAAAATATGCTTTGATTTTAGGTAAAAACTTGCGTACCCCGGTGCACCGTACCCCCAAAGGTATTATTAGTTTGGTATTAGGTATATATCCATAAGGTATTATTGGTGTATTCATAATGTATTAGTGGTATATTCTTGAAGGTATTAGTGGTATATTCATAATGTATTAGTTGCATATTCATAAGGTATTACGTGTATAATTGAAATATATGTTTTAGTTAAGATATTATTCAAGGTATTACTTTTGTTACATGTTAAGATATTACTCATATTACTTAAAGGTATTACAATAAGTGTTTGGGGACACGGTGTCCCGGGCCACACAAGACCTACTCTTGATTTTATTAGGTTAGACAGGGCTTAATTGAAGTGAATTATGGTGGCTAAATATATAAATACCAATATACCAAATTGGTAATCAATTTCTATAGATAAACCACGTGGATTATAGATCACTAGACCTCTATTATTATAATATTTTAGAGGAGCTATTATTAGTAATATTTATAATATACTAATAGCAAAATGTTTGGGAAGAATTACAAAAATGTCATTTTCCCGTCCATTTTATTCTTTGTCCTTTTGTCAATGTGTCAAAATGTGATTGAACATTGATTGTATTTTTTTTTATTTGACATTATTATTAGTTATTTTAATGTTTGGCTTGGAGGATATTCTTCAACAATTAAATAATATTAAAAAGTAGAAGTTATGATTATGTCTATAGTCTATATAGGCTATAGATATTTATAGACAATTTTTATTGGAGAAATCAATAGAATGACTTGCAACATACTCTTCCATCTATAAAATAATATATATCTATATTCATACTATATAAAATGTCACATAAATTTGTGTAAATAACTTTTTTTATTTTTTTTCAAGATTTCATTTTGATTTTCTAAATTAATTTAGTAATTTTAAATTAAGCTTTCATCTCAAGCCATTGAAATCGAATTTTCTCTCAAAGTCATTGTCCTTATATAAAGAATGTTTATTCATTTAATAACACTCACTTACCTAGCTTATAAAAATTAACAATTTTAATAAATTCTTTTAATAATAATAATAAATATATTTCAAATAAATAGAATTGTAAATTTCCCGCCCATATTAAAAATTATCTATACTATACTAATATCAGGACAGTTGGGAAATTATATAACAAGACGCGCAATGCGCGGGTACACTGCTAGTGTTTATAATACCAACAATTCTTTATTTGGATGGGTGATTAAATTGTTAATCTTGTTGGCCTTCTTCTATGGTTATCTGTCATCCGAATATAATCCCGATTTACCTGTCATCCAATTGAGAGGTCTATGATCAGATGAGAAGAGTTCTTCATCTTTTCTCTAATAGAAAATGATCAATTGTTAAATCAAATCCCACACGCTTTTGTTTTAAGAACCTCATACAAGCTGGGGAGTCTAAAATTATATATATAGCGATAAAATATTTACTTACAATTTTAGAGAGATAATCGATCCTATATATACAATTTGAAGTACATTTAATTAACTCATATTAATTAAGACTCCGAAGGTGCATGGAATTAACCCGCTATATAAGCCAACTTACAGTTTTTAGTGTGTTTTTTTTTTAATCTGAAGGAGTACTATTATTTTATTAATTAGGACGATAATTTCATTAATTTGATGATACATTATCACTATTTGAATGCAGTTACAACTTACAAACATATAATAGAGAGAAATAGCAAAAAGTTAAGCGTATACGTTGACAAAAATTAATCAATCGTCTATATATTGTCCCGAACGATACGTGGCGTTGTGACACAGTCAGTTTACCCTTATTTCAAAGAGATAATTAAGGGATAGGTCGACAGTTTCCAGCCTATATATCGTTTCCGGGTTTACAGGATCAAGATATAACATGGATTGGATAAATTGGAAAATTCTGGCTTGAAAATAGCAAAAAGATCTCTGGAAATAGCAAAAGGAGCTCTGGAAATAGTTTTTCCTTATCCAAAAAAGTCCAAAATCGCACCTAAGGCGTGTGTCTGGCCTTCCACAGTTTTAGGGTATTTCGTGTTGAATTTATGGAAACACGAGGGGTTTTGTGTATTTTCTTTTACACAAGGGAGAACGATGTAAGATTTTTATAACACGAGGGGTTTTTGCGCATTAAACCCCATCAAATCAAGATCCTAAGTATTATATACATAAGTCCTTCCAATTATTGATCACTATGAAAAATCACATGTAATAGAATGAGTTAGCAATTTCGTATGTCTCAAGAAGCTCGTAGCAAAACTATACGACCTCTCATATTTGCTTGTTATAATTTTAGCTGATTAAAATCGGTACTTAATACAAGTAAAGACACTAATGACTTCAATTAACCCATGATCTTATAATGACTAATTTGGGCACTAATTAACGTCATGTTTTCAGTAAAAAATTCGGTTAAAAATCTAATCTAGAAAAAAGTTTCGATTTTCTTGACGTTATTAATTTGATAATAAACTAGTTGCATGTTTTAAACATATAGGCGATAATTAATCTAAAAATTGTAAAAATTATTTTAGTGATAGAAGAAATTCTCTTATTAGTTATGTTAATCAAAGCTAAGAAATAAATTAAATGCAAAAGTCAAGATGGAAAATTAAATATTCTGGTATAACTCGAGCTAGCTATATATACAAAATGCAGCCCTTATTTTTTGACTTTAATTAATGCGTATATTTATATATATGCTAGTTAGAGTACTGACCAAATTCGTAAAGTGGGAAATTAATGTATGCATGAATTTACATCATAAAAGTTATTGCTTTCTTTATAATCGAAATATTCAACATCTCAATAGTGCTAATCACTTGGACAAATGTCAAATGTTAGGTACTTATAATACCATATTTGGATAAAACATTAATTACCTACACACTTTAGGCTAATTAAATCGTATTACGTAACCGGCAATTGATTGATATATAGCCATTTAACAAACTATCAAGTCTATAGGAAAGCAAACATTTTCCCATTTAATTAGTGTTTACTTGTTTTTTCTTTCTTTCTATCTTTTTTTTTTCCCAAGAAATAAGATACAAGTCTATGTCATAAATCCAATATATTATGTTTGGAGAAAATTATGTCATAAATCAATATATTATAAACAAACAAGAAGGTCGGAGGTTGATGATATCATTAAATTATTAATTTATATTATCAAAAATCGAACCATTTGTTCTAGTATATATCTTTAATTTCACCACGGGTCCTAACATTTTTAATATATATCCACCAACCTAATTACTTCCTGTAAGTTTCTATTAAGGGAAACCCTATATACTATTTAGAAAAAATATTCAAATTTCATTTAAAGCAACGTGACATTAGTCACATCAAGCTAGTGATCTAATTTTGAAGAGTACATGGTATGAAATAAAAAATTTAAGACTCTACAAAAAAATTGGTTAAGACAAGAGTTAAAAACAAAATTTTTTTTTTGGAAGAAATTGTAGCACGTCAATATTTCACGAGACATACTGAAATGATCAATTGTTCCTTAAATGAAATTCATTGGAAACTCCACACATTTTATTAGATCGATGTGTTAATAGAGGAACAATGAGAATCTAGTCATACATCTTTAAGTATCTATTTGTGAAAAGGTGTATCATTTGAGTCGTCGATCAAAAATTTTAAATTGTTGATAGGTAGAAAATATGTGCATTTTATTGTGGTTTGATTTGAGATTTTATAATCTTTTATGTGATTGAATGCACTGTTTTCATATCTATATATGTTTTTGGTATCAAAATACTTCATATATCATATTCACTATTATTCAGAAATTTTGGAGTATATTTTGATCAAGAGATATGTTCATGGGCCGAGAAATGAACACAAATCGAAGTTGGGGCAGTTTGGGCCCAAAAGCCCATCACACTGGATCACCCAGTGTTAGACCAGTCTGCCAATGTGATTCGTCTGCAGCCCAGCCCAGCGAGATTGTGTACGAGATTTTGGGCCGAAATAGGGTTAAGCCCATCTCCAAAGGGCTTAAAAAGATATGTTCACACATATAATTAGAAGGAGATGATTCTTTTCTTTCTCTCCAAGCCACTTTAGAGAGAGAATTATTTTATATAGATTAGTTTCTTTTCTTGTGGATTATTCTACAACTTTCATGGATTCGATTTCAAGGATGCTTGAATAATTCTTCAATTCCGGTTAGCAGGGATGTTTGAACCCATATATTTATTTATGTTTTGATTAATTCGGTTTCCCTTCTCGATGTTTGATTGGAATTGATTATGCTATCTGTGTTGAATGATTTCGATTATTGATGCTTGATATAGATTGATCACCTAGGTTAAGTGTTTGATAATTGATTGCTAGAATCTTAAATCATGAATCCTAATTGTTGTGATTTAATTTTCATTAGTAGTAAACTAGAGGTCGTGCATCTCTAGGGTAGCATAATCCTAGATTATCAAATCGAGCCTGTGTATTTGGAGTCTAGTTCATCCTATCGTCTTGGTGATTAATGCATTTGATGAATTAAATCTAGAGAGCTTATTCTAGGTTGTTCAATTGAATAGGGTTAATTAGTGATCTTATCCTAATTTAACTAATCTTAAGAGACGATTCGGTTTAACAGAGCTTGTTGTTAGACTAGGGATGATAATTTTATGATAATCTGAGAGAGGGTGTAACATTGATTAAAGCATAATTGATATTGAGTGATAATTGAACTGTTAACTGGAATACTTTCCATCCATTGATTTCTTGTTTAATTTGTTTTCTAGGTTTTTAGTTAATTTTAGTGTTAGTTACCAATCAATCTGATAACCCCCAATTTCTTCTGTTTCTTGAATTGAATATAGGTGACATAGTTAAATCTTCACTCCTCGTGGGATCGACTCCGACTTACCCTATCTACTAGTTAGTTAGATTAGGAAGGATTTTATTTAATTTTATCGCGTCGCGACAGCGCGGTCAATTGTGTTATAAGATATGGTTCAGATGTCTTTTATTACAACATTTATGTACATTCACGACATTGGATTCAAATCTATTCACATATAAATCTTAAATTGACATCTTTTTTTGTTGACATTTAATCCATTCACCTTAAATTCCAACAAAAATAGAATTTGCTTTTGTCTCAAACATGACCACATATATTTGAACTCTCAAACATGAGTTCCCTTCATTATCACTCCCAATAGTACTTCTTCAACTCGATCTATTTGAAAAGATTATAGCCAACCAGCTGAATTCTTATTTTATTCTTGATCCCAATAATGGAATAACATATATAATTCAAAAGTTGCTTTAATATTCCTCCAAGCAAAGATTGCTAAAAATAAATTAATGAATGAATGGAGCAAACTTCCATCTTGCCATTAATTATAAGTCGACCAATATTCCCCCAATAGGCCTTTTTCCCTCCTCCAAATTCAAAATTGCAATGAATGAGTTTTATGATCCACAAAATTAAAGCTTTTCTCAAAGTGTAATTGATCATGTTTTTTATTGAGAGACAATAATATTAGGGCCCTTTAACTGATCTTTTCACTTGTGCAAGTCAAGCCCCACCAACTTTATGCATGTAATTAAGTTTCTACTTAATCTGTCTTCAACATCAAAACTTCTAGCAATTAAACACATGATTATAACAATTCGCCCACATGTGGGCCACACGAGCACCGTCCCTCGTCCTGGATAGTAAACTTTTATAAAGATGTTATTTTTATATGTAATAATTCTATCGTATAAATTTTATTTAGATATAATTAGGTTTATGACGCTCACGTATGTAGAAATTAACTATGTAAGAAAGTGGGTATACTTTTTCCATGACACACAATATATTTGGGGGAAAAGGAAGCTAAAAGATCAAGCAAAAGATGGTTATTGGCTAAACTTTTCAAAAGGAGAAGAAATTGAAACATCATTTTCAGGAGAAGTTGCAGATCATTATAGTATTAAAAGGTGGATGGTTGAAATATTTGATGCCATTAAATCATTTTGTAGCTTCAAGTTCTTAGATGCATGAAAATTTTATTTTATACATATAATATATCCTATGCTTTATTAGCCCAACGTCTATTAATGTTTGTCATAGCTCCTAGCTAGCTAATGGATATTGTTTCTTTTTGGTGACTTGTCATTTAAATATTATATATTGTGGTGATTTTAATGTTATACTTCTGGAAATCATCATAATTAAATATTATAAACTTGATTAGGCTTTAATATTATAACAAAAAATTATAGAACTTGTTTGAGTTTGCATGCATGTATTTAAATTTATTAGTTAAACTCCAATTTTATCCATCTTTTCTTTTGTATTATTATATATATGCATGGTGGATATATATAATTAAAATCTAGAAAACATGAAAATGATCAATTGAAATTTCATTTTGTAAAGTTTTCCTCAATTAATTCATTAATGCAACTTCAACCAATTCCAATTAAACCTTCTCCACTTAGGCTAAAGAGCATAGAAGTGGAGAAAAACTCATCTTCCTCCATATGAAAAACCCCCCAAAAGTTGTGGGCAATAATTAAATCCCAAAATATTTGCTATATATACATAAAGAACATATAGCATCTATATGACTTTGGACTCCAACTTTTGATGTTCCAAATAAAATAAGAACCCTAAAAAAGTTAAAACCAGCAAATGAGATTTCCTCTCAAAAAGGGGGAAAAAGAAAGCCACTTTTCCTGCACCAATGGCATGGATTTATTGGTATATTATGAAACTGTGATCACTTATATACTTTACACAGAAGCATCCAACTTCCACATGGAAACAAGATAATCATGGGTAAGACACTTAGATAATTTTATATTTATTTATTCATACTTCATTTTGATAGTACTGTAACACTATATTATATAAATGTGTGTAATAATAAGAATATAATATATACCAACATAAGTATAATGGGGTTTAATGGTGGTGCAAATATATTAGAATTTCACCATGCATATATAAAGATATTCTAAATTGTGCTTTTAAAAGTTGAGACAAATCTTTGGTAAAGGATTTTGAGTTAAAATAAAATAAAGTGGAGTAATATTGTACGTAGATCCTTGTGCTCAAAGGAACATTATTAGTACGTGAGAGGTACTTATTATAATCCAATGGTGGAGCATGAAAGTTGAAGTGCGTATGCAGCAAAGTCTTTTAATAATTAAAACATTATTATTCTCCTAATTAATTCATTTATTATTTTCATACTCAAATATCCTATTGAGCTTTCTGATTCATAAGCCACTACCAAGTAATTGATTTAATTAATTTGATGAGCTAGCTACCCTTTTCTACTTTATTTGAAAAGTACTATATCATTGTGGAATTTAATGTTTCTTCATATAATACACATCGTTATTCATCACTTGCTTTTCTATGATATATATATGAGTAATTTGAATTATGAAATTTGAAAAATAAAATGCTATGACACAAAATTATACATGGAGAGTCTTGCGTTAGATCTTCTTGTGGATCCTATTCTGTGAGAAGGGATATATTTGACTTGATTAACATGGATCAACGTCTGGTCAACAAAGTTAGAAGTATTATTTTTTATATATGTGAGAAATATTTTTCTGCGTATGATAGCAATACTTTTGAAAAGTTCATACAATGTACTCCCTCCGTCCCCACTTATTTTGCCTACTTTCACCGGCACGGATCTTAAGAAAAAACTGTTTGACTTTGATGTGATGTGTTATTTTAATATTTTTGAGTGGCAATTTTGTAATTAATGTGTGCTTTTTGAGTGTAAAAGTTGTAAAATGAAAGAAATGAAGGGGTAAGGTCGTAAATTTTTTTTGCCATTTTTGGGTTGGCAAAATAAATTGGGACAAGCAAAAGTGGAAAGTAGGCAAAATAAGGTGGGACGGAGGGAGTAATACTTATGTGTGACGGTAATATTTTTATACATGTTTCGTGTAATACATTTGCCTTCAAGACTCTAAATAAATGATGAATTTGAAAAGTTGTAATTTAGGGTAGTTATATAGTACACCAGGTGTATTAATACACCAGACATTCCACTCATTTTTAGCCATCAGATCTGAGATTATTAAGATCAAAGTCAACTATATTCTCAGATCTAATGACTGAAAATGATGGAGAGTCTGGTGTATTAATACACCCGGTGTACTACAGAAGTGTTAGGATGTATACTATAAGCCTACCTTTTATATGAACATCTTTATGATATGAGATTCATTATGATCAAATGTTTGCATTTTATATTATTGTTGTTGTCCAGTTTAGTCTATACTGTAGATAACATGGTGTGTGGTGTCACACAGAAGATCATGCTATCAGTTCCTTATAGATTATAAATAATAGCTCACAACCAAGATGGATTTGGACAAACCATTGGAACGGTTGTAGTGTAATTTGGTATTAGTCTATCTTGACTATAAAGTTACACTAGTACATTTTGTATGTATTGAGCAGGACCATATGAGGTTGTTCGATTTGTACTGACTATAAATAAAAGAACAAGACCTCTGTTATTATGGATGTACATCTTCTTAATCCCTATATAATAACGGGCACGTGTACTCAGTGTTTGTTTCTTTAATTTACCAAAGGGTGAGATTTATTAATAAATCAATAGGCTCAGTGAATTGGGAGATAGCGTTGTTTATATGGTGTGCTGTTGATTATAGAAGGAATCCGTGTCCTAATTATTTAGGATGATGATGTCCCCTTGAGGAGCTCATAAGGATTATCATGTAACCCCTGCAGGTGGATTTAATCCGACATGATGATAAAGATGAGTGGTACTACTCTTGGAATTAGATGTAAATTAATTAAGTTGTCAGTAACTTATTTAATTTATGGACATTCGATATCTTAAACGCGGGGAAATAAATGTACATATAATAAATGAGCCCATATTGTAATATGGGATTAGGACGGTAGTTCAATTATAACTCTTTAGTGGACCGAGTTATAATTGATGGGCTTAAGCGAGATGTTCGGGCCGAACACGGGATGCCTAAGCCCATCAGGAGGCCCAACCTAATTCCTCCTCAGGGTCCCTGTTGTAGCCTATAAATAACCCTAATATCAGCGCCTCCTAGATTACGTTTTCTCAATCTCACACAAATAAAAACAGATTCACTTGAGAGAACTAAGGAGGCGAGTTTTCTGTGTCTTTTGGAAGATCGTCGCCCACACGACGTCCAAAGGAGAGGGATAGGAATACGGCAGAAGGTCGTGAGGTTCGAGGCTCGTTGATCGTTTGCAAGTTCTGACCTAAGAACTGTTTCGGCTTCGCCTTTTGAGGCGAAAAGGTATAATTCGTTTTCCGCTGCATGTCTATAATGTTTTCGATTCCGAATTAGATAATCACATAGAGTCGGCGATCCGGTGGTTCCAACAAGAAGGACCCTGTAATTTAACGTGTAATACTTTTGTTCTCATCAAGTATTATTTTTGGGTGCATCACTCTTGAAAAATTATTATTTGATAAATACTATTCCCTCCGTCCCGGTTGAAGTTGCCTACTTTGACCGGGCACAGAGCTTAAGAAAACGTAGTTAACTCTTACTTTTTGATTAACAAAATGATTTTTATACTTTTTTGCTTTATAATTTCTTTGTCATTTATGGGCTGACAAATTGGATTGAGACAAACCGAAATGACAAGTATGCAACTTCGACCGGGACGGAGGGAGTACTATATATGTAATACTTTTGTTTGTAGAAAATAATATTTTTATGCATTACATGTAATACTTGATTTCATAACTTCAAATCAATCATGAATTTGAGTAATTATAATTTAACAACAAATATATATATATATATATAAATAAGATCACATAATACTTTTTGGTGAACAAGCCGTTGATCAGTTAGTCAACAAAGTTGACCCGTGTTGATCAGATTTGGTTGATCATTCTCATGGATCTCGATCCGTGATGCAGTTCCACACTAAACCTACATTTTATCGATCGTGATCTTCTACAACACTTGATGATTCATCTTGTATAATATTTAATACATGTCATATGTTAATTAATGATGTCATTGATACACACCGTGTAGTGATTATTTTTGAAATATAAAATGTAACTTTGAGGGTGATAAAAGATTCTACGTGACATGAATTATATAGTTAGCTAGGTTTAATTACCGTGCTGTCTCCATTTAAATATTTTATTACATTCTTTATTGTAAAACATTGTTAATGATTTGATTAATCAAAACATAAAGAAATGGTTGATGCGACACTTAATGGAGTCAAAAAGGTGACTTTAATTTTTATCTCAAATCATACCTTAATTTAAACAAGTCATAATAACATAGTTATATGCAAATCTCAACAACTCACTGTGCTCATATCATCCAACAACATGCCCTGATCTGGCCATAACTTGTCGTTTTAGCACTCTTGATTGCGAATTCTTAATTAATTAGCACTTAATTGATGTTATTTAAATTCTAATCAGTATAAACCTATTAGATATTCATATATATATACACACACATTGACGGATTCAAAATTTTGAAAATAAGATACGAACAAAAAACAATAAATAATATAAAAAATAATTAACACAAAAACTTTTTGCAATATTTATAATCGTATAATCAAAATACGAATACATAAAATATTACAAATAAATTCAAGTTAAACTGGATTGAGGTAACATAGAATTTTTCTATTTTAGTAAAGTTTGTTGAGTTTGGTCCCACCAATCTAATTTGAAACTGTTGACTTCAACATAAATTAAATTAAACCAAAAGAATATTTTCATCCGATTCAAGATTCGAAAAATTAGAGTAAAATTTTAATTTATCAAAATAATATACTATATATATGGAAAAAAGAAAAAATGTTAGTCTAGTCTATAACTTAAGCCACCTCTATTATTGACTACTAACTTTCAAGTTCTCATAATAGTGCCCTTTTAAGATATTTTTCTAATTTTTGGTGATTTAAGTCAGAGAAAAAAAAAGTCAGAGATCAATTTCCCCCAAATATATACATACAAAATTCTCAAGAAATTCTATTGAAGACACTATAGAATTTCAATTTTGTCTGCAGTTCATCTCATTCCATCACTGTCTACGATGTAATCCATCTTTTGTTACTGGAAAAGCAAACAAATATATTTGGTTTAAATATATTTTTGCTCTTATCATATATTTGCAGTAAAATATAATAAATAAATAAATTGGATACAAAATGCATTGAATCGTGGCTATCTATGAACACCTGTCAAGCAAACCAGAGTTTATTGTCACACATTTGCGGGATTTTTGCCACCATTTTTTTCTCCTCATATGTAAGTATTTCCATTTTTATAACATTTAAATGATTTGATATGATTTTCTTACTATTTATTTTCTATAACTTTCTCGAAGAAAAAGAAAAGTTAAACGTAAATTTGATTATAAGTTTAAAAGAAGAAAAAAAGGGCTGGGCTTAACCGCATTAATGATTAACAACCCTTCAAAAAAGGGATCACTAATAACTGTATTAATAACCAGGAGACACAAGTTTTGACTTTCATGTGTTCTGCAATAACTTTTCTTCCACGACTTTTTGTGGCATTTAATTTGATGTTTTGTGTACTAATGGATAGGAGTCAACACGGTTTGAAGTGATTCGAGCTCAAATGATCTTCAGATTTGAACCGAACTGGTTTTTGGTTCGATTCGGTTGGAAAATCGAATCGAAGCAGTTTGGTTCGGTTTGAGAACCGGTGATTATTAAAACGAACATACCCACATGATATATATGCAAATAGACGATAAATACAGTATCATAGAATCAAATGGAGCAAGAATTTGAAGTTAGAACCCTATAAATTTCATCCAACAAGACTAAAATCTACACATGTAATGAGGATGTTTAAGGGCTCATGGATTTTCCCCAAATCTGAGAAAAAAGGTTTGAAGTACCTTTGATGCCAAAATGATTCCACTAAAATGCTCCATTTAATCAACTTGGTTTAAGGACAGTGTGCTGAAAGGTAAATATTCAGTTTAAAGATTAGTTTCAACCATGGAAAAGGCTTCACAATTGGTTCAAATAGTAGCATTATAAGTTGCAAATGACAGCATCATTAATTGATTATGACAACTTAAAAGTGAATCAAATCTAGTTATCATAGGGTATTCAAAGAACGGCGTTGTTACCTTGATCTGTGTCCGATTATATGTATAAGTGATGTGAACTAATCCGTCACTGGCTTGAATGACAGCTGGATAAGAGAATTCCATTCCAAGAGTCTCTTCAAGTGTGGCAACATCGCACCATGAGTCACCGTCATCTGAAGAAACGGCAACTTTGAGCACACCACGTGAGATTGTGTTATAAGCAAGTACGAGCCGCCCATCATGCAGCTTTACTCCATCAATTCCTATTTTCATTAGACACTTTGAACTCTTAGGTCTGATTTAATTGGCATAGAAGCTGTAATAAGGATTTAGTGGTTTGTGAGAGTTAGATTCAGTTAACAACCTGAATTTGGATTTGGCAATTGAGTTGGCCTTGCGTAATCCCAGGTGTGACCACCATCGAAAGATTCTGACATGCAGATTTTGTTTATTCCCTCAAAGGATCTCAACAGAACACGTAAGTTTCCTGTTGCAGTCTTGTAAGGAACAGGTTGGATAACGCTGAGAGTCTCGTTCTGAATGTATATTGGCCCGTATTTCCTCCATGACATACCCAAGTCTGCAGTTATCTGTTTTACAGATTTAGATAAAGTGTTAGCTCACCCAAGATTAAAGTTATTTTAAAAAGAGGCGAGTTGGGACTCATATCGGGACCTCCATCCATGCACCCCAAGAGTTCCAGCTCTCAACAGAAGATCCACAGAGCAAGTCCCCATTATCTAGCAAGATAGGCTATAGAGAGATTAACTCTGTGAACGCAAGAATTTTATAAATCTTAATGCATTAATAAACATGATTGCAATGAATTCAGCTATACCTTATTTTTAATCGGGCCCAATATGCCAGGAGGAAGCTGTTTCCTCTCTGACCAAGTGACACCACCATCATAAGATTGCTTCATACATCCACTCCATCTAAATTAGCAGAAGGTTAGTGGATGGCTTTTAAAAGCTGGAATGTGATTATGTTGAAAAACCATGAATCGTTTATGCATGGATCACTATTTTTTGATGCATTTTAAATTTCATGACAAACTAACTTGCTATTAGCTTCTACCACTCATTCAAATCCAATTACTGCTGAAACATTCAGTTAACAATTGCGTGAAGTAAAAGGATTTCCATCTCATTAGCCTTTAAAATCTGAAAAGCTTGAAGACTTACTTCTGAACCTCTTGACCAATTTTGTAGAATAGTAGTAACACATCGGAAGGGTGTTTATATAGCACTGGATTCCACATAGGAACATTAGGTTGTTCATCAGCAGCAATGGGCGAGTGCCAATAACCATCCTGCCATTTGATTTCACATCACAAGAATGCAGCAGTTGTTAGTGATCGAACTAATGTTCATATAGGAGGGAATAGAAGACGAAAATCTTGATAGTTGCTAAGAATAAGAGTGAAACACTGAAAAAGGTTTAAAAAGAAAGATTTCTGTATTTTATATATTTCTTCTCTAAATTTTTGAATTAAAATTGGCTTAATAGTTAATAAAAAGGTTAGGCTCTTCGAGTACAGAGGTTACACCTTGTAAGTCTGTATCCAAATTTTCACATCAGGGGCTCCCTCTGCAGTACCACCAAAATAAGCAACCAAAAAATGATCTTTATCAACCTACAAGAACATCAAATAAAATTTTATAATCTGTATTTAACTGGTATTAAGGCAAGGACAAAACTAATTCATGTTCAAAACCTCTACAATAGTGGAAGCATGGCAGCTGTTGAAGGGGGCTGAGTTAGGGGAAAATGTGAACTCCTCAACCAGCAGTACCCAATGGGAAGTATCCGTCATATTTAGAAATGATTTCTTTGTCTTTATGCTCCTTACCTCACTGCATAAAATGTAAAATGTAACAAGAACAAGATCTATATAAGTATAATCGTACATAATGATGGAATCATATGAAACAGCTTCTTGTGCCATAGACTTGTACTTTTAGCTAGTTTAAGGAATCTTAGACCCAAAAATGACAAATCATCTCTACAAACTGCAAAACTCATGGATGCGATATTATATCGGTAAGGTTCAGTGCCTGATCCGATTTTATGGATTCTAATATTCGGAGATATACAACTTAATCAGCTTAGACCATCCATGCACTTCTATACCTCATACATTGTACATTGACACCTATATATAAAGAATGCATCATCCACAAGCACCAGCTCGATAAAAACCACCACTACCTTCACAGCTAAATAACTAACTACTTTGGCACCATTACTCATTTATCACTACCAGAAAATCCAATCAGTTAATCTGCCACCAAGAGTAATGAAATGGCAACACAAATAAACACAGATATTTCGGACAAACCAAAATCACAATTTTAGTTTTGAGTTGATTCCATCAACGTATTCAAGTAATTCTCAAGCTCAAGAACAGTATACGGATAAAGAACCGTATGCATATCATCGCAGCAAACTCCATTTAGGAACTACAAATTTGACTAACCCTCATAAAATATCAATCGACAGGGTATGTTTATCATATGAAGAACACAATAAAAAGAAGATCAGATGAATGAGAATGAGATAGTCCATTCCATTTTACTTCATTTTCTGGTTTGAACAAGGTCAAACAGGACATATAAAACTATCCAAATGACATTATTCCAGTAAAGAGGATTTTGTAAGTTTGACCTTATCCCTCATTAAGAAAAATAACAGCAAAACACAATGTGTGTGTGTAGGGAGAGAGAGAGAGAGAGAGAGGAGAGGGAGGAAGAGAACAAGGAAAAGGGGAATTCTTTACTACCTTCGAGAGAGGAAATGAATTGAACGGACCAAATTGTGACTTTTAAATTTCAAGAATCGATCTTTAACCCTGAAACTGCTTCCTAACCAAGAAAATGAGCAATGTAAATAAGACGACAAAGGGAATAACAATAGCCACAACAAGGCTAGCAAAATCCCCGATGCCAATCTCCCCATTTCAATAAAAAAAAAAAAAAGCTTATTCAAATCTGATCACACTATCAACACTTAACAATACAACAGTTCCCGCAATGATGTGTGTGATAAACGCCAGAAAATCACTTAGCATCAAATATCTACAGCTACATCAACTATGGCGCTACATAATCCGAAATGAAATAAAGAATGAGATACAACACGAACTATATTATCTGGGTTCAGTGAGAATCACGTCGAACAAAATGTGCATATGCACAAGGACTCTCATGGGTTGTCTTCTTCTTCGGCTCCCACCTAATCTTTTGTCTGAAATTTGAAGTGGGGTTTCTCGAATGCTTGTGTAAGAAGATTGATTGAATATAGAATGAGGAAAGTAGAAGGTTGACTAAGGTCTATGGCGAGGAAGAACAACAGAGCACAAAGCAGCTAAGAACATTTTTGTAATATCATCTCTTTCAATATATGGGCCGTGTAACGAATAACTACATCACTTAAGTTGGCTTGGGCCTTCATTAGCTACATTTCAAGTTGGATCTCGGCCCAATACAACATTTTGATGTCATTGTGAATCCTTGGATTTGTATTCTATAATCTTTTTTTTTTTTTTCTCAATGTGGGACTTCTAAATCAAATTTATGTACATTTAAATATCGTCTGAATTATCGTTGTTATTATATAAACACCAATCTAAAAAAAGTGAGCATACAACTTAAAATAACTCAATTATGTATGTATAGGAATGGATCTACAAATTAAGAATGAGATCGACACAAGATTTTCAGGAAATGTAAATATTTTTGTACGTATATATAATGTAACACCCGTTTTCAAGAAAACCTGCATTGCATATTTCACAAAATTTCTTTTACCTTTTAATTGAAAAATGATTCGAAATGAACTATTATGTTACTTAAAGTCATGATTTAAGTACTATGTGGTACTCGATGATTTTTTTTTACGGATTTTATGAACTAATGTTTCTTTCGAGATTTTAAAGTATTTTTGCAGGATTGCTTACGGAGGAAACCGAGCTTGATCTCAACTCACTTGACAATCATGGATGAAAGTAAAAAGATAAGATATAGATAAGTTTAAATGAGGAAAAATGATATTAGGTTTTTGTGCTAAGCTTATTAGTTTGTGTCGTAAATGCTTTTATTTTATGGAATTTAATCATGATCTTTATATGTAATTCCATGTGATAACATAATTTACATAAAATGTGCTTAGTAAATACTTGTGTATAAATTATGTTATTGTAGTAAATTATTATTATTATTATTATTATTATTATTATTATTATTATTATTATTATTATTATTATTAATGATAATATTATATATTTATATATGTATACGTGTGTAATATATATAATATGTATAAGTTTACATATCATGTGTACATTCATCACTTATCTAAAGCACATATGTGTATATTTATTTATTTTATGAATATAATAGATAAGGTTTAGGATAAAAATTGGAGAGATGAGTATGCTTTGTTTTTTTTTCTTTCTCTTCACACGTGTCTTTCCTTTATATTAGGAAGGAGATGATATTTTTTTTCTTTCTCATTCATCTTTGAATTTTTTTTCATTTGCAGAGAGTTTGGAGTTTAGAAGGGTAAAGTTTTTAATTCAATTTCTTGCTTTATACTGTAATTTTAATTGCTTCCAATTATTTTTCCCCAATTTGAGATTGTAGATATATATGTATGTATATATGTGTGCAATTAGGATATAAGTATATTGGTTTCTTTTATATGCTAATCATGTTCAATGATTTTTTATATAATAATATCAGCATCGAAACTTCATATATGAATCTAATATATATATTGCATGATGTATAATTTATATAAATGCTTAATTTATGTATATGGAATCATGTTAATATTTATGTTTGGTATGAAGTCTTTATATTTAATTACTAGTGATTATGCTTTAGATTTAATAACCTAATATAGGATACAAAAGATCATGTTATATGACATAAGAAACTAAACGATTAAGTATGTCGAGTGCAGTTGAGACGAACGGTGATTCCAAAAGCAATCCTCGAGCTGTCATTTTAAATTGGGTAACTTCTACACTCTACTATGCGTTGATAATTAAATTAGTAAGTTATGTATGAAAATCTACGGCTAAAGCTCTGTAGCTATAACCGGTAGTTGCTTCACTATCGGGCGACGACCATAAGGGCGAGAGTGTCTGGTCTATGAAAGCAAGGTTTAGTGGGCGAGCGACTCCCACATTCTTTTATGTTATGTATGGTCCAGGGTGAGCATGCCCAACGGACATGTAGTATATGCTTAATGATTTAATTGTTTCAATGAATATTAGAGAGTACAGTTATCCCACTGGGATCCCTCTCCGGAGGTGTCTCATGTATCTACTTTTAATATTTTCAGGTTCGGCGTATGATGACACGGATGTATAGCGAACTGAACTGTCATTCCATCACCCCTTTCATGTTAAAGTACCAAAACAATACTTACTTTTAAAAATAATGTCATATTTTGATATGTAAATTATGGTAGATGATGGGCCTAGACTTATATTTTGGTATAATATGTTTATTCTATTATGTTATCTCATGTAAGAGTTTGTTTGAACGTTTAACCTAGAAATGTGGGTAAAACAGGAGTTTTGGAAATAATTGTATTATGTTTTTTAAAAAAAATGTCTCGTGTTTTCCTTTCAATCTTCCGCTGTAAACTATTTTATGAATTCTTTAATTAAAATAAGGTGACGACCTGATTTCCAATTAATGGGGATTGGGGCGTTACAGATGGATATAGTACTACAATGAAAATCTTACTAATTTATTTGAAATTATTTATCATTGTCTACATTTGAGAACCTTGTACATGCTAGGTATGAGATGATCCAATCACATTAATGGTTCATGTGGAAAATTTGGTTATTTCAAGGATAGCATATATACTATTGTAGGTTGTATATCCTCTTATATTTATGTTGGTTCAATCAGCTCACTCAACTCAACAACACTGATAGACAACGCTTTTAGCAGAAAACCCTAAAACCACTATGCTTTGATCGATAAATCGAAGCTTGAAATCGAACAACACACAAGAAATTTATAGTGGTTCGGCTCGCCACATCGGCCTACATCCACTGTCAAAGGATCAAATGCAATTCACTATGAATCGAATGTCAAACTTGGCTTACAACTGAAAACCCCCAAATTCTAGGGTTCTTCGCACACCTCGCAACCCTAATTCTCACAGCTCTCGAATTACAATGAATTTTCGTAATTAACTACAACTGGAAACACATATATATGGGTAGAAAAACCCCTCAACCAATTGAGATAAACATCCACTCGAACGCAACGAATTTCCGTTTGAAAAACTGATTCTGCGCCTGTTGCCCTAATTCCAACGACCATGAACCGGCCGTTATGAAATCTCTCCCAGAGCCCGGTTCACCTCAATTTAGCCCGGTTCTTCAAGATCCGTTTCCGGTTCTGAGCTCCTTGAATTATTTCCGAGTTGATATGCTTCAATTTAGATAACTTTTCCCAACATGTTCTATCAATTCAAGGGTTTCTACATGATGTGGTCGAACTGACCACATTCGAACTATCTTACAAAACTGATCGACTTTAAGGATAATTAATGTGAACAGGACAGAGAATCAGGAAGAACAGCTCGGCCGAACAAAGCGAGTCAAGCGAACTGATAAGCTTCACAGGCCAGAATAACGAACTGTAAGGCGAAAGATCGAACTAGATACAGACGAACTAATTCAAACCCAAAATAACTGCCACGATCGCGGGAATATCGCCCACTTCCCACCTTTTTAGGAAGAATCCTAACTGCCACGTTTTCAGGGAGTATTTATAGAACTTAATCTTTCTATTTCACACAATCACAATTTTTTTACAATTACTAAGCAAAAGAGCAAGAGCAACATTTTTCCAGATTACTGACTTGAGCGTCGGAATCCCTTCACCGGGAAAAACCCCCGGTGTTCTTTGTTTTGCAGATCTTTTCGGTCGGAAAATTCCAATCGACGTCGGAGAATTCCAATCGGTATCGGAAGAGCAAAAGATTGAAGTTAGGACAAATCAATTGGCGCCGTCTGTGGGAAGTGATTTTTTTCGTAACTTTGAGTATAAGACGTTGAGGGATTGCAAAGATGGTGAATACCAGAGGTTCTCGAAGGAGAGTGGATGAAGGAGTACAATCTGTGCGACAGGATGATGATCAGAATTCTGCACCGGCAAATCCTCCCGGTACCGTCACCCTGACACCGGAGGAACTTTCAACCTTGATAGAGGCGGCTGTTCAGAAGGCTCTGGGCAAACAAAAGGTACTTACAGCAGGGCAATACTGAAACTCATGCCCGAAAAGAAGAAGAAGGTGACAAGTCTCGGATGGATGAGCAAGAAAGCCAATCCGATCACCCCCGTGGCCAGAAACGGGTACATGCTGAATTATCTGAGAAGATGGACGATCTCAGGAAGGAACTGAGAGAAGTACAAAAGACTGTCCGACGAATTCCTCGTAGTTCCAGAGGAAATCCCTTTTCTGAGGAAGTCATGGAGGACGAACTGCCAGCCTTCTTCCGGCCGGTGAATTTCGATTATGACGGTACCACCGACCCATGGGAACATCTGTGTAGGTTTGAGAATACCGCTCTGCTACATCGGTATTCGGATGGCATCAAGTGTAGGGTGTTCACAACTACCCTCACTAAATCCGCTCAAACATGGTTCAGCCAGTTGAGCGACGGGATGATTCATAACTTCGAACAGCTGTCGGAGTTGTTCCTGCATCAGTTCGCCAGTTCAAGGAGACAGAGGCGATCTACTCAAACCCTGTTCGGAGTAAAACAGAAAGGGGATGAGGCTTTAAGGAACTATGTCAAACGTTTTACAGCCGCTACTTTGGAGGCTCCTGAAGCTTCAGATGATTTGGTCGTTAGTGCTTTCATCCAAGGATTGAAGGAAGGTGATCTCCATACTTCGTTGGTTAAGAAAACACCCAGCAATTTTGATGACTTGTTGCAGAGGTCTACCAAATACATCAACTTGGAAGAAGCAGTTCGAATGAAGAAGGGGGAGAGTTCGAGTCGGATGAGCTGGCCACAACAGGAGCCGGAGGGATCTCGAAAGAGAGACGGAGGGGAGCAGCGAACAAGATTTGCTCCACCTCCCTTGAGAGAAAATCGAACAGGGCGAAGATACGAACAATATACACCCATGACTATGTCACCTGGGCAGGTGTTTATGGAAATATGGGACATGCCCCATCTAAAATGGCCGTTGACTTGGAGTCTTAATCCGAAGAAACCATCTACCTTCGGTAACGGTAAATTGTGTCGATTTCATAATGAATATGGGCATGCAACTGATGAATGTTTACATTTGTGAGATGAATTGGAAAGATTGATTAGGGAAAACAAATTGGCCCGTTTCGTCCGTCAAACTCGGTCGAACCGCGAAAAGAGAAATGATTATGAAGAGCCCAGACGAGATAGAAGGCAAGAGCAACAGGAACTACCTCCCCCTCCGCCTCCCCCAGCACGAGCTAGACCTGAACGGGAAGAGAGGCCCACGATTCACATGATCATGGGTGGGCCAACAGATGGAGATTCCAATAGAGCTCGGAAGGTGAGACTTAACTCTGTCAAACAGGAACAGAATACAGTTCACTCGATCTTCGAGGAAGTAGCAATTGAGTTCGGAGTTCACGACCGTGTTGCCATTCAAAGCCCCCAGTTCGATGCTATGGTGATCGTCGCTGAGATAGGAGGTTTTAACGTCGAGAGGGTATTTGTGGATACAGAAAGCTCTGTGGACATCATGTTCATGGATTACTTCAAGAAAATGAGATCAACAGTGGAGGTAAAACCTGTAGAAACTTCCCTCTATGGTTTTGCAGGAGAATCTGTAACAGTGTACGGAAAAATCCAGCTGCCTATGGTGCTAGGAGATGGGGAATGGAGGCAAAATAAGACCATGACTTTCCTTATAGTGGATGCACCCTCTCAATACAATGTGATCTTGGGTCGTCCTTCTCTGAGTTCGTATGCCGCTGTTATTTCACCTGCACATTTGATGATGAAGTTCCCTGTGGAGAATGAGGAAGGGCGAGTGGTAGGAGTAGGAGTTGTTCATGGTGATCAACAAACAGCTCGACGCTGTTATGTAGCTGCAGTTCGACAATCCGAGTCCCGCAAGCGCCATAGCGAACAGAGGGATGATGTTGATCGCGGAAGGGACAAAAGTTTGAAAAAATGTGATGACACAAAGACTGTGGAATTCGAAGATGGCGAACTAATGAGTGTGGAGTTAATCTCGGAACTGCCTGGACATTCAGTTCGTCTTGGAAGTCAATTGTCGGAACAGGTTAGAGGAGAAATCGTGGCTGTTCTCCAGGATAATGTGGACTTGTTCGCTTGGAAACCTGAAGATATGAAGGGTATAAACCCAGAAGTAGCTGTTCACAAGTTGAATATCAAGCCAGATGTTCGACCAGTTAAACAGAAACTAAGGCATTTCAGGGAACAGCAGAATAAAATTATCAAGGAAGAGATTGAGAAACTGCTAGAGATCGGACACATTGAAGAAATCCAGTATCCTCGGTGGCTGGCTAATGTCGTGCTAGTACCAAAGCCAGGGAACAAGTGACGAATGTGTATTGATTTCCGGGATCTAAATAAAGCTTGTCCCAAGGATCATTATCCTCTCCCGCGGTTCGATAAACTAGTTGATTCCACGGTGGGATGCGAACTGCTTAGTATGATGGATACAGCACAAGGATACCACCAAATCAGGCTACATCCGGAAGATAAACCCAATGTGGCATTTATTACTTCGTCAGGTACATATTGCTATACAGTTATGTCGTTTGGTCTGAAAAATGTAAGAGCTACTTATCAGCGAATGGTAGACGAACTGTTTAAACATCAATTGGGGCGCAACATGGAAGCATATGTCGATGATATGTTGGTAAAAAGCATACTGGCGAACACCCATGCCGAGGATTTGAGAGAAACTATGGCGACAATTCGAAAGCACGGGATGCGATTAAACCCGGCCAAGTGTTCGTTCGGGGTGAAGGCAGGGAAGTTCCTAGGATATATGGTGACGAACAGAGGAATTGAAGTCAACCCTAGTAAAGTCCGAGCTATACAAGGAATGACGCCTCCTCGAACCATCAAAGAGGTACAAACACTAACGGGTCGTATTGTTGCTTTGAGCAGATTCATATCCAAATTGGCAGACAGGGGTTTACCCTTTTTCAAAATTTTGAGAAAGAATGATCGGTTTAGTTGGGACGTGAACTGTCAGAAAGCATTTGAAGACTTAAAGGCTTTTCTTCTCACTTCCTTTGTTGAAACAGTCTGTCAAGGGAAGTGCGATGGTCGTATATTTGGCAGTCGGGGAGGAATCTGTTAGTTCGGTACTCGTTCGCGAAGAAGGTCGAGATCAGTTCCCAGTATACTTCGTTAGTAAAGTCCTGCATGGGGCAGAAATCCGTTACACAGAGGTGGAGAAGGTCGCTTATGCCTTAGTCACTACAGCAAGAAGGCTAAAACCCTATTTTTTGGGTTATGAGATCACAGTTCGAACTAATCATCCGCTGAGTGTGGTGTTGGGAAAACCGGACGCATCAGGCAGATTAGTTAAGTGGGCAGTCGAGCTGGGACAGTTCGATTTGAAATATGAACCGCGAACAGCTATAAAGGGTCAAGCATTGGCGGATTTCCTTCAGGAAATGACCAGGTTACAAGACAAGAAAGAATGGGAAGTGTTTGTAGATGGATCGTCATCCTGCCAGGGCGCAGAAGCGGGGATATTTTTGATCAGCCCTGAAAAAGATGAGTTAGAGTTTGCCATAAAATTTCAATTTAAGGCGTCTAACAATGAAGCAGAATACGAGGCTTTTTTGCAGGGATTGAAAATAGCCGAACAGGCTGGAGCTCGAGATCTGATAGTCAAATCAGATTCGTAACTGGTGACACAACAACTCCAAAACCAATGTGAAGTCAAGGAAGATCGTATGATTTCTTATGTACAGAAAATACGAGAGATGGAAAAGCGATTTGAAAAACTTCAGATCGAACAGATACCTCGAAGTGAGAATCAGAAAGCAGATTATCTAGCCAAGATTGGGAGTTCGCTGCAGGACTGTTCGAAGAGAAGTATTACAGTTATGGGAGTAGGAAAGGAAAGCGAGGTGATGAATGTCGATTCGGCCGAGCATGATTGGAGAGCTCCTTTTTTGAATTTTTTAGGAGGAGCAAGAGATGGACCGACTAAAGAACTTGAGAAATTGGAGAAACAAGCTCGATTCTATTATGTCCTTGATGGGATGTTGTATCGAAAGACTTTCTTACCGACAGATGCAAGATGTTTATCCCCAGAAGATGGAATCAAGGTCTTGAAAGAAGCGCACGAAGGAGGATGTGCTGAACATGCTGGAGCTCGAGCACTTGCTCGGAAGGTCGCTCGAGCTGGTTTCTATTGGCCTACAATGAAGAATGATGCTGAAGAGTTAGTTCGGAAGTGTAATTCCTGTCAAAAACACGGATGGAGAATCCACACTCCAGCAACAGATATGCTTACAGTATGTTCGCCTTGCCCTTTTGCTAGATGGGGCATTGACATTGTTGGTCCACTCGTCAAAACCAGAGGAAATAAACAGTTCTTGGTGGTGGCCGTGGACTACTTCACTAAATGGGTTGAGGCAGAACCCTTAGTCAAGATAGCCGAGTCTGATATGATTCATTTTGTTTGGAAGAGTATTTGCTGCAGGTTCGGCTTATCCTGAAATTTGGTATCTGATAATGGAGCTCAGTTCCGAGGCAAAAAGATCACAGGATGGTGTAAAGAAATGAAAATTTTGCAAGTATTTACTCCAGTGGCTCATCCTCAGGCAAATGGCCAAGTCGAAGTGGTCAACTGAATCATACTAGATGGGCTGAAGAAGCGACTCGAATGTGAAAAATCGAGCTGGGTGGACGAACTTCCATCAGTTTTGTGGGCATATCGAACTGCATCTAGATCGACTATGGGAGAGACTCCTTTCAGTTTGGCATTTGGAATAGAAGCAGTGGTCCCAGCTGAAATTCAAGGAGAAGCTCTACGAATCACTAACTTCGATCCACAGCAAAATGAAGAATTGATCAGAACAGATTTGTTATTTCTGGAGGAAATCAGGGATGAAGCCAGAGTTCGCCATGAATTATACAAGAGACGCATTCAGGCGGCCTTCAATAGAAAGGTTCGAAAGAGAGAATTTCAAGTAGGAGATTTGGTTTTAAGGCAATCTGATGCCTTGTTAGAGATTGGAAAGTTAGATGCTATTTGGGAAGGGCCGTATATTGTTATAAGAGTTCTACCAGGTGGATCTTATGACCTCGCTGACGAACAAGGAAAGGAACTGCCCAGACCTTGGCACATCAACCACCTGAAGAAATTTTATACTTTAAGTATCAAATCCCAATATGTTGCTTTTTACTTTTAAGTTGTTGCTTTTATAAATAAGAGATATTTTCATACTCCGTGGACGTAGGTCGATTTGACCGAACCACGTTAAATCCTCGAGTCTTTCTGTGTTGATTTACTCATCTGTTTCAAAATCATATTATGAAGCGAACACACAGTTCCCTCGGAACTCATTGATTAAGCGTATTGAAGAAGTTCCCTCGGAACTCACTAATTAAGCGTACTATGAAAGTTCCCTCGGAACTCATTGATTAACTGTATTGAAGAAGTTCCCTCGGAACTCATGATTAAGCGTATTGAAGAAGTTCCCTCGGAACTCACCGATTAAGCGTACTAAAGAAGTTCCCTCGGAACTCGTTGAAAAAGCGCAAATTGAAAAAGTTCTTTCGGAACTAAATGAGACTGAGTGAGTTACAGGAGCTTCCTCCGAACTCGCTGAAGAAACGAAGTGAAATGAAGAAGTTCTACCGAATTCAATGATTGACACGAATTAAAGGAGTTCCATCGAACTTAATGATTAAACGAAGGGAATGAGACTCTTCCAAGTTCGTCGATTAAGTACTTAGAAAAAATTCAGTCTTGATGTTTTATGGTTAAATACTTAGTAAAAATTCTTTCGCAGTCTTATGATTGCATAATGAACAGAAAAACATTGAAATGGACGAACTATTTTGATTCCAAATAGATTCATTACAACTACAACTTTAAAGAAAAGTACAAGTCATTACAACAAAAACTAAGAGTGATCAGAAGAAGATTCAGGAGTAAGCTGGACCGCCGACGGATGAAGAGGATCGAACATATCTTCCGGCAGATCAGGAGTTGGGCTTGAAGGATTGGCAAGAGCCGGATGCGACGAACTCGGACCAGGAATATCGAGCTGGTTGTCGGGAAGGACTTCCTTCACTGCTTCTTCCAAGCAGCCCGACCACCACTTCGCATCGATGTCGTTGTCCGGATTCCCACGCCAGCCAGGAGGAATGGAGTGAGTTTGTATCACTTGTTGCCCCAGTTCGTTCACATTGAACTGAACTGCCTCTCCGACTTGCTCCTGGCAGAGCCGGACTCCCTCCTTGAAGTAAGTTACAGCCATGGGAGCTGCCTTCGACAAGAAAAGGACAGAGTCCCAAAGACGAGCTATAAGCCTTTCTCGGAAAGATTCCGATATCAGCTCCATCTCTGGGCTCCGAGCGAACTGGTAAAAGCCATTTTGATACATGACTTCTCCGAATTCAGCTCGGGAACTCTCTGCCTCCTCGAGTTTTTCCTTCAAACTCCGGATCTCGGCCTGCGCGTCCGAGAGAGCAGTTTGCTGCTCCATGGCGAACTTCTCCTTGGCCAGTAGCAGTTCTTCTTTCTTGGCCACCTCGGAGCGAGCAAGTGCCAACTCCACCTCTCTCTCTTCCAGCTGGGCAGACAGGTTTTCGGCTTTGCCGGCATGTTCGCTCAAATCGCTTTCCAAGGTCTGCTTCTCCTGGAGAGTGTTCCTTAGCCTATCTCGACGGCGGAAGGCTTTTTGGCCCATGGCTTCGAAGTATTTGACCGCGTTCGACATCCGAGAGATGTTCGCCTTGAACTCTTTAATCTCGCGGTCTTCCTCCTCTGCCGCCGCCCCCTTGCTCGGAACGATCGCCCTCTCCTGGTCGGGCTCGGCCTCAGTTCGCCTAGCCTCAGTTGAGGTGCCCTCCTCAGTTCGCTGTTTTTTGGAGGGTGCCTTCTTCTGCGAACTGGGAGGCGCCTTTTTCTTCCGCCGAAGAGGAGTTTCTTCGGTCATCTCAGCACGAGCTGCTGATGGTGAAACGGAGGTGCGAGCACCGGCATTCTCGGCCGAGTCAGGGCTAACCCGCGGCACCAGTTCGCTTAGGCGCCTTTCTTCCTTCTCACGGAAGGCCGCCGCTTGCCGGCTGTTCACTGCCTCATCCGCCGAGGAAAAAATAGGCCTCTGGGACTGCGGAACTGCGGAGTCAAGGATAAAGAACTTGTTCATTTCTTTATCTGTAACACAAAATACAAGTGGTCAGTATATGCAGTTCGATAAGAAAAACAAAGCGAAAAATAAAAAGAGATTGTTAAGCGACCTAAATTGAACTTGCGAGAAACTTGCATGTTCGGATAAAATCCCCAAAAGGCTAACAATTGTTCGCAGGAACTCATGCGAACTATGTCGAACTGCCCTCTCCGAAAAAGCCTATCCAAAGACGCGAGTTCGAAGTCTCTGGGAGGAGCAGGCTCGGTTTGGTTCAAACTCTCGGCCCAAGGGATAGTTCGGAAAGGCTTATCTGCGGGGGTACGAACAAAAAAATAATACTTTTCCCAGGAGCTGATTTTATCATCTCCTAGGGATAAAAATTGGGCCCGTTTATTTCCGCTTCGGGGGCTCAGATAGAAGCGGAAGGGATTTGTGTGTTTGAGTACGAAACAGGAACGGAATCGATCGGAGGTCGGCTCGACCCCCATCCACTTGCACACCATATAAAATGTTACGATGTAGCTTATGGAGTTCGGGTGCAACTGGTTGGGACAGACTCCGAATGCCGAACCGATCTCGAGAAGGAAAGGGTGGATAGGAGGAACTAAACCTACAGTCACATGTCTCAGAAACCATGTGTTGCAGCCAGCGGGAGCCTGATGAGGACGCTCATCAGGGCTGGGAATAACTATAGAATAGCCCGCTGCTGCCATGAGCGAACTAAGGAGAACGGTGTGGGTTTGAGTGGTTTTAGTAGCAGAGAAAACGTTATCTATTGTTTTCTTGCGAGATCGTTTAGGGGAAGAAGAAGCCATTTCAGAAATATAATCGAAGAAGAAAGAAAGAAGCGAAAGGGTACCTGGGTTTGTTTCTGAAAACTTTAGAAATCTCAAAGAGGAAGGATTCTCGCTTAGAAAAGAGAAGTGAGTTGTTGCAGAAGAATCTTTATGAAGATGAAGAGGGGGTATATATAGGGGGAAGTTCTTGGTTTTAGGGGGAAAACCGAAAGGTCGCGAGATCTCAGCCGTTGGATGCAGTTCGATCCAATGGTGAGAGCGAAAACTCGTGGATCTAGCCGTTGGATACAGCATGATCCGACGGGGAACATGAAAAGACACATTACAGCAGCGGAGATAATCTCAGCCGTTGGATACAGTTCGATCCAACGGCGAAGACGAAGAGGCGCCTAGGGATTGATAAAAACTGAAGTTAAATCTTGACCGTCAGATGCAGTTCGATCCGACGGCGAAGGCGAAGAGGCGCCTCGGGATGGAGGAAAATGTCGCAGGCAGATGATTGATGGGACGCGATGCTTCTCGAAGAAGCATTGTAATTGGCAACAGCGCGAACTGTGCCAATGCGTGAACGCACGCACTCCGGAAGGGGGGAGTACTGATGTGGTCGAACTGACCACATTCGAACTATCTTACAGAACTGATCGACTTTAAGGATAATTAATGCGAACAGGACAGAGAATCAGGAAGAACAGCTCGGCCGAACAAAGCGAGTCAAGCGAACTGATAAGCTTCACAGGCCAGAATAACGAACTGTAAGGCGAAAGATCGAACTAGATACAGACGAACTAATTCAAACCCAAAATAACTGCCACGATCGCGGGAATATCGCCCACTTCCCACCTTTTTAGGAAGAATCCTAACTGCCACGTTTTCAGGGAGTATTTATAGAACTTAATCTTTCTATTTCACACAATCACAATTTTTTTACAATTACTAAGCAAAAGAGCAAGAGCAACATTTTTCCAGATTACTGACTTGAGCGTCGGAGTCCCTTCACCGGGAAAAACCCCCGGTGTTCTTTGTTTTGCAGATCTTTTCGGTCGGAAAATTCCAATCGACGTCGGAGAATTCCAATCGGTATCGTAAGAGCAAAAGATTGAAGTTAGGACAAATCACTACAAAAAGTATACTAAACACATGACTGGAATTTGATTGACATGTCGATTCATCAAAAATGTAGTTATATTCTAGTTTTAATGTGGATGTTTACATGCATGTTAAAGTACAATAATGAATGTGGTGCATGGTCCATGTGTCATATTTAACGTGCTCAAATACGGATAGTATATTTTCTCAATCCAATGTAATTTAAAAAAATAAAAAATTCTACAATAATCTAAATCTAGTATCATTATATTTGAAAATTGGATAAATAATTCGATTGCTCTGTTGACTAATATGATCTCAAAATTCGTATATCTAATGTTTATATATTTTGTTAAGATAAGTGCATAAGAAAATGGATCAATCACTTGAAAAAGGCAAGATATTCACTCTCTCAACACTCAATCGAAATCGATGAAAAACGAACAAGAACACCAAAATTTTACCTGGTTCGACTAGCTACATCAGTCTACATTTACGGAAGATCACATGCAAATCCACTAGAGATCAAAGAATACAGATCACAAAAGTTTCAGCAGATTTGGATTTTCCAAGAACTAAGAACTAGTCTATACTATATAATCTCTCAGGGTGCGTTTGCTTCAAATTATTGATTTTGTTTAATTGTATCCAAGTGATTAGGAATTGTCATTAATACATGTGATAGACTATCCATCCATCCTTATGGGTAGCTATATCACAAGATTTGATGATATATTACCGGACCCTTTTTATATTATGGACTTTGATTTTTCAACCAAACAAGTTAATCTTGTTGATATGGTATATATCACATCTAATAAGGGCAAACAAACACATCCTCAAAATATAATCTAAACAATGAAAAATCTGAAACACTATAAGTGTGATGTGGATAGAGGAAGGGTTCCTCATATAGTAAGTCAGAAAATAATGAAGATAAATAAATAAATATTCCATAGGGAGAATTCAACAGAACACGCGTAGAACAGAACTCAGCAGAGCACACACAAAGCGGATCCAGCAGAACATATCCAAAACAGACTCAGCAGAACACACGCAGAACAGAACTCAGCAGAGCACACCCAAAGCGATCCACCAGAACATATCCAAAACGGACTCAGCAGAACACACGCAGACCAGAACTCAGCAGAACAGCCCCAAAGAACAATTGGCAGACGAACAGAAAAGGAAATCATCAAGGAATGCCACGTGGTAAAATCCAAGAGACAAAGAACTGACGAATCCGTTACATATAGGACAAAAAAGAATAACCTCCTAACAAACCAAAGAAAAGGAATAATCAGGGAACAAGAGAGAGGATTCTAGAAGAAGCCACCTTAGAAAGAGAAACAAGGAGAAGAGTATAAATAGGAGGAGAAAAAGAGCACATAGCACGGTTTTTGGAGTCTAAAAAAAGATCTTAAGTAACATTCATTGTGTTCCTTCTTCTATAGAGGAGAAAGCTTATTTTCTTGTATGAAACATTCAGAGTTGTAGACATTCGATTCATTTTTCCATCAAAGTGATCTCTTTGATATTCATGTTAGTTACTTGCATTATGTTTATTTTTTTTGATACCTCAACAACCATAATTCACATAGTTATTAAAATCTTTTGAAATTAATAATTTAAACTTACAACATCATGTATTAAAACATATTAAAACAGTTCGGAATAATAATAATTCATAAAATTTCTAAGATTATTCTTCTAAAGTCCAAAACTGTAGAATTTCATCTTGAAACTAGACTATGTTTGAAAAATCATTATAATTTGTACACTTCATTAAACATTACCAAAGTTTAGACATAGACTCATGACTTTATGTAAAGTGACATACCAAAACAGCTTTGAAAAATCATGACTAAGCGAATTTACAAAATTGTTTTTCTAAGGTCCAAGATTGCAGAATTTGAATTTGAAATTGGACTAACTTTGAAAATTCATTATAATTCATATACTAATGTAAAAATTACAATTTTTTTTATCATAGACTCAAAATCTTATGTAGTATAACATACTGGAACAGTTTTTAAAAATATTCATTGACCGATTTTATAAAAATATTTTTCTATGGTCTGAAACTGCGCATTTCGGGTATGAAATTGGACAATCTTTGAAAATTCATTATAAATCATAAACTACTCCAAACATGCATTACCAAAATTTAACCATACACTCAAGATTTCATGTAGAATAATATTCTAAAACAGTTTTGAAAAACTCTAAGCATATGATTTTATAAAATTCGTAAAAGGGACTGCAAATTACAAGTTTTTCACGAGTTGATTAGATCCACTTATTTCTTTGATAATTCGACTTTTAAGACTCCATTAACCTCAAGAAAGCATCATCACTCAGTTTAATACACTTGCAATGATCTTAGGCAAGATAAGCAAACATGCAAAGGCCAAATCAACATGCAATTGCACAATCAACACTCAAGATTCACATATTTTGAAGATCAACACTTAGAACAAGATATTTAACAAATTCCTCACAATCTTCCTTAAATCTTACATGCAATGAGTTTTTGGTAAGAGAATCAAACATGCAAAGCTTAATTCAAGATGTATTTGTTCAATCAACACTAATGATGACATAATTTTGAAGATCAAACACATAGACCCAACAAATATCATCACATTAGTAGAGAATCACCCTTAGATCACACATGCAATGAGCTTAGATGAGGGGAAACAAACATGCAATATTTTTTCAACATGCATTTCAACATTTAGAACCTAATCTTGCTCCTAAGGAAATGATTTGTGAGATTTAGCAAACTACCTCTTGATTTGCAAACAAATTATGTGTTCTTGAGATGTTACTTAAGGAAGATTGTACTTTGAGCTTAATTTCTCCTCTTGTCTTGGAAGGATCTTGCCTTTTTCACTTAACTCTTGAAAATGGCAGCTTGTTTGAATGTGGGAGTGAATGTTTTTTTTTTTTTTTTTTTGTAATGAATGGAAGAAAGGGTAAAGAGAAGGAGGAGCAAATGGGCTAGAGAGAGAGAGAGAGAGAGAGAGAGAGAGAGATCAAAATGAGAGGGGTGGGATGTCTATCCCCCTCACATATCTATATATGTAGTGTATAATCATGGTATAATGCATGTATTATACATGTAGATCTTGTAAAATAATGTAAATTAATATGTATAAACATGTAGATCACCTCTTGTAGTATTCATCCACTAAAGGTGATGATTCAAAGCATTGAGACTTGTGTTGGATTTGATGGAGGTATGTGAGAGGTTGAGTGTAGTGTCATCTAATATGACACAAAAGAGTTTGTAATGATGATCATAGTAGTTTGAATATTGATGTAATTGTTACCTTTAATGTTTAATTCATGTAAACTTAATTATCATATATGTGTGGGAAAAATTATAATGTCACGCATAAATAAGATGACATGTAAGATTATGGACATTACTTGAAATCAATTTAGACATCTTTAAATTAAAGTCTTCATAATATTTGATCATCTAATTATGCATGAAAGTATATACAATATTATACATCATAGAGTCACATAATCGATTGCACATATAACTATATAATATAAATTCCACATAATTATAATTGAACACATTAGTCATACTTCTTTTAATAATTATTAAAATTCAACTTATCTATATTAGTTTTTATACGATTCTTTTACCCGTGTGTGTCGAGTGCATCACGATCAACTCGGTCTCTTCGGGTAGGTATCCTGCAAGACTTTTCATACTTAAAGAAACATTAGCTCATTTCTTTTGACAAAACATAAAGCTTGATATATAGAGATTATTTACAATAAATCATTTTAAAAAAATGAATTTGTAAATAAAAAATATGCTATGCAAATTTTCTGAAAACGAGGTGTTACACATTTAATCCATCAAACCAACATCTCTCATGTTTAAATATAAGTTAAACAATCACATACTAAATAATATAGTCAAACCTCAAACAAAACCATTGAATCCTAAACCAGTTTGGTAAAAATGTATGGGATTCTCTGTACTTTAGCCAATCAGCTCGGCCAATTGCTAGAACTAGGGGAGAGAGAGATTAGGGCTACTGCTGAGATTCTATTTTCTTGGAATTAAAATATAAAACTAATGGGAATTGTGTTTTTTTATTCTAATATTTAATAAATATAAATAATGTATGTAGTATTTCGGTTCGGTTCGGTGCACCAAATTTTATTTGTGCCAAAACCGAACCGAACCGATCTAGAAATCGGTTCTATATTTTGAAACCGAACCGAACCGAATCACTCGGTTCGGTGCGGTTTTCCGGTTCCGGTTCGATTTTGTTTGGTTTTGCTCAATCCTAGTAGTAGTTAATCACTGTGGGCAGTTCTTTTGTGAGCCAGATTATGATGTTTCGCATTCACAAATGATGGCACTAAACCCCGAGTGAATTCGATACTCTGAAACTTCCCTCAAAGCCAGAATATTCTATTAGCAACTTTCGAAGCCTTTCACAAGAGACTTACTCATAATAAATTGATCACTCACTTTACATTTCTCACCAGGATGAAAATATCCCAATATATTTGCGATATATTCCCGATATTTCCGTTTTTTCACGTAATCGAAACAAAGACGGATATCACCGATATTTTCATTTTTTGATAAAAAAATAAATGAAATGTCAATAATTATTGGCTAAATATCGATATCAATTTCGATATCACTAGTTTCAGGTAAAAATTATAGAAAAATTTATGAATATCAAGGAAATATCGGTAAATATTGAAAAATATATGAAACTATCGGGAAAATATTGGTAAATATTGAGAAAATAAATGTATCGATATTTCCACCGAAACTAATATATCCATTGATATTTCCATGATATTTCCGTAAATATTTTCGTAAAATTAAGCTATCGATATATTCACCGATACCGATATTTTTATCCTTGCTCACCTTTCACCACACTCAAATTTTTCACCAACATTTTGATTTAATTTAAATTAAATAATGTCTACTACTTTATCCACGTGTGGGGTCATAATTGGTTCATTGGTCTTCTTTTATGCCACTTAACCTAGACTCGGCTACACCGGATCATAACCGCAAACACTGAATTCGCGGTTAAACGGTATTTGCTGGAAATATATTCTCAGGCCTCTCGTCTCTGAAGCTCCATATATAGCTATGGAGGAAATGTAAATAGAGCTCATCGCATTCTATGTATGTATCTATATGTATATATATAAGCATGATTGAGGCCGGCGAGAAAGAAGCCTCAGTGTTCCGGTGGAGATTTCGCCGGGAAAGAGATAGCTTGGGCGTCCTTTTCCGGTGGGTATAATCACGCACATATAGTTACAAAATTATGGTTAGATTTTTGAGAGAAGGGAGCATCAAATCCGCCGCGACTTTGAGCTTTTTGCGGCGGCTGGTAAGAAGGTGAAATAGGAGCGATGCGCGCTGGTGAGTTACGAGGATTTGCCGGATTATTTGAAGGATAATGAATATATAAGAAACTATTACAGATGTGAATGGCCTTTGAAGGATATTGTTTTCAGCATTCTACTCTTTGCACAATGAGACCTTCAACATTTGGACGTAAATCTCTCTCTCTCTCTCTCTCTCTCTCTCTCTCTCACTCACTCTCACTCATATAATGTGAAAACCTAGAGACTGAAAATTGATAACTTACAGGTATTTAGTGGGATTTCTGATATTTTCAAGGATGATGATAATGAGCTTGAATGATGAGAGCATAAGCAGTAGGAATGTTGTGGGGACTTTCTTTGGCAATAGAAGTGATGGATGTTCAATTTCAACTCCTCCGGTTCTTTTTTTACAGTTGAGTCTTTTTTTCTATCATCTCCTTTCTCTGCTCACTCTGTTCAAGTGGTTCTAATCAAGCCATGCAATCTGCAGGATTCATATGTAGGAAACATTGCTCAATTACCATACCTGAATGCAGCTAAGGATGTTGATTCAGTTCCCTCATGGCCATGGCTTGTTTTCTTAGGTGGGGCAATGAGCTGTTTGATTCTAAGCTCAGTGTCCCACATCTTCAGCTGCCATTCTCGTCGCTTTCACTACATCTTCTGGCGCTTGGATTACACCGGCATCGCCCTCATGATCGTCTGCTCCTTCTTCGCCCCACTATACTACCTTTTCTCAGATCACCCTCAATGGCGATTCTTCTATCTCTCCTCTGTCACTAAACTAGGAATGCTCATGGTTGTTGCGCTGCTTACACCGTCTCTCTCCAATCGTCTGTCCCGGCCCTTCAGAGCAACACTCTTCCTCTGTATGGGGTTCTCAGGAGTCATCCCTGCTACTCATGCAGTGATCCTCCTTTGGGATCAATCCCAGATTCTAATGGCACTTGTGTATGAGATCTTGATGGGGATTCTATACGGCGTTGGGGCAGGGATCTACGTGGCTAGGATACCAGAGAGATGGAAACCAGGGGCATTCGACATTGTTGGTCATAGTCATCAGATATTCCACATTTTTGTCGTTGTTGCTGCCCTTGCTCATAGCGTCGCCACCCTCATCATCATGGATTGGAGGCGAGGTTTGATAGTGTAAAGATTCTAGAGGCTGCAAGTAATACCCCTGCTGGTTTTCTTTTACTTGATTCTTTTTAGTGTTTTCTTCAATGTACATGATCAGTAGATGTAATCTAATGAACTTCAAGAGTCACCAAATTTCAGCAGAGAAGAAAGAAACAGAAGCTTATTTATTTAATAAGGACACTGAACTTCAGGAACAAATTACAGCTGTTTCATACAACAAATTTCTAGGACATAATCTAAACTTATTAGATGTTTTAGTCATCTCAGAACTTATCTGCTACAAAATACATGAAATGACCTATAACCAACTGTACCTCGTTATTGCTCTTCATGCACATGGATTATCCTCAAAATACTGTCTCGTAAACAAACAAGCTGGTTTCATTGTTGTTTCGCTTATGAACAATCGAACTCAACTGAAATATGGAGCAAAAAGTAGTTGAGCAATCTGCAAATTGCTTTATCAGTCCTTCAAAATTAAGCACTCTGTTGCTTTGCATTGATGATTTTCACCAAACAAGCCAAGTTAGAAACTCCCAGTACAACACCGAATTTTCACCAAGACGAAAAAAACTTTACCATTCTCTTACCATCACAAAAGGAGCCCCTGATGAGCTGACTTACCAACAAAAATATTCAGCCTACTAATTTGTTGCCTCGATAAACTCAGCTTCTCCATCACTATAATCACCCCAACATTTCTCTGTCTTTCCTTCAACAACCACGTCATTGCTGGCATCTTCAGGAGAAATGGCATTGGGAGATTCTGCACCTGTATCTGTACATGTTCCTTCATGCTGACAACCATTGTCTTTTGACTGGTCAAGATGAGTTTCTTCAATAATTTGCTCCTGGAGTTTTTCTGATGTTTCCGAGGGGATTATAGTTGAGTTGTTTGATGATCCATTTACACTCCCCTCTTCGGTAGCAGGATGAATGGCTTCATCGGAAGCTTCAACAGCCACGGCCGAAGGAGAATCTAATGAACCTTCTGAAGACACTGGAATTCCATCTTGAGTTTCGGCTGTACCATTTGATGGCGCTGGGAAGCCATTTGGTGATGTTACTATTCCATTTGTGGTATAAGTAACACCATTAGGTCCAGCAATATAGCCATTTGGAGTAACTGGATAGCCACTTGGAACCCATGATTGGCCAGGTACAAACTCAGAAGCATGTGGATTCATTATTATAGAAGGGTTAAAGTGACCCTGATCCCCATTATTCTCACCGTTGTGGAAAGCTGGTCTATTTCGGGGAAGACGGTTTCCTGATCTGTTATACCCACCAGAGAGGCGTGGGCCATATGGAACTCTAGCAGAAGCTGATTGATGTGGCGATCTACGGCCAGGGCTAACGGCCAGCATTGGCGCAATATTCACTGGTGGTGGCAATATTCCTCCATGCTCTGTATAACCGGGCAGGGGTAACGAGCCAAAAACTGGAATCATGGATGGATTAAATGGAGGAGCAGCAGCAGATAATTTCTTGGATGGTTCCTTTCCAATCTCAGTATCACCTTGCTTTTCTGCTTCAGTTGGTGAAAGAGTACCACTTCCATTAGCTTGGTTCTCTCCCTCATCTGATAGTGAAACAATGTTTTCACTTAGACCAGCATTTTTCTCTTCCTCCGCCACCTTTTCTTGCAAACGAGAGACATCATTCTCCAGAAACTGAACAGTCTTTTCTGAAGAATCAGCTGGAGATGGAAGATCTGTAGCAACAATAGATTGTACTTCAGATGTTTCTTTTTTTGTTGAATTTAAAACCTCAGGGGAAGCAGAATCTTCATTTCCTGAAATTAATTCATATTTGTTGTCCCCTTCTGCACTTGTAGCCACAGTTTCTAGTGATTTGTCAGAAGCTCCACTTGTTACTTGTTGATTTTCCTCCTTACTAGTTTCATTAATTTCTTTGACACAATCGATAGGGTTTTTTCCATCCACCACTTTTTTAGGTAGATCAGAGCCTATAACCTCCTTGCTCACTCGGAGCTTTTCTTCTGCAGAACTCTCCTCAGAATGCTGCTCAGCAACAGCCTTAACGATTGTACCTGGTGGAGCTAAAGCAACCTCTTTGTATGAGAAAAGCTTTCCAGCTGCCTGAACACTTACTGAACTAACAATAGAAGCTGGGGTAGAAGGGGCTGATTTTGGGTTTGCAACTTTCTCTTTCCATTAGCTGTCCCGGAGGGACCATTCGGCTTTGGACTGCAGCTAGCACTCTTCAACAATTTCTTAGGACCCTGTGGAGCCGGTGCAGAGGAAGCAGCACTTTCATTTGTGCTTGTTCTTGGAGAGGTGAAATTACTTGGTTTACTTCGGGATCTTTGTGGATTGGAAGTATTCAGAAAGTTGGTGTTCAATTTTGCAAGACTTGGCCTCCTTGAAGCAGAAGGCTTGCGGCCCATTGGTGAACGCCCTTTTGGAAAAGCTTCTTGCCATCCTTCTTCGGAGGTATCATCTTTTCCAAAATTATCGTTTTGATCCAACAATGTTTTATCGCTTACAAATAAATCTGTGTTCTTATTGGAATCCACTAAATGAGACTCGGATTTGTTCTCCAATTCAGACCTATTCTCTTTATCACTGGAGTTCTCTGCCACAGGTTCATTTGCTGATGCAACTTCTCCCCTTTGATACTCATCTGTCACTGTTTCCCAATTTGGACCAACTTTTCCTTTGAGCTATAAAAGTAGAGGGTCTAATTAGAAAGAAAGTATTGACAAACATCAGAAACATGATAAATAATCAATATCAACCTTGGCACGAGCTTGCTTCTTTTGGGCCTCTCTTGCCTTCATCTCTGCATCCGGGGTTATATAGTCCAATAGGTCTGAAACACTGATTTCAAAAAAAGAAACGAAAAGTATTGCAAATGAGCTATACCATCAATGTAACAGACTTCTGGAGAGTATTGTCAATAATTTGACTCCACAGTTAGCTAAAATGCCATAGAACAAAATAAAATAATGAAAATTACCACTTTTGCAATATTCATTAATCTTTTGATTTCAAGAATTCTACTGTAACTTCCTACCTTAGTCATATCACGTCTTAGGAACTAAGTTAACAGGAAATAATAAGACCACAGCTAGTTATGCAACAAATTAAATACACTAATAACATTTGGAAACAGTGAAATAACAGAGGATCTTAACCTCAAATGGCCTTTGCTAGAGATAGAGGCATCTGGTTTTGGGGTGCCATTGCGCGCAGCTTCTTGCTGCTCCAAAGCCATGGACTCAAAATATTCAAGCCATGCAGCCGCATCCTACAGAGATTATTGAATAAGAAAATAAAAAAGTGGACCACGGTAAAAGTCTTCAGTCATCATTCATCAGGCATAAGCATTTGTTACCTGTGTACGTAGATCATCTGATCCTAGTTTAGCCTGGAGTATTTGAAGAGTGGTCTGTTCATGTTGAATGCTCAGAGAATATGCCTCCATCAAATAGAAACATACAAATTCTGAATTTTATAGAAATAAATGGTCTCAGGCCCACTGAACATAGATTTTTGTGTTTTATCAATATAACAGTAGCATAGCAAATTTCCCTCCCTCTGGGGGTTCGCAACTCTGAGCAGAGAATACAAGCAAATTGTATTTTGGCACAATCAATAATAATCCGCAAAATCTTCGTTTTAATTTGAGCCAAGAATGCAGTACATCAATGACACTTGAGAGATATAATTGATTTTGATCTAACCTAACTTAAACTTGTTCCATATAGAGCCCTTCCAAAGCAATCTCACTGATTTGAAAATAAATGCTCTCAGTTTAATGAAATGAGATTGAAATATTTCAAGGCTCACATTTGAAAGATAAGGAAAGATTGCTTTCTAGTATGTGCAATTTATGATACTGGTCATCATCATTCCCATCAAGAGAGTTGTTATGAAACCTTACTACTCTTTACATATTGAAAGGTCCACAAGAAGTATATGAATATCAAATCAACTAAGGCACACTCAGAGAGAGAGAGAGAGAGATGATTACTTGAATATGGTCAGAGAGATGATTACTTGAATATGGTCAGCTCCAAGAAGTCTTTGGTTACACTTGAGAGCCTCATGGAGATATCTGAGAGCCACATGAACATTACCCAGACCTTCTTCCATCATAGCTACATTAATATAGGTGGCAGCAGTATTTGGGTGAGCAGGACCACATGTTAGGTGCAGGAGATACAGTGCGCGGTTGACATACTTAGAAAAAGATACAATCCATTTATCATCACTATGAAGAAATGAAGAAATTATTCAATGCTCAAGCCTTCTTGTGTATCAGACGTATACAAGGCTCTTTACAGCAACTAATGGAGAAATCTTTGACTTATGCACGAAAAGGCCTGAGTGCAGTTCTGTAACAACTAAAGGCAGAAATTAATGCAAAAGATTCTTTATTCATTATGCCTTTGTTTTAATAAGAATAATCTCATCCAGAGGGATATATGTTTACAATTTCACATGTATGATCAATAACGAAGATGTCCTTAGCAACTTCCAGCATTGAGTGTCCTATGTTCCCTTAAGTTCGGAAACTCTTCAAGGTTTAATTAACTTGTTTATCGCTAGATTATAACTCTTCATGGTAATAATGACATTTGCTAATTCAAATTTACCGCACACCGCACATGAAAATGCCCTACAGACATGTATCATGATCGAAGGCCATTTGAGTTATACAAAACAATAGGTAGTCCATAGAACAAATTATAGAAAGTAGTATTACCAATTGTGCTCAAGGTCCAGTGATTTCCAAACTCCCTAAAGAAGGCCAAATTTTCTGACTTCATGTTTGGCAGTAGTTAATCACTGTGGGCGGTTCTTTTTTGAGCCAGATTATGATGCTTCGCATTCCAGATTTGAGACAAATGATGGCACTAAACTCCGAGTGAATTCGATACTCTGAAACTTCCCTCAAAGCCTGAATATTCTGTTAGCAACTTTCGAAGCCTTTCCTTGAGATTTGGAGAAAGCAAGTCACAACTAGTTATTACATCTAGTGACTGGACCACACCTTTCCTAAGAAGTGCATGGAAAGCAGTTGATATTCCACTAAGTAAAAGCTCCTTCCTCTCAAGATCATAATTATCCAACAACATAAAAAGAAACTCAAGAAGAGAATTCGTGATGTCAGTATATTTAGGAATAGAATGCACCATCAACAAAATTGCAGGCTCAATATTCATAATATTATCCACCTTTTCATTGAAGAAGAGCCAATCATAGAACAATGCAAGCTTAGTATTGGCTTCAACATAGTTTTTCATAGTAGACTTCATTAGCCAACCTACTACAGCCCATCTTGGGATGATATCAGAATGGATAATATCATTAGATGGATGATATGCACAGCATAAAAATCTCACTATGTCAATCACTAAACCATTTCTCTCAGTTGAGCTTAAAAACTTCTTTGCAAACCAGACCTGATAACGCTTTTGGCCTCCAAACTTCACATGAGTCAACAAAAACCTCAATTGAGATTCTATCTCTGGAGTCACCCTGAGTGAAAAATACCATTTTGAAGTCCTTGTACTATATAACTGTGATATATCTGCAAATCCATCAACATTAAAGGTGTTAGGATCATACAACAAGTCCTTCCACACTGCACGAAACTCTGGAACATGAACCAAATCTTGCAAAACCCTAACAAGATCCCTACCAATCCTCAAACATAAGGAGAATTTTTCTCTCAACATTCTAACGCAGAAATCCATCTCCATTTGCCTCAAAGACTCAATCTTTGGAACATTGTGCACCCTGCAATGATCAGCCAATAACCTCAGAAACACATACAGAGCACCAGTTAAAACCAAAGGGGACTCTTCCAGCAAACAATCCCATCTTCTTGAGAAAAGATTGACCATTTCAAAACACAACCACAAATTCTCTTCACCAAAGTCACCACCAACAATCTGCCTCAAAAGGGCCACCAACAAGCCATCAAACCCAACTGCTGACACATTAACCATCTCATGACTCACCCAAATTAACTGCCTTTTTACAGAATCAACGAGCTTTCCGTGTAATTCATTCACAATCTTGGCAAGCATGCTCGTGAAATACTCGTACCCGTCAGTGATAACACCATGTAGATGCTTAATATGAACTTTAGCGAGGTGGGCTTCACACAAAACGCCATAAATAATTGCCCTGTTGAGGTTTAAGTACTGTTCTTGAGTTGGGATAGTTAGGGGAAATGGGGGTCTAAGTTGAGGCTCAAGAGAAGTGAAGGCCTCTCTTAGCGTGATCTCAATGGGATTTTCTGCCTCATGAATGGATCTTTTCACTAATTTCGACACCATTTCTCATACTAATTCAACAATACATACGTTACAGGCCACAAACTGACTCTAGGAACTTCTGCACAGCCTCAACAAGGGTACATTCATCACAGTCAAGCTCATACGTGTGTCCATTCTCCGCAATATGAATCACAAGCTTCCCCATTTGAACTACTCCTTCCAAAGCATTGGAACTCATTTCTCCCCCCACAAGAATCGAAACGATCAGCCAGAATAACCTGAAAATGAACTACTCTGCAAGTCCAATAGTAGCTCTCTTTTCCAGAATGCCTTGGTGCATAGATTCACTAAAACAACAGAACCAACAAGATTTTATCAATAATATACAGCTTGAAGATAGAAAAACCTCGAAAAGAACCCTAATCAATCTCAATTCCCCAATGATTTCACCAATCAAACTTCAATTTCACCACCGATTCCTTCCCAAGAAATCCCCAATACCCCTAAGAGATCTGCAAAATTAATCTAGTTTTTGCCCAACCCACATAAAAATCAAATCACCACGATTCCAATCGCCACCGACTAAAAACAGAATCTTTCTCAAAAGGAAAAAAGAGGAAATTCAAGACACCTACCAAATATTACACCAACAAAAAACCCCACCTTGAGCCTCAATTGGCAACCGAAAAAAAAAAAAACCAAGACAGACCAAATAAAAAGTAAATTAATGACAAAGGGCATCAAAGAAACCCACTTACCCACCTCAAAGAAGATAAAAAAAAGACACTTTAATAACCAAGAAAAAAGGCGAGAGCTTGAGAAACAGAGAAGAAAGATAAGAGAGAATTTCAACCAACAACTAGAGGAAAAGCAAATTTAACACGAAACCCATGTAGTTTTATGTTGTTTTTGTTCTTCTGTGCGTGATGTGTGTGCAAATCTTTGCTGCTATATGCTAATACCTTGGTGTCTGTTATAGCTGTGACAATGGCGTGGAGTGTTGTTGGACGATGAATGATTGATTAAATTATTGTCAAACTCTTCCTTTTCTTCCCTTAATTATATATAATAAAGAAAGAAAAAGTATTTGCATAATCGAAAAGAGAAGAGAAGCGAAGGCGATGACGACGTTAATTGTGTGTGTTTTTAAAGTCTTGCTCCATAAACAAGGAAGACTTTTGGAACATCTCTCTTTCTCTCTCTACTCTTTCAGATTTTTAGGTTTTCTTAATCTTTTACGGCGGTGCAACTTAATCATATCTATATCTATAATATATATATAAAGAAAGAAATTGACAAATTTTACACATTTGTCACTCAATTGTAAAATTGGAGATAATTACTGATTTACCATTGACCAATAGAAAAATTGTAGAGAAAAAAAAACTAAAAAACTTTGAGAATCTTATAGAACAAGAGTTAGTCTCCTGTGCAACTGGTGTATGTACAATTCGGGTCGGGTTCGGGTCGACCCGGATCCGCGCACTTTTATTTATTTTATTTTTTTTGAATTTTATTTTTTCACTTCAGGTTGTTACCTTTATGTTATATGCATGTGACCTTTATGTTATATGCATGTGACCTTTATGTATAAATGTAATGACCTTTATATACTCTAACTTAGAAAAAAATGAAGAATTTTAACAAAATTTGTACATATTTACGTTTATGAAATATTAGCTGCACATATATCCATCCTTAAAATGCACTGAATTTTGAAAATTTCAATTTTTTTCAAAGTTATGGATTATAAAGGTCATAATATTTGTACATAAAGGTCACAAGAACTGTACATAAAGGTTACAACAATACAACATAAAGGTCTTAATCTGAAGCGAAAAAACCTGAAAATCTTCATTTTTTTCCTAAGTTACTGAACATAAAGGTCATAACATTTATACATAAAGATCACACTTATATAACATAAAGGTCCCATCTTTACAACATAAAGGTAACAGCCTGAAGCGAAAAAAAAAAAAAGAAAAAAAAAAGAAAATCCAGGTGCGCGGATCTGGGTCGGGTCGCCCCAGTTGCACCAATCCAGATCCGTGCACCTGGTGCACAGCAGCATTTGCCATAGAACAAACTTCATATATATTTTAAATATAATAAGTAGTCTTTTAATTTAATATAGGGGTAAAATGAAATAGAGGAAATTATTTTGATGATATTATTATATGATTATGTCTTAATGATATAATTAAAAAATCTGAAAATAATGAAATTTAAACATTGTCAAAATTTTGAAAATTCTGTAATTTTAATATATAAATGTGAAAAATAGGTCTAAAAGCTAAATTTCATTTTACGAAAGGCTGTAAAATGTTTAAAAGTTTAAAAACTATTATAAAATTATTAAAAATAATAATTAAATTTGAAAGTAAAACTAATAATAATCTAATAATGTTGTGAGTTTAATCTAAAAATATCCACAAATAACATTTAAAAATAAATTCAAACATATATGCAATAGATATAACTATAAGAAAAAATATTTTAAAATGATTTCAAAATTCTAAAAAATATATTGTTTTAATTGTAAAATGAATTTAAAACCTAAATTTTTTAAATATAAACTAAGTTTTTGAATAAATACAGTGTTTGTAAAATAAATTCATCTAAAAAAAATGTAGAAAATTATTTACAAATTATTAAATATAATTCTAAGATATAAAAGAACAAAAATATGAATGGAACATATAAATTAACAAATATAATTAATCACTTATAATTAAAGCACACAAAACACAAAACTATTATTATTATTGTTTTTATTATTATCGTCGTTGTTGTTGTCATTGTCATCATCATCATCATTAAAAAAATACGGAGTTTTTACAAATCTCAAAATAATAAGATCTCATGAGTAATATTTTAATATAATAAATTTATTATATTATTAATAATCGTATTTTTCATAATAAATAATAAACCGCGCATTGCGTGGGTATACTGCTAGTCATGTTCATATATACCTATTTCATTTTGATTATTGTCCAATATTTCGATAAATATCTGTCATTAAATTAACAAAAAATATCTAATGAAGTTCATTAATTTCTCATCATTAAATTAAGAGAATATTAAAAAACCTATATAACTAAGTAAATATATACTATTATATTTCTGATGCGAATATGGTAAAGGTCAAAGACAGTCAAGGGTGACGTGGAATAGGTCACACGTGAGAACGTGGAGGAGATCAGACGTGATGATGTGAGAATAAAATGAAGGATGTTGGGCTTAATAAATCATGAACCCAATGGGCTATAAGCCTTCATTTAATTAGGATTTATAGTAAGTAAATGACTATTATACCTTTGTAGTATTGTATAAATTGTAAGTATGATGACTTCTATTCCAGCTATTCATTCTCCCTCTAATCCAATGGGATCTCATCTACACTCTCAATATATTTTCTATCTTACTTATGCATTCTTTCTCTAACTTCTTGTTGTGGAAATTCCACTCAACAATTTTGAGGTATGATGTATGTAGACGCGTATGTGACCTCCTAACCTATTTCGAATTGAATTCTTATAAATGAAAATTTGAGTTTAACTTTTATGAAATCATGATTGGTCTGGTTTGATTTGTATGTGATTTTTCTCTAGCATAAAAAATTATGTGAAACGGTCTCACGGATAGTTTCCGTGAGACGGATCCTTAAAACTCATGAATTGAATCTATATCCACATATTTTTATATGAATTGATATGTGTGGGTTATGCGTTGACCCGTCTCACAAAAAAATATCCGTGAGATGGTCTCACACAAGAACTACTCTTTCTCTAGTATATGTATGTAGTTGTCTACATTGTGTAGAGCAAGATGCCTCTTGATGTAAGTTTAATTGATATCTTATAAATTTTGATTTAGTTGAACTCTTATAACATTATAAATTCATTTGTATGTGTGCAAACATTTATATATCAATAATATCATTGTTTGAAATAAGTCTTTTAATATATTTTTAATTGATATCGTGTACATTTTTATTGAGTTAGACTCTCATGAAATCGCAATTTGAATTGATTTGTGGTTATTGAACAATGTCCCACAAAGTGATATTAGTGAGATTCTCTCTTATTTTGATAAATTAATTAAGCATTCTGAAAATGAGAAAAAGAAGAAGTGTACAAATTCTTATATCTTACAATCAAATATTATATAAGATAACGCATACATATAGTATAACTAATTCGATTAAATTAAATTACCTCTCATATAAGTCATATCTTTCTTTCTTTCTTTTTTTGAAAAAAAAATATAGGATATTGATAAAAAAAAATATCAGAGCAATACATATGAGTGCAAGTGGATATAGGCGAGTGCGAACACAGGTGACCGACTTATGGGTTCGGTGCATACCAACACATAACGACGGATCAAATCGAAGTGTGCAGATCTTGGATCTATATACGAGGTAAAACTATTATTATTTTGGTACTCAAATAAGAATACCAAATCTTTAATATCTAAAAATAGAAAATCAAATGATATCTGTTGAAGGATATATCAAGTTCCCACAAATTGTAAAAACATATCTATTCAAACTCATATTAGAAAATCTATCCTTAATACTCTCTTAATATACTAATAAAACAAAATAATGATGTGATTGGTCAATTAAATCCTGCCAATTCTTAGTCCTACCGGCTACCTCTTAAATCCCAAGTTAAACTTAGGAACTTTTATTTTTACGGATAAAGTCACTTGGGAACCAAAATTGCGAAGTTTCACATTTGGGACTAAATTGCTATGACCTAAGTTTTGGGAATAAAAAGATGCAGAATAAGAGTTAAAATGATTACCCCTAGCTATTATATTATTGTGTGAACAAGAGTGAATTTCCCTTTTTAAAGTTAATATCCAAACGTTTTATTTGAACCCCCAAAAAAGTGAAAACCTTTTTTTTTTAAAGTAATAATATGACTCATTAGATCAATTGAATTCACAGTACATTGAATATATACTAATTAGGCTGATGCTAATTAGTTGCAGATGCTAATTAGGCTGTTAGAGATGGAGATCATATTGCACCATCTTATCTTACTTGCAACGATGTATATCGAATATTTACTACCTTCGAGAGAGGAAATGAATTGAACGGACCAAATTGTGACTTTTAAATTTCAAGAATCGATCTTTAACCCTGAAACTGCTTCCTAACCAAGAAAATGAGCAATGTAAATAAGACGACAAAGGGAATAACAATAGCCACAACAAGGCTAGCAAAATCCCCGATGCCAATCTCCCCATTTCAATAAAAAAAAAAAAAAAAGCTTATTCAAATCTGATCACACTATCAACACTAACAATACAACAGTTCCCGCAATGATGTGTGTGATAAACGCCAGAAAATCACTTAGCAACAAATATCTACTGCTACATCAACTATGGCGCTACATAATCCGAAATGAAATAAAGAATGAGATACAACACGAACTATATTATCTGGGTTCAGCGAGAATCACGTCGAACAAAACAAGGACTTTCATGGGTTGTCCTCTTCTTCGGCTCCCACCTAATCTTTTGTCTGAAATTTGAAGTGGGGTTTCTCAAATGCCTGTGTAAGAAGATTGATTGAATATAGAATGAGCAAAGTAGAAGGTTGACTAAGGTCTATGGGAGCCGAGGAAGAACAACAGAGCACAAAGCAGCTGAGGACATTTTTGTAATATCATCGCTTTCAATATATGGGCTGTGTATCGAATAACTACATCACTTAAGTTGGCTTGGGCCTTCAGTCCATTAGCTACATTTCAAGTTGGATCCCGGCCCAATACAACATTTTGATGTCATTGTGAATCCTTGGATTTGTATTCTATAATCTTTTTTTTTTTCTAAATGTGGGACTTCTAAATCAAATTTATGTACATTTAAATATCGTCTGAATTATCGTTGTTATTATATAAACACCAATCTAAAAAAAAGTGAGCATACAACTTAAAATAATTCAATTATGGATCTACAAATTAAGAATGAGATCGACACAAGATTTTCAGGAAATGTAAATATGTTTGTACGTATATATAATGGATCTAGTACTACAATGAAAATCTTACTAATTTATTTGAAATTATTTATCAATGTCTACATTTGAGAACCTTGTACATGCTATAGGTATGAGATGATCCAATCACATTAATGGTTCATGTGGAAATTTTGGTTATTTCAAGGATAGCATATATACTATTGTAGGTTGTATATCCTCTTATATTTAGATAACTTTTCCCAACATGTTCTATCAATTCAAGGGTTTCTACAAAAAGTATATTATACAAATGACTGGAATTTGATTGACATGTCGATTAATCAAAAATGTAGTTATATTCTAGTTTTAATATGGATGTTTCCATGCATGTTAAAGTACAATAATGAATGCATGGTCCATGAATCATATTTAACGTGCTCATACGGATAGTGTATTTTCTCAATCCAATGTAATTTTTCAGTTTTTTTCTACAATAATCTAGTATCATTCTATTAGAAGTTTGGATAAATAATTCGATTGCTCTGTTGACTAATATGATCTCAAAATTTGTATATCTAATATATATATATTTTTCATAAGAACTAACTTGGCCGGTTCGGTTTGATTTGAACTTAGCTCCGTGATCCTCTCATTTTGCTCGAGTTACTAGTTCACATATTTTAGGGTGGGGCTACAGACACCCCAAAACTTACTTAACATACCACATTTCTTCAATAAATGATAGGTACAAAGATAGATATTTAAGATGTGTTAAGTAAATTATGGGGTGTGTATGGTCTCATCCCATATTTTTATTATGTATAAAAAGTCTCATAAAAATCTTTTTAATTTATTTTTTCAAATAAATATCCTGATATGTATTTGTACTGCTTTATAATAGTAGCAATCATTTTTTTGTTTCTTTGAGCAACGTAAACTTACCATATGTAGCAATTAATAAACCGTAAATAGAACCAATTTTTGCAATAAAAATCCCACCTAATTAATGGTTAATTCCATCTTATCCGTAATACCCTCATGGATTAGGATTTTGACATGTGTACATTATGTATTTAAATTGATAGAATAAATACATTTATTGCATCAAATATGTACACATGTCAAGATCCTAACCCAAGAGGATAATAACCTCATGATTAAAATGGAATTAGCCCTAATTAATTGGGTAACCATAAACTAAAATTATGGCCGACATTAAATTAAAGGCTAATAAATGAAAATAGACCAATCACTAAATTGATGGAGAAATTAAAGCATTCAAAACCTTTATTCCAACCCAACTGGCCGCCACCACCACTACCTTTTATTTTACCGCGTAAAGTAATATCTTCTTTCCTATTAAGAATATATATTCATCTTGACTATAATTTTTGTTATGTATTTCAAAGATTATAAAAACTCATATGAGATTATCTCATTCATAGTTTTCGTGATATGAATTTTTATTATTCATATATGTTGAATCCATTTTTATAAATTTCTAAAAATATTATATATATATATATATATATAAAAGAAACACTTGAAACTTTGTTTTTATATAACACAAAAATTTAAGATGGTCGACTCACCGATAATTTAGGTAAGTGGTTCTCATTTAAAATTTACACTATATAGTCATGGTCTTCTTCCAATCAATCAGCTGTTCTTGTACTTTTTAGAGAAGAATGGTTGCTTCTATAAATTAGAGAAATACAATATATACATGCAATTGGAAGAATATATATTATCATCCCACGTTATCAGAATATATCTTTTCGAGTTTGGAAATTCCTGTGAGAGAATCTCTACAACGCGTGAATATTCTAGTATTTATGTTCCAAAAATTAAATTTTATTTATATGAATTTTTTTTTCTAAAATTAACTCAGTGTTGTTTTAAAAATTCATCAACAGATTACTTTCCTTAATTACTCTTCCAAGATTGTCACATTTACTCTTCTTAAATTAATTTTAGAATTTAAACTTGGATATTGTGAATGAAAAAAAACTTAACAATTACAGTTAAAATATGAACACACGTCATTTTCTAAAGTTCCTTAACTTGCACCAAACTTTTAAAAATTGAAAGGAGTATAAACCTACAAGTATCTTTGTCAAACACCTTATACATTTGGCATTAACATATATTCATTACCCAAAGTAACCCTAGGTTAAATGAACTCGATCCACGTAACAAACACGAAAGAATTATTTTTCAATATTAATTTATCGTGACTCAATATAAAATGACACATTTTATAGTATAATATAAAATGAATGAATAAAACACTCTACAATTGGGGGTGTCGGTGTCATAAAATTGATGAAGACATTAAAGAGATAGAGTTACCGATATATTTCCGATATATCTTCGATATTTCCATTTTTCACGTGATCGAAACAAAAAGGGGATGTCACGATATATCTCCGATATTTCATTTTTTGAAAAATAAATAAATGAAATATCAAAAATTATTAGCTATATATCGGTAAAAATGGGTATCGATTTCAATATCGGTGTTTTCATGTATAAATTATAAGAAAATTAATGAATATCAAGGAAATATCGGTAAATATCGCTAAAATATCGATAAATATCCGTAAATATTGAAAAATATCGACAAATATCGGGAAATATCTTAAATATATCGGAAATATATGTGTATCGATATTTCCACCGAAACCGATATATCAATCGATATTTACGTAAAATCAAGGTACTGATATATCTATCGAAATTGATATTTTCATCCTTGGTTACGATCCAGGTGGAAGTAGGGTTGTAAACGAATCGAATCGAATCGAATACTATGATATTCTATTCGTATTCTTTTAACTATTCGAATATTCATATTCTTATTCTTTTATTATTCGAATAACAAATAAAATTCTTATTCGATTCTTTTAACATATTCGAATATTCTCGAATATATTCGAATATTCGTATTCGAAAATTTTAAACTTAAAATTTCAACAAACAAAAATCAAATATATATTTTTTCCCAAATTTATATGCCTACATAGTACTTAAATAAATAATAAAATTCATCAACTCAAGTTCAATAATTCATTAACCAAATTAACATTCAAGATTCGAAATACATAAATATAAATTCATTGGCAAATTATCGAACAAGTACCGCAACAAAAAATCAACTTGCAAATTAACATCCAAGGTTCTAATACATAAACATAATTAAAATTCATAGTCAAATCCATCAAACAAGTATCACAACAAAAATGTTTTTCTAGCATTCATGATCCAACCATCATTCTTGCAATACGACATGCACCGGCTTTTCATCCTCCTACAATATCTAATACATAAACATAATTAGGCATTACTTTACAATATATATAATATGTAGTTATGTTTTATGTAATACTAATATATGTATTTAGGCATTACTAGATACTAATATAAATAAAGTAAAATATATAATTATTGATATATATATATATATATATAATTATTCGAATATATTCGCGAATACTCGAATCGAATACCATCATATTCTTATTCGTATTCGGATAATATATGAATATAAAAAAATATTCTTATTCGAATTCTTATTTGTATTTTTCGAATTCGAATTACTATATTCAATTTCGAATCGAATAAAAATGATTCGATTCTCTTACCCCCTAGGTGGAAGTGGGTCATTCATTCATCTCTTCCAATCCATACCCTAAAAAACCTCACTCAGAACCCAATTGATATCTTTTAATAATCATTCATTTAAATATATATGAGATGAGATGATCCTTCAAGTTGGGAAAGAATATTATATAATATCTGATTATTGTGATAATAATTGAAAAGCCTTTTCTTGTTACGTGTATAATAATCCAACTGATTCTATATATATATATAATAATATAAGGCTAAATATATATAATAGACAAAAGGCTAATTAAAGCATCTACCAGCGCAATTGGTTCCAATCAGCTAAACGACGCTACTTATTTTAATTGGACCAAATTTTATCTCAATACCATGAAATTTGGGGTCATCACCATCTAAGAATTTTTCTTCTCTTTTTCAATTTAGTTTTATATTAGGTATAATTTTGCGACACTCGCGCACGGTCCACCGTGTCCGACTGTGGTGTATAAGTATGTTTTTTTCAACAATAAATATGTGATTTTTTTTTCCTAGTCCACGATCGTGCCCTAGAACACGGTCGTGCTTTGCTCGAAAACTAATAGCAATATGTGGCACACGGTCAGGTCCCAGGACATGGTCCAGATAAGTATGTGATTTTTATCTATAAGTATGTGTTTTCACACACGGTCGACCGTGTCCCAGGACATGACCTGAGTGTTGTCGCACATGAGACGGTCTCACAAGAGACCAACTCATAATTTTGAAATATTTATAGGACATAAAGTAGATGTTTTTGCATTTTCACAAAAACTCGTGTGAGACGGATTCACAGATAATTTCCATGAGACGAAATCCTTTTCACCCGTGAGTCCGTCCCATTTTCATTAATTTATATGTGAATTGTGATACATGAGTTGTGGATTGACCCGTTTCACTTAACATTCTTCGTGAGACGGTCTCACATGAGATTTACTCATGGATGTGACTCTGGATAGTCGATTTAAATTGAAGTATAAGATATAATCTTTCTTTATTGTTGTTAATGTGTTGAATCTGTTTGATTACTTAATTAAACTTTATCTGATTGATTGATTATAAATCAAGAAAGGAATGTTTAAGAAGATAAAACATAAGTAACAAATACTTGAGAAATTTGTAATCACTTGAAACGATAAAATATCCTTTGGACTAAATTGTTGATGTTAAATAGAAATGTTGACATTAACAACTTAATTAACTGAATACTTGCATGACGTGATCAAAGCTGCATTTAATAATTGAATCTTATGGTTGCTTTGAAAGAAATTTTTAAAAAGTTGATTTTTGAATATCAGTTCGAAAACATAGAGAAGACTTGATCGAAATTCTAGAATCCATTTGTTGCATTTTATTTCTTGTTCAAAGTAACATGCTACTATGTTCTTAATTTGTTGACTACACGAGTTAGTAAACTATACATACAAATTTAATCGAATAAAATTTTAATTAGCAAACATTGCAATAATGAATTAATTATAACCCTCCGTCGAAGTAGTTAGTATTAATATTATTATGCTGTTGGGTACGAAAAGAAAAATTGGTACTGCTGGTATCATTAATGCTTTGACTATTGGAGTTCTATAATTAATATAAACATAATATAATATCACTCATTATTTATTATCATTATTGTTATTATTATTATTATTATTAGATAATAATAATATATCAATTACTTACCATCCATATCTATGACTTATATAGGCTGCCTAATACTGCTCTTCTACATATATTAATTTCCCATTCTGCTCTTGCCATTTAAATTCTTTTGATATATCTCTTTCAACATAGTTATAGCATTTTTAATTGCACTACTTAAGAATCACATGAGTTGGGGGAAAGAATAAATAAAAACCCAAACATATAGATCAAATTGAACAAACGCAAACTGTTGGAAAGAAAATGATAGACACATTAGCGCTAGAGACATGTTTAACAGCACGGACACACTAATTAATAATAACATTTCATATATATTATTGCATTGATGGTTTATTGTAGAAATTAATTATTTTTTAATGCAAATTAAACATAATGCATAATCAAATTAATATGGATTTCATTTTTTTTTTTAATGTTTTCCTAAAAGCTGAGAAAGATAAATAAAATGAAATTTAAAGCAGCCTGTTCAAATATACTAGCACCATCAAGAGGACTAGGACTCAAGAGTCCAATTTGAACCAAAAGTCCAAAAAACCCAATCAAATTGGTCAATTCTATGAGAACAACTCAAAATCGGATTGACCAAGTTTGGTTGAACACCATTTAATTTTTTTATTTCTTTCCTTTTATATTATAAAATTTAATAAAGTATTAAATTAAAATGTACCAAAATATATACTTGTACGATTATTTGAACCATAAACTTTATCATATATTTCAATTGATGCCTAGCATGGAAAGCTGGTAGGTACTCTCATAATTCTTCATACACAATATATACACATATAAAATAAATAATCGAAAACCGAAAAAAAAAAAACCTTATATATACCATACAGTATAGTGTAATTGAGATAGAATATTCTAGAATGATGTGGTAGGGCAAGTCGGTCATTAATCTAGAAGCAGGCTAATTAAAATTTAATAGTGCTACAATATTGATTATTGACGAAGAAATAAAGAAACTTCCACTTTGAAAACTCAGGATTGATCATGGAGTTGACTGCTCTCTAAATCGTAAATTAAATATTTAATTGGTATAATTATATAATACTACTATGAAGTAATTATATTCTTTTTTGATATATATATATATATATATATATCAAGAAAGAAGACACCTAGATTTTTTTTTGCTTTTTTTAAAAGTATATCTAGTGAAGCATTTTAGGTGTGCCACTTGATATGCAAAATCTTCGGTTTCCAAGTTCATCGATCACAATACAAAAAGTTATCTTGGGATCTCTATCTGATTAATTTGTTTTATTATGGAGTACTTTTTTTTTATCAAGACCTTTAAAAAAAAAATCGATTTAAGAGAGTGGAGAGAAGAAATGAATCTGCACATTTTGTAAAGATGAGACATTATTTGACATGTTTGTTTGTAATTTCTTTTTTCTGACTTCCGTTATCAAAAGAAATTAAATAGCCATCGCTACAATTTATACGTTCTTTTGTAATTGTTAATATCTACTACTGTTTTGGAAAAGGATTGGATATAATGAAGTAATTTTAAAAATTAGAACGGCCTTATAAACCCATTATTATATTGTGTAAAATATAGATTTTTTCTACAAAAAGTAGTAGTAATTAAATTTATAAAAATAGAGGACAATAAATTGTGGCATATGTACAATCATAAACTTTAGATCATATAATTATATTGTAGTTAAATATATATATATATATAATATGTAAATTTATGTTAGGATGATTAAATTTAATGAATTAAAAGTATTTATTAATAGACCATGTATTTTAACTAATTGAGATTGATAATAAATGTTGGAAAAATAATTAATGTCATATTTGACTTTTAAAGATGTATTGGTTTCCCACTTGGAATTTATTATTTTTTACTATATTTTCATCCAAAAACCCCTTTCATCTTTGCTATCTTACTCAAATCTTTCACATTTTCTTAATCCAACCGAATCTAATTCAAAGAATATCTCAAACAACTTCCAAAATAGAATATCTAAAATTCTCAATTACAAAAAATAAAAAAGAAGAATTCCATACTTTTCTTAAAATTCCATTGAAATTTCGCCAGTGCTTCTTCAAATTATCCGTACCGCGTCTCCTCCGTATTACTTTTACACACACTCACACAGGTACTGCCCATTCAGAATATTAATTCAATGCTATGCTTCCAATAACTGAAAGCGTAGAGAAAGCCGACCAACTACACGTTTAACCGTCGAGCACCGCCGCGTTGACCACCTCTCCGGCAACGAAAACCTATCGGTGAAGGGTAGAATCGGAAATTCGAATGGACTCAACCGGCAAGCCGAGACAGACCTCCTGGTCGGGTCGGTCGTCGGTGATTGATTCCTTCCGCGGCTTCACGCTTTCCGGCGTGCGTATCTCCAAGGACGATCTCCGGAAGAAAGTCACTTTTCCTGAGTATCTCCGCCGTGCCATGAGGGAGGCGATCCGAGCAAAGGACGTCGGCGCATCCGCCGTCGCTCAGCTCTACGAGGCGGCTCACGCCGAAGGCGCGCCGCCGGTCGAGCGTGCGGAGTGGCCGATTGTAGTGTTCATCAATTCCAAGAGTGGTGGTCGCCATGGGCCCACTCTCAAGGCCCGGCTACAGGAACTCATGGGCGAAGAACAGGTAATCCAGCAGCTTTTTTATTACGTACACGTATACTCATACACCTGCGCAAATACGTATACCATACTTTTTATAGCGTTTTTATTTCGTGATTATAATTTCTTTTTGTTTGTATTTATATATTTATGCCTTTATTCGATTTTCAATTCTATTGGAGACGACTTTATGTTTTTTTTTTTCTTTTCTATTTTTAAACCTTAAGCCATAATTGCACCGGTACCTGAAATGCCCTGTCACTTTTCTTCCTGAATGTTTTTAATTTTAACGCTTATTTTGTATTTATTTCATGTTGCTTATTTTATGCTATTTCCAGTTCGTTTTTAAAGATAGTTTTTTTCTTTTGTTTGAAGATAGTAATATGCTATTTCATATTACTCTTTTCTAAAGATGGTTTTATGTAAGTTAGGTAATTTTTTTATTTAATGAGTATTTATATTAAATCATGCATAGCGTGATTATGAAGATGACAGAGACATATAACAGAAGCTTTTACGTTTATTTTAATTCTCGTCTTTAAAAAGTAAAAAAAAGACATGTTTTTAATAGAGTGCATGCACTTCCCTATTTGATTAAATTCATCGATTAAAATTAAGTTTTCTAGATTTATCTGCCTAAAGTGCAAATCTGGCAATAAGTAGCAAGCAATTTGGTTCATACGTAATAAAGGCAGACAATTTTGCCACCTGAAGAATTTCTTTACTGGTGCTAGCTAATTGAATCTGAAATTTTGCAGAAATTAAAAAGGAAAAGAATAAATTCCTCGTCAAAATCCTCTCGTTGTGTTTCTTGCATTTCTACAGATTATTCTGGTAATTGTATTGCAAGTTGGTTGGTTGTACATATTAGGTAGAGAAGTGCAAATTTAGTATTTTTTATTCTGCTGTTCTTTTGGTCATTCCATTTCAATGCAATAAACTGGTTTTAGTTTTTGTTTTTATTTCATTTATTTCGAGGTAAGTTTTGAGGTAGCAAACTACCAGGTCTATCATTTTTTGTCTCAAGAGCTTGAGGGTTTAAATTTTAGTGCTCCAGTATATGCACCTCGTCCATAATCTTTGATAATACTAATGTGTCAACTTAACTAAAATTTATCTGGATATTATTTGTAAACAACTAAATAAATATAAAAATTCAATTGTTATTGTATAAAGATTGTTAAATATGAATATGGTAATGTAGTAAATTGCAGGAAAAGTACATTTCTGTATGAGAGGAATACGGATTTCTTGGTTTAATATATCTCATGTTTATGTAATGCAAATAATTCTGCTTTGATTCAACAATGTATTTATGGTTTTAACTTGTCTTGTTTCTTGTTAAATGCTACCAGGTATTTGACCTTTCAGAGGTCAAGCCTCATGAATTTGTGCAGTATGGACTGTCTTGCCTGGAGAATTTTGCTAGTCTTGGAGACAACAGGGCTAAAGAGACTCGAGAGAAACTTAAGATTGTGGTGCGTATCTTGTGCTAAGTTTACCATGCTACAGAATGCGGCTTTCACTTCCATCAATACTATTGGTTCTTTACATGAATGACCTTAATATATGTAGTCTTTGACAGGTGGCAGGAGGAGATGGCACTGTTGGTTGGGTCCTTGGGTGCCTTGGAGAGCTTAACAAACAGGATAGGCTGCCAGTTCCACCAACTGGAGTTATTCCACTTGGTACTGGAAATGACTTATCGAGGAGTTTTGGTTGGGTAAATTCTTATATGCATCCAATTCAGTATTTCCTTCTTGTGTAACCAAATTTCTAAAGATGTTTAAAATGCCATATTGCAGGGTGGATCATTCCCGTTTAACTGGAAATCTTCAGTCAAAAGAACTCTTGAAAAGATCGCCCATGGTCCAAATGCTCGTCTTGATAGGTAACATTTGTAGTTTGTTAGCTTGACAGACTATCATGCTAGTAATACTGCTGTTACATTTAGTGATTACATGGAGTTAAAGGCCCCAGAAGAGGTTTTATTATAATACCATTTTATCTTCTTTAAAGGTCCACTTCCTTGGCAATTTTACTCAATGCACCTAAATGTGCAGTTGGCAGGTTTTAATATCAATGCCAGCTGGGGAGAAGTTGGATGCACCTTATTCACTGAAGGCAACAGAAGAAACACCTCTTGATCAGGTTTACTGCTATATTTAGTTTTTTGTTTCCTATTATTTTCGAAAAACCATGTTCATACTTGACAGTAGCGCTTTTGGCTATACCTATTCTGTCGCTTCATCATGGTTTAGTTGCTTACTCAGTTTGCAAGTTCTGCCTCTTAATATGTAATGCAAAAGTTAAATTATCATGATGAATGAGTAACTTAATTAGTCTGTCTTTTGCGTGTTCGTTTATTTCGATCTTGTTTTGCTAAGTTCAAAAAGTGGATTAAATAAGCCCTAGCTTTGAAGCTCCTGTTATGATAACTGTGCAATGACAAAAAATTCTACACGAGGAGAATGTAGTTACTCAAAGTTGAGGAGTTTAGAAGATCCTGAAAACAAGTAGAGGTCTCTACTTTCTTTAGAAAAGCTTACGTAATTCTTTAGCTTCTATTCCCCTAAACTTTGTTCAAAAACTTGCAAATATATATATATATATATATATAAAGAATCTTCAGAGTGCAGTTAAACTCAAGAGCACTCTTAGAGCATCTAAATTATTCGAACAAGATCCTGAACTTTAAATAACTATTTCAAATTATAAGATTCCTAATGTAGGTAACATTTCTAAGTTAAGGTCTTGTATGTTAATCATGGTATGCTAAAGTTCTCAATGAATTTAAAATTTTATCCATGTTTGTAATTTATACCTCTTCCAGTGGAAACTTTGATTGCTAGTATTTGTTTCTTTTAGCTTAATTTCAATTTCTCATGTTTATTCATTTAAACTTTTTGATTGTGCAGGAACTGGAAATTGAAGGAGAGTTACCTGAGAAAGTTTCCTGCTATGAAGGAGTATTTTATAATTATTTCAGCATAGGTTTACATTTTGAATTCTAATTTCTCTCTTGTGTATATGTTTATCATTCTTGTTCTAAAGTGCTGGTTATGTTGATGAAGGAATGGATGCTCGAGTTGCTCATGGTTTTCACCATTTACGCAATGAAAAACCTTACCTTGCTCGGGGTCCCATCTCAAATAAGGTCCTATTTCTTCTTCCATCTCAGATTGATTTACAATGTCTTGTTCAAGTGATGTTATCATCCAATATGATTATATTACCTTATATATTCATTTTATAATATCCATCAATTTTTTTAACAGTTTTCAAAATTCATAGAATTGATAATAACAAAGTAGCCTAATGTGCTGTGAAACATTGTCCCATGTATTATGAGTACACGATGTGAAAATCTCATGTGCTTATCAGAATTTGATTTCTTCAACACCCTCAAAATTAGTATCTCAATTGAACGGGGTATGAGAAAGAGGGGAATGCAAGTCCTATATATCCAAAATAACTATTAACCATGAAAATTGATTCTTATCTCAATTGAACATACATGAGAAAGAGGGGATAGAAAGTCCTAGATTTCCAAAGTAACTATTTACTATGAAAATTGATTTTGTGGGCAGCAAGAACTTTGTACAGTAAAACTATTTGTAAATATTTGTGTGAGAGAGTAACCACTGGGAAATTTATAAACCATGGGAAAAGATTTCTCTAAATATCTGTTTTAGATAAATTAATCATTTTTAAAACATAAAGGTTAAATTACAAATTTGTCCAGCTTTTTTATTAAAATTAAAAATATGCCAGACTTTCTTATTATTATATATGTATAGATTACTTATTTCAACATTACAATATGCTGTGTCTAATTTTGGGCCTGCAAGAATTAGTATAATATTGAAGATTGATACTTGTGATTATTCTTCACCTTGTGGTATTGATGCATGCAAAAGAACCTGGTGGGTGATAACCTGATTTAACTGTTGAAAGTCTAATGAATGTCTTCCTTCATTGAATAACTGCTTTGAGTTCATCAGTTACATGGGATCATCTTAAAATCAGCGCTCAAATATTTACTTTCAGTATCCATGGCTTTTTTCAATTTTGTGCTGAGTTATACATTTAATGTAATCCTTGTATTGGTGCATCTTCTTCTAATTCTTGCTGCAATTATCTCTGAATTTGTTTGAACTTTGTGCAAAGATCATATACTTTCTGTGCAGTTAGTTTTGAATTCTTTATTATGTCTAGATGATTTCCATTCTCATGAATTCTATACTGTGATTTTTGAATGCAGATGATTTACTCTGGATACAGTTGCGGGCAAGGATGGTTCTGCACGCCTTGCAGTAGTGATCCAGGTTTAAGGTTAGGTTATTTTCTCAGATTCTCAAAACTCCAGATTATATTTCCTTTCAGAATCCCTGGTTGAATCTTTCTCTGACAAGTCACTGTGTATTCTACATTTCTATTAATTAACCATGCAGTTGTTATTCCTTGAACAAAGTATTGCTGTTTGTGTATCATTCTATTTTTAAAATATTCACTTGTTCAATTTGTAAATGGAATTATTCCATTTATTAACATCTTATTTATGTTATGTTTTAATAAGTTAACTTCGAGCTTTTCTTTTTGAGTCATCTCCACGTTACATGAGACCTTAACTAACAAGTTAGTGTTCATAACTAGTTAATATCAAATGTATTTCCACTTGGGAATGCACCGATACATCAGTGAAATGATTTATCAGTGACTACTTTCTCTAAAACTGAGTGGCTATATTTTCATATTGCTATGCAGGTCTTTGAGAAACATCTTGAGGATATACGTTAAGAAGCTCAATAGTTCAAAGTGGGAGCAACTTCCAGTGCCATCCAGGTTGATCTTTCCTTGCTATATTATATTTTGTGACTGGTATTTTATCTAAAATTTCCAGTGATCATGTTCTGAGTGCTCATAGTCATTTTCTGTTTATCTTATCCAGATTTGATTTTGATACCTCTTTTGCTTTACTTAACCTATACCTTGTGGATTCTTTCAGTGTGAGATCTATTGTTGTTCTTAATCTTCCTAGCTATGGAAGTGGAAGAAATCCATGGGGCAAGTTGAAGCCAGATTATCTAGAGAAGGTATTTGGATTGTTCACTCCTCACTGAATTTTTTAACATGATGTCATTGCATATTATTCACTTTTGTTATTTCTTTCCCGTCATTTCTGAACTGTTTCGGAATAGGAGCTTCGATACTTGTCACTACTCTGCTTGACATGATTGTTTTTTTCTCGATAGAGTCAGAGCAACGTATGCTGCATAACATCTCTTCCATTGTAAATGGAAGTTTTTGCAGAGCACTTTTGAATGTGCTAAGTGCATATCATATTCCTTAAGAATCTTCTCTTCCATATGTGAATTTGTTAATACATATGATCATAACACGTAAAGAAACACCTTGGCAGAAATTGCAATAAGCGCTTCAAATCTAATAGAGAAAAATTGTTCAGCGAGTCACATACATGTTTCCTTGTTATCTTCATCCTAAACATTGAAATCTCTATTGAAATGCATACACAACGTTCTTATTATTTTTGTGGCGGCTTTATGTTTGATTTTACATCTTATAGGCAGAAGCAGGTTTTCTCATCTTGTTTTTTTTATCATTTTTCCCAGAGAGGATTTGTTCAGTCCCGTGCGGATGATGGCTTACTGGAAATATTTGGTCTGAAACAAGGATGGCATGCTTCAATGGTGATGGCTGAGCTGATAACTGCCAAACACATAGCCCAGGTATTGTACATTTTCCACTAATTCATCAAATTTAAATAAAATTATATGCTGAAATCATAGTCTGATAGCTTGAATCCCCACCCAATTTAAGCAGTCAAATGTGGTGGTTGCGAATGTCGCTGGTTTGATATTTTAAAGCAAATGACACTTTTGCAGGCTTCAGCTATCCGGTTAGAGCTTAGAGGAGGAGAATGGAAAAAGTCGTATATGCAAATGGATGGTGAACCATGGAAACAACCCATGGATAAGGAATTCTCGACGTTTGTGGAGATCAAGAGAGTAGCATTTCAATCCCTCATGGTTAGAGAAGACTAGTTTCAACAACTGCATTTTGAAAGCATCTAACTCATCAAGTTATCTGCAAAAAATGGATCTTGCTGCAACCTAGCTTGTTGTACATATCCCTATACATGTTAGCTTTGTACCTAATCTATTCTTTGTGTGCAAGTATTTAATCTTTTTGAATGTAATGGGTACTATACTGTTGAGTGCTAAGAATGAATTCATCAATCCCTCATTTTCTCTTTCTAATTCCTGCCACTTAGAAGAATCCTGTTGAAGGGACAGGCCAAAGTTTCAAATAGCCACTAAAAATTTGTATTAAATAATAATAATAATATCAAGACTAGTTAATTCATCAAATTTAAAACAATTGTGATGGAACTCTTGACCTATTACTAACTATTGATCATATATATGCCATGAGTCATGACATATATTACGTTTTTTCGATTTTTTACCAAGAAAGTCATCGCAATCGCAATTTAAACTCAAGCTAGTTTTTTTATTCTTATTTTTTAAATATAGTAATTTTTAATTTATTGTGATTAGGAGGAATAGAGACAGAGAAAATGGATAAAAGTCGAATATAAATGGAAACAAGGCATGAAAGAGGACTTGTGTGCATAAAAAAATCATAAAATTAAACTGTAATGGGTGCTTTATACAGTAGAGTTCTAGGAGTCATGAGTTCCATCGAGGCCTGTTTCATCGTCTTCCATAACCTGTGCATCGTGTTGAGCTTCGTCTTCCATTATCTGTGCATCATCGTCCCCTCCAACAACACTCGTGTCTGATTCCATGGAATGAACTTGCTCTTCCTTAAAACTGAAGCAACATTGTACAAGATGTCCTGTCATTTCACACACTTTTCTTCCTACACTTGTCTCCGAGCAGAAAACAGCGAATAGAGTGAACAATCCAATGAGAAGAAACAGGCCCGCGAACTCATGGAGAGTAAGGCTGGATGTCCCCTGAGAGATAACTGAAGTTAACGGGTCTTGCGAGGAATATCCAGGCCCGAAATTTGTCTGTTCCAAATAGTTCATCGTTGGACCTTGAGTTACATTCAAGATTGCCCTTGAGAAATGTGCAACTAATGGAGAATCTATTGGAAATGCCTGATAAATCAGACACAATAAACATCCATTTCAGCATATATGTTGATACAATGCAGTATTATGGATTGATAAAAAGGAGAAGATGACTTACAAATCCAAGACCATCTGTTCTATATGTTGGTCCAACTATTTTGTATCTTGGTTCATATCTGTTGAGAAGAAGCTTCATATATGGAATCTCATCAAATATAGCATCTATACCTCCATTTTTGCTTCCTTTACTCATAGCTTCATGGAATCCTTTAGCTGTTGTATACGGCCTCAGCCTCGATTCTTTGATGTTCAGCTGATCTATCAAGAAAGTTTTCATGAAGGAACCCTCATGGTAGCCCACATAGTAATCATCAGAAAACGCAAATTTTAGTTGATCAACTGTTAAAATGGCTGATAAGTTTGCTGTGAAGCTCTGCATTAGTATGAACGCCATGAACAGCCAGCAGACCAGCACGAATACTGACCAGTTATTCGAGACCATATTCCCTGTTTCAACAATGATGAAGATTAGAGGAAAAAGAGGATATATAGATTGAGCAGATTGTGCAGAAATTTCAGTGTTTATTTTACTCTCTTGGAAGGCAAGAATAGCTATTGGAGACCAATAAATCGTTCCAGGTTGTCGGGCAGCTTGTGAATCTTGTCCAGTTCTAGTTGCTCGTCGTTCCAATATGCCAAGGATGATGCCCATCAAAATGCAAGCCACAAGAATTGCCAACCAAAGATCCCATCTCAAGGGCCTTATAAAAGTCCACATGTCAAATGGTTTCCTGTTTTTGACAACTAAAACTACTCCTGATTCAGAATAAGGTAGCGAAAAATCAGCATATAGTGCTCGTGGCGCCCATATTGTGACATCTGCAGCCACCATATCATAATCCTATAATGACAATGAAAAGACAAACTAATCAAAAACATGATGTTTTTCTTCGTTTAAGGAGGAAAATGACTGAATTACCTGAGGCATCTTTTGAAGCATGCTGTCATAACTCCAATTACTACTCGTGCTATCGTTGTACAATAGAAATGTATAGTTGATAGGGAAAGGCAGCACATTCAATGCTCCATGGAAGATATCTATTACAAATCCAGATACATGTATTTCATTCGTTGCAGGATCGATTCTGGCATCAACAAATTCCTTGAATCCAGGTTTCCATGGAACTCCAACTCTTAGGCTCCTCGCAATCCATTCTTTTGGTTGTGTTAAAGAGTCTCCAGGCCAGACAACTTTCTTGAGTTCTTTCGTAAAAGTGCCACTCAGTTCTCTTGTTATGCCTCCACTGGGTGTCCAAAATCCTATGATTCTCTCTCCATTTCCAATTACATTGAATATCTCAAACGCTGAAGGCTTCAGTTTTCCTTCAACAAGTTGGAAATCTCCAGCCAAGCCTCTGAATTTCGTGTTCGATAGCTCATTGATAAGTCTTGGACCAAAAGATGAGATTCTCAGACCTGTTTTATCTGTTCCATTTACATGTAATGAGCTGAAATCTATATCTGTCATGTTTTCAACTGCAATTGCCAATGCAGTTACTGCATCATAAGCCCATAAACCATAAATGTTTACCTCCATACTTGGATTTCTTTTCCACCTTTCTTGAAAACTTTTCAAGTTTTTTGAGGGAACTACATGAGGCCTTAAGCCCACAACTCCATCCATTGAATCAGTATCAATGGATAAGCTATCAGTAATGATCCATGCATACCCTTCACTCATCATTCCTGCAGAATTGGCAAGGGCGAATAATCGGCTACCTAGCACAGGGTCCATGTGGACCAGAAACACATTCATTGGTTTACTTTTTGTTTTGTTGAGTTCATCCAGTATATGACTATCCTCAGATGAAGTGGGAATTGAAATCATATATGCTAGAGTAATATCAGCATCTTGTAATGCCTTGATCAGATGAGAGAGAAAGTGGTTGCCATTCTCAGTGTCTTCATACAAAATCACAACTTTAGGCCATTCAAATCTCTGACAAACAGCTGCAAGAGCCTCTGCTTGAATTGCATCATCCAACGTTGTCCTCACAAAGTATCGGTTTCTTGCATAGGACAAAGACGAGCTTCTTGCAGTGAACGATATGACTGGCACGTGGACATTTCCACCAAGCTGCGCGGCATATGCTTCTTCTGCTGATCCCTGAGGTCCTAAAATAGCAAGCACTTGTTCATGCTTCACTAACTCAAGAACTGCATCAAACATATAAAACAATGACTTTAATATATGACTAAAGTATTACTATTGCTCTTCCAATTCTTTTGATGGCTTCTAGAACTAAAGCTTACCTTCACCATTAACATCAAGCAGGCTTTTAGCATCCTTCTTGTGTAGTTGCAATCTTGTTTTGTTATTCGAATGCAACGAGTAGAAGTCCGAAATAGCCATATCCATGCACAGGTCCACCATGGATCCAAATGTCGAATTCAGGTCTAAAACCACACCAACAGGGACCAACAATTGCTCATGTTCCAAGTTTTTGTTCGCAGCATGAGCACAAAAACTTGAGGAACAAAACAAGAGGAGATGAAGAATGTGGAAAACAAAAAATTGAGATGCACTCATATTGCTTAGCTTTGCCATTTTCAAGAAACTGAGTTTTATAAGATCAAAATAATGAAATGAGGAGAAGATGTTAGAATTTGTGATAATATGAAGATGCTTCAGTTGAATTATAAATAAGGGATTCAAACTAAAAAGGTCTCCCCCCAATAAGAACTGGACAATTGTATAATTTGAAATAGTCAGCTTTTGGTGAGGCACACATTATAATAATTTTTTAGTTTTGAAGGAATAATCATATAAATATAAATTAAGTTGAATCCAATAAAAAATTATAGTAATTTTTATAATAGAAACTATGTTCCTTATTTTTTTATTTTTTCTGATGAATAATATTCAATCAGACAATGAAGCTGGATAGTATGCAGTTGTGTAATTTCCTGAGAAGTGGGGAATGATATTTGTAGTTCTATGCATGAATTTCTTCATAGTGTATTTTCCTCGAAAATAACCTTTCACAATGACTTCTTCTCTAGTGTATAAAGTCTTCAAGAAATTACATATTCCACATACCAGTCAATAAAATAATGAGTAAATTTCAAATTTCATCTTATATGTAAGGACTTTTCATTTTTGAAAAACTAATTATACGTTTTCCTAGTTAGGAGCCTTGTAACTTAAATGGTATCCCATTTTTAGCAAAATGTGCGACGACCACGGTTCGAACCACGGCCATGCAAGCTTTCTAAGACAATTCACTCCCAAATATGAAAACAAATAGTCATACCCCAAAATGACAACTTTCGAAGAAAAGTTATAATTCGGAATCATGATTTTAATTTGAATTGAGCCCCAATCGGACAAAAATGATACGAGTATTTTGAATGATTTTTATTCGATCTGAGTCTCAAACTGAACGAGAATAATCAAATTGACCTGGGGTTATAATTTGGCTTCAAAATATATACTCATTTTGACGTACGACCAAGGATGAAAATATCGTGAAATATCGCGGATATATCGCGGATACGGATATTGCGATACGGATATTGGGTGTTAATGTTTTTTTTCCTGGGTATCGCGGATATGTCGCAAAATATTACAAAATATCGATATCGATTTTGATATCGGTTCAGTGTAGTACATAATTGGATGAAAATTGGGAAATATCGTGGATATATCGCAAAATATCGCATGTATATCAAAATGAGCAATTTTGATTCAAAAAATTAAACTATGTGATTTTTTTTTACTTTGTATTGTGTATTTTGTGGCTTTTTGAAATTTTCATTCCTTTAACCAATTATTACTTCATTTACTTTTTTTTTTCTAATTTTTTTGCATGATATATTTCTATATATAAGAGGATAAATGCAAGTGAACATTCTATCATACATTTTAAGGTTCAAGATATGATATCACTAACTCTCTCCCAACATTTTTGATTAAATTAATTTCAATTATTTACTTTATAGATTATGACTATTTTAATGTATCTAATTTATTTATTTTTTTGGATAAAGCGCATTGACATTGGAGAGGAAATACTTGCACCACTATATATATCACTCAATTGTCATTTTGAAGAACTACGAATTGGTATGTAAATTTAATCTCTTTATTTTATTTTTCATTTTAGTTGATAAAAATAGCATTTTGTTGGTATATTGTAAATCGCTATGTTTAATTGTGCTAATTATGTATATGTTAGGTGAAACATTTAGTTAACTTATAGAAGTTTATTATAAAATCATAATTTTACAATTAATTATGTTATAGTGAAGCACTAGTATGTAAAATGTAATGTTGTAATTGTGTATTTACAATTAATTGTTATAATTAGTTTTAGTAAAATTTTATGTATTTACATATTCTGGCTGTATGACTTTGAATATTTATGACTTTTATTATTTTGAAATTATAACTTCAGTTGAACTTATTGATTTTTTGTTTTGATAATATATTATAGAGAGGGCTGCCGAAATTACACAAAATTTTTTAAGGATTTGACTTTTCTAACATTGTATATAAGTAAATGTACTTTTCTACCACAAAATATAACAAAGTTACCTTTTCTACACTATTTTGACTCGGTCATGGAAAAATCATCAAGTAATGATTGCTTGATGATATATTCAATTTTATTTATACTTATTTAACAATTGTTTTATCCAAATACTGTAATTACAAATTTATTTGCTCTTTTATTTATTCTCTTGTATTTATAGTTATTTAACAATTGTTTTATCCGAAAACTGTAATTAGTAAATTTTTATAATTTCTAATTCATAAATTATGGTTCGATTAATTAGTACGAGAACCAGTATAATATGTTAATCGAAGCAAAATAATTTATACTTAATTTAATAGAAATACTGAATATAATTTAGGTGGTTCGAGTGGCTCGATCACTAGTTCAAAAAATAAAAAATTTACAAAGTGATCGAACCACTATGTGAAATTCATAGTGGTTCGATCACTAGTTCAAAAAATCAAAAATTTCCAAAGTGATCGAACCACTATGTGAAATTCATAGTGGTTCGATCACTAGTGTAAAAATCAAAAATTTTCCAAAGTGATCGAACCACTATGTGTTTCACATAGTGGTTCGATCACTATTGAAAAAAACCAAAATTTTCCAAAGTGATCGAACCACTATGTCAAATTCATAGTGGTTCGATCACTATTGAAAAAAACCAAAATTTTCCAAAGTGATCGAACCACTAGTGGTTCGATCCCTATTGAAAAAAATCAAAATATTTTCAAAGTGATCGAACCACTATGTCAAATTCATAGTGGTTCGATCACTAGTGTAAAAAACCAAAATTTTCCAAAGTGATCGAACCACTATGTCAAATTCATAGTGGTTCGATCACTATTGAAAAAAATCAAAATGTTTCAAAGTGATCGAACCACTAGTGGTTCGATCACTATTGAAAAAAATCAAAATTTGTTCAAAGTGATCGAACCACTATGTCAAATTCATAGTGGTTCGATCACTAGTGTAAAAAACCATTTTTTTCCAAAGTGATCGAACCACTATGTCAAATTCATAGTGGTTCGATCACTTTGGAAAAAAATGGATTTTTGAATATTTTCAGTTTGACCCCTGAAAATTCGATTTTTTTACATTTTGACCCCAAATTCAATACAAACCCTAACACTATTTCACCCCATTTGCGCCTCCATCCCCCATTTTTTGAATATTACATTTTGACCCCAAAATAAATACAAACCCTAACACTATTTCTCCCCCATTTGCGCCTCCATCCTCCATTTTCCTCTCAAATTTCTTCTCTCTTCTTCTCTCTTTCAAACATTGAAGTGCATTGGTAAGTTTTTTTTTTGTACATGTCTTTCGATTAATACTTCAAAATGTTTAAATTATTTTGAAGTCTTTTGTTTTAATAATATTGGAACTTGTATTTAGGTGTTAAATTTTGCATTTTGGTGAGTCCATCGATTTTTGGCAACTCCGTTTGAATCTTGAAGGGATTTAGCAATGGGTGATGAGGTATGTTCCAATTTACACTTTTGCTTTGATTTGTTGAAGTGTAGTTCGAACCACTTGATGTTTATAGCTTTAAATTGTTTAATTTGTTGAGTAATGATTGCAATTAGTCCTCTTATGGTTTTGTATGGTTCGAATTTTTTAGATTTTTTGAATAGTGTTTGAATTGTTTAATTTGGTATGGTTCGAATTTTTGAGAATTTTTGAATAGTGTTTGAATTGTTTAATTTGTTGACTAATGATTGCAATTAGGCCTCTTATTGTTGTTATGGTTCGAATTTTTTGACATTTTTTGAATAGTGTTTGAATTGTTTAATTTGTTGACTAATGATTGCAATTAGGCCTCTTATTGTTTTTATGGTTCGAATTTTTTGACATTTTTTGAATAGTGTTTGAATTGTTTAATTTGTTGACTAATGATTGCAATTAGGCCTCTTATTGTTTTTATGGTTCGAATTTTTTGACATTTTTTGAATAGTGTTTGAATTGTTTAATTTGTTGACTAATGATTGCAATTAGTCCTCTTATGGTTTTGTATGGTTCGAATTTTTTAGGTTTTTTGAATAGTGTTTGAATTGTTTAATTTGGTATGGTTCGAATTTTTGAGAATTTTTGAATAGTGTTTGAATTGTTTAATTTGTTTACTAATGATTGCAATTAGGCCTCTTATTGCAAATGGATGTCTCTGAACTTGGGGGAAATAAATTCAAGGTTGTTTCCAATGGTAAACTCCATGTGGTGGACTTGGACCACCGTATGTGCACATGTTGGGAGTTCTAAAGCGAGTTAATTCCTTGCTCACACGCATGTGCTGCCATCAGGTCAGTCCACTTTTTGATCTTTGACTACAATTCTCTCGCCCATCCCATCTCTTGATTTTTGTTTGGTTTCACAGTTTTACGAAACGGTCGGTGATCAATTACGTGTCGCCTTATTACACGACCGGATGGTTGAGGGGAATGTGGGCCGCCGAGGTTATGCCTGTACAAGAGCCACAATACTGGAAACAACACGATGTCGTTCATCTACAACTGTGTACGGCTCCAGAGAATCCAAGACAGGCCGGTCGACCTAAAAGTACCCGTATACCTTCTACGGGTGAACATTCTACTGGACCTCCTCGAAGGAGTGGGACATGCGGACGATGTGGAAGAGCTGGTCACAATAGGGCTACCTGTACGGAGTACATTCCCGAAAGTTCACACCCTATTTTGGATGAGCTTGAGGAGGATGATCCTATCAATAGTGGTCACGTACCTACGAGGAGGAAAAAAAAGACATGTTCATTGTGCGGTTCTGATTCACATACGAAGAGGAGGTGCCCTACGTATTTGGCGCGACCTTGAAACACAGTTGTATAAGTACATATGTATATGCTTAGAAAAATTGGTTTTTACACTAGTGATCGAACCACTATGAATTTGACATAGTGGTTCGATCACTTTGGAAAATTTTTATTTTTTTCAATAGTGATCGAACCACTATGAATTTGACATAGTGGTTCGATCACTTTGGAAAATTTTGGTTTTTTTCAATAGTGATCGAACCACTATGAATTTGACATAGTGGTTCGATCACTTTGGAAAATTTTGGTTTTTTTCAATAGTGATCGAACCACTATGTGAAACACATAGTGGTTCGATCACTTTGGAAAATTTTTGATTTTTACACTAGTGATCGAACCACTATGAATTTCACATAGTGGTTCGATCACTTTGGAAATTTTTGATTTTTTGAACTAGTGATCGAACCACTATGAATTTCACATAGTGGTTCGATCACTTTGTAAATTTTTTATTTTTTGAACTAGTGATCGAGCCACTCGAACCACCTAAATTATATTCAGTATTTCTATTAAATTAAGTATAAATTATTTTGCTTCGATTAACATATTATACTGGTTCTCGTACTAATTAATCGAACCATAATTTATGAATTAGAAATTATAAAAATTTACTAATTACAGTTTTCGGATAAAACAATTGTTAAATAACTATAAATACAAGAGAATAAATAAAAGAGCAAATAAATTTGTAATTACAGTATTTGGATAAAACAATTGTTAAATAAGTTTAAATAAAATTGAATATATCATCAAGCAATCATTACTTGATGATTTTTCCATGACCGAGTCAAAATAGTGTAGAAAAGGTAACTTTGTTATATTTTGTGGTAGAAAAGTACATTTCCTTATATACAATGTTAGAAAAGTCAAATCCTTAAAAATTTTTGTGTAATTCGGCCCATTTGCTCTTTATATTAACTTTATAATCTTTTGGTACTAGTGTATTGTGTGATGTAATTTTAGTAATTTTGTCTTGTATTATATAATATATTATCAGTAAAAACAATATTTATAATACTTATTATCTATATGTTAGTTTTAAATATATTATATTTTAATGTGATTTTGAGTGGAATATATGTGTAACGAAGTGTAAAAATAATTCCTAAAATTTCATATTAAATTTCCAGAATTTTAATAAGATTAATTCCGTTGTTTTTTCAATTTTTTTGCGATATCGATATGCGATATCGATATATCCATCGATATATCCGTAAAATCAAAGTTGCGATACGACATGCAATATCGATATTTTCATCCTTGCGTACGACTCATGCATTTTGGTTCATATTGGAGGTGTTGTGTTTTCGAGTTTTCTGGCGATTGTTTTTAAGGCTGAAATGTGTTAAAATTTGAGTTCGGTTATTAATTTGATAATTCTGTAATAAAAATAGGTAGCAACCTGATTTTTAAATTTATTTTTTATTCAGACACCAAATGGACATTGAGAGGAAAAACTCTAAGTTGTATTTTGATATAAAACCAAGTTCAAACATAAGCCTGTACTGAGAGGAAAAATAAGCACAAATTTTGACAAGAAAAACCATTTTTCTGAACTGTCAAAGACAAACAAAAGCTTATGAGTTTACTGAATTAATTTTCATACATTGTACAAGGCACCACAGAGCTAAATATTAGTGGCATACCTTGAATTTGGATCAAATACTAGTTATACATGTACAAGTATAATATGCACAAACTACTAACAATTTCAAAGGCAAAACATCTTCATGAAATCCCCAATTATATTGATTTCTATGAATCTCTTTCACCATTACTATCACCACTAAAGCCTGTTTCATGAACAACTTCATCACCATGTTGTGGGGCCCCTTCAATAACATGTGCATCAATGGCTTCCTCAGAAATATGAGCAATGAGATTACTCACCACAGGTTCTTCCCCTCCACTTTCTGCTGATTCATTACCATCCTCAATGGGACCAAGTCTAGATGTCTTAAAATGGAAGCACATGTGTATGAACTGTCCGGTTTTATCGGTAAACTTTCGTCCTACTGTTGTCTCAGAGCAGAACAGAGAGAAAAGAGTTACTGATCCTATGATAATGAAGAGCCCTGCAAAATCAAACAAAGTAAGACTAGGTGTCTGTTGTGAGATCGTCGAGGAAAGAGGATCTTGAGAAGAGTATCCAGGCCCGAAATTCTTCCTCTCAATGGCTGTCATGTTTGAGCCTTGAGTAACATCCAAGATTGCCTTTGAGAAGTGTGCAGCTAGTGGAGATCCCTTTGGAAAGGCCTGGAAAATCATTACATAAACCTCATAAATGAACATCGGTTATTACATCATGAGAGATTGTTGTTCCTGAGTTAAGAGTGGAGAAACTTACAAAGCCAAATCCACCAGTTCTGTAAGTTGGTCCGACCATTTTGTATTGAGAATCGTATTTGTTGAGAAGGAGTTTCATGTAAGGAATCTCGTCGAATATTGCATCAATGCCACCATGTTTGCTTCCCAAGGACATAGCATCATGGTACCCTTCAGCTGATGAGTAACTCCTTAGCCTTGATTCACTAATGTGCAGTTCTTCTGTCAGAAATTTCTTCATGAACGATCCCTCTTGGTAACCAATATAGTAATTGTCTGAAAATGCAAACTTTAATTGATCTACTGTAAGAATTGCTGATAAGTTGGCTGTGTAACTCTGCATAAGTATGAATGCCATGAACACCCAGAATACTAACACCAAAAGAGACCAGTTATTCGAGACCATGTTTCCTGTCAAAAGTACAGAAAAGGATGTCAAGAACATTACATAGTTGTTCCATAATCCGCAAAAACTTTAAGGATCGAGAAAGAATATTACTTTCAGGGAAAGCAAGAACTGCAACTGGAGACCAATAGATCATTCCGGATTGTTCCTTATTTGCCCTTATCGAATCCGGGCTGCTGCTCGTCTCTCGGTGTTCCAGTACACGAAGAACTATTCCCATCAAAACGCAGGTCACTAGTAATGCCAACCAGAGGTCCCATCTCAGGGGCTTAGTAAAGATCCACATGTCAAATGGCTTCTTATTCTTTACCACTAGAATGACTCCTGATTCAGAATAGGGGAGTGAAAAATCAACATATGAGGCTCGTGGAGCCCAGTTCGTTGTATCCCCCACTACCATGTCATACTCCTAAAATGGAATAGGTAACTTTGTTCAATGATATGCATTTTTCATCTGTCTAATAATGATGAGAAAACGAAGAAAAGTAAATTACCTGAGGTATATCATGTAGCATGTCATCATAACTCCAATCAAGACGTTTCGTATCATTGTATAAATGGAATTCAAAGTCGATGTGGAAAGGTAGAGCTTCCAAGGTGGCCAAGAAGATATCTATTGAAAATCCACTTTTATTCGTACGGTTATGTGCATGATCAACAATCACATCAACAAACTCTGTGAATCCAGGCTTCCATGGAATCCCAACTCTGAGGTTCCCATTTGTAGGAATAGCCCAACCCTTCGGTTTTGTAAGAGAATCACCTGGCCAGACAATACTTCTGAGTTCTTTTGTTGATGTTGAACTCAACTCTCTCGCTATCCCTTTCTCTGCTGTCCAAAATCCTACAGTTTTCTCTCCACTTCCAATCACATTGAATATCTCAAACGCAGATGGCTTCAGCTTTCCATCAACTAATTCAAAGTCTCCACTCCAGCCTTTAAATTTTGTGCTCGACAATTGGTTGAGAAGTTGGGATCCCAATGGTGAGATTCTCAAGCTCGTTTTCTCTGTTTCGTTTACAGTTGTGTTCATATGAAACAAGGTTGAGTTTTCTTGCAGAGTCTTTTCCACTGCAATTGCCAATGCAGTTACAGCATCATATGCCCACAGACCATACACATTTAAATTCATAATCGTCATATTTCTTTTCAATCTTTCTTGAAAACTTTCAAGATCTTTGGAACGGGACAGGTAAGGCCTTATGCCAAGAACACCTTCCATGGAATCATGAGTCGCATGATCTATAGAATTCATGAAAATGGATAGACTATTAGTGACAATCCATGCATAGCCTTCACTCATAACTCCTGCTCTTTTAGCAAGAGGGAATAGACGAAAACCGAGGGAAGGGCTCATGTGGACAAGAAACACCCTCGTTTGCTTTGTGGCTAACCTCTTCATTTCTTTCAAGATATGATTATCATCAGCTGAATTTGGGATGGCAACCATATAAGCTAGAGAAATATCAACTTCTCTGAATGCCTTATTGAGAAGAGACAGAAATTGTCTCCCATCATCTGTGTCTTCATACAAGACAGCAAACTCAGACCAGCCAAATCCCTGAGAAATGGCTGCAAGAGCCTTTGCTTGAACTGTATCATCAGGTGTTGTCCTCAGAAAGTATTGATTGTCTGAATTCGAAAGATCCGAACTTTTTGCAGTGAAGGAGATAATGGGCACATGAACTTTTTTGCCTAGCTCTGCAAAGAATGTTTCTTCTGTTGATCCTTGAGGCCCTATAATCCCATCCACCTCTTCATTCTTCAGTAGCTCTACAACTGCATAATAATCAAACATAAATACACCATGGCACAAGTTTTCAAACCACATTTCCTTCTGGCTTTACACATAGATAAAATCGAAAATTTTCATTTGGACTGAAGAAGAAAACATTAACCTTGTTCAGGTTGGTTGAGACATTTTCACAAACACAAATAATGCATACATTATTGATTCTTGCAGGCCGGAATGCAATGCACGATGACAGTTAAATCTCTGATTATGATAGTTAAAATTGAAGCTCTGAAAGGTTTAGATTATGTCATGGGTTTATAGGTTCATCGAACAATGCCCAATTACAAAGAAAACAGAAAGCAAACGAAAAACAGAAACTGATGTTGCCTCTGGTGTTACGTGACACTATGGGCAACACTGAACAAACTGGAAAACCGGGACTGCCTTATTGTTCCTCCTTTCTCCGACTTTACAGCAGCCTTTAACCACGAACTGAACTCCTCCACAGCAGCAGGAACAGTACACGAACTAGGTTTAAGTCGAGTCAAGGCTAGACCTTTCCCCTCAAAAACGAATACGTCCCGGCTATTGCTCACGGTTTGACGTAATGTTCCCAAAGGTAAAACGACTTCGTCTTCAAGTTAGTAGCACCACAAAACTTGAAGCTCCAGCGAACTAGAATGGGAGATGGACTAGAAAATATGATCTATATGGAAAACCGTATGCAACTTGTACTTTTAGTTCAAAAGATGCTATGAACTTTAATGTAATTAAAACATAAATAGATGGTGCTCTCAAGAGTCTTTTTGATGATATGCAATGTGTTATTTTCATGCATGAAGATGCCCTATGTTATAGACTTCATTCCACACTCTTGTAGATCATGGGAGGGGAAAAACTACCCCACTAAGTGAATGGTGCAACCACCTCTCCACTCTTTGTAACTTCCAATCAACCACTCTTGCCCACAACTTCATCCTAGAAGTGGGCTACCATATTGGACGACCATGGACCTCATAGAAATTGACCACAAGTCTGAAATGGATCACAAGTCCAATGGGCTTTGCACAGGCCAGACTCGATAGTGTTGTCCCGGTGTTGCCAACATCACAGGCAACATCAACTGGGCCAGCACTAATGGGCAGAACCCATTTTCGAGTATTAATTTCTCACTCAACGAAAATCAGTTTAGAGCGTTTCAACACACTATATTCATCTACGCAAAACGTAGATTCATCTTGTGCCTTTTGTTTTCACAATAACCCACATTTGATCCTTCAAATCGATGGTCAAACATGTGTCATAACACATTATTAACATTGGTCAAAACCAATTTTCCCACATTATACATTTCCGTAACTAATTGATAAATTCTTAATTATTATTCTTAATGTCGATTAGGACATCACGCTTGACTTTGACGTTTTTATGAGTTTTTTTATTTGACTTTTGACCAAAAATATTAAAATCTGTAGTTTCCCACCTCAACACGAAATAAGATACGCCAGTGCCTGATATCTGGTTCACTCATTATTCATCAATCATCTGCCGTTAGCAATATATTCTGGTAATGGCATTTCATTTTATACAATTTATATACCTCAATAATATTAAAATACGAGATGTAACATTATTTATAGCATACCTGCAAAACTAGCATCAACGACACTTTTGGCATTCTTTGTGTGAAGCTTCAACCTCGTAGTATAATATGTGTGCTTTTCATAAAACTCTGAAACCGCCATTTTCATGCACAAATCCGCCATAGAACCCAACGGTGAATCCAAGTCGAGAACAACGCCAACAGGGATGGCCAAAAGTCGAGATCCTTTGGAAGTATTATTTCTAACATCATTTGTAATAGAAGAGCAAGAATCGAGGAATAAGATAAATGTAAGAATATGAAGGGCTGCAATGAAACGGGGGTGATGAATCTTGCTTAGCATTGTAATATATTTGTCAAAGGAATTCATATGTGTTTTGTCTGTCAAGTTGTGACTATATATATATATATATATATATATATATATATAGACAAAAACGTGTTTTCTTATTAGCTGTAATAAATGAGTTGGCAGTGAAATATTGAATAATTCAATGGAGAATAATATATCACGTAGTCATGGACAATGCCACACAAGATTTAATTTCGTTGAACCTTAAGTCGTGTTTGTATATTATTTTATTGAAAATATCAAAATCAACAACTTTTGTTGTATATACGAAGTTGACATGTAATAATATGATTAGATTCTTAGATCAAGAAACTTCTATTTAGTCAATAAGTGACTTGGTCAGATCGAAATTATAAAGGAAAATCGAAGATACTAAAATGATGGACTAAAGCGTGATATAGATATTAAAAAAAAAAAAAAAGTCAACCAGGGAAAAGATAAAAAAGAGTTTAATCTTGATTTTTTTAAAGTAAAATGTTATCAGATAATTTTGTAATCCTTCATTACTTGATTTTGGTTTAATTCCAATATTATTGATTCAAGTCAGATCTTAAGGAAAATGATAACTAACCCTTCAGCATAGACTTGTGTGAGAATATATATGAGATCTTTTTTTTCCTTTTTCCAATTTTTAATTTAGAAGGTTTAGGGTTTATTTTCAAAGTTCAATAATGATATTTTTTAAATGCTGTACAAGTTCTTTACGTTTTTTCTTTCTTTGAATTGGTCACATGAAATGTAAACTAATGAAACCATGTGATCATGTGAGGAGAGGTTTATTTCTAAAACTTAGAGATTTTTGTTCCTCAAGTGTACTATTAATTATATGATATATATACATTTAAACAAACTACAACAACTAAATTATCAATCACTAGCTCTAATATTTTGTTTATTAATCTAATGTTCATTTAATATTATACCTATATCCATAAAGAATTTGTCAACTATATATCAGAATACATATATACATATATTAATTGCTGTATTTGTAATTAATGTAATTTTTCGTTAGTTAGATATAAACAGTCAACTAGCATTTCAAATTACGATATGATGATATAGCTACAAAATTAAGTTAAAATATCAATTTTAGTCATATGACTTTAAAATGGTAGGAAATAAAAATTTGGATTACTTGGGACTAACATCCCAATTTCCAAAGAAAACTCTGATTAAAATAAAAATAAAATCGCTTATCAAATTACATAACTGAAAGTGACATGTTTAGTTTAATAAAATTATTCTTAGATAATTTCTAATTAGGATAAATTAGGACAAAAGTGAAATTTTCATGTTCTTGAAGACACGAGTGCATCACTCACTAGAATATAATTGTATGGAGTAATTATGCAAGTATGTAGTAAGTTATTATGAAACTTCCTTGATGATTGGAAATTAATTAATAATGTACTACTCTTGTCTTTTCATCAAGAATCAAGGTTTTAATTTAATTTATGTAGTATACTCACTATATATATATTTTAAAGAATGCATGATGTAACCCATTCTTTCTCTCCAAGTTTCGACTTGGTATTATATTTCTTTCTTTTTTCATTTTTTTTATAAGAAGTGAGAAAAATAAAGATTTTTAGGTCACTTTAAGACTAACTAGTAGTGCACCCGTGCTATGCGCGACTAAAATATTTTTTAAATGTAAGAAATGAATATATTGAATATTTGATTGTTAAAAAAATATGAATATAAATAATTATATTTTATGTATTTTTTTTTTGTGTATATTGTAATAGTAAGGAACATTGAACACTTATAATTATTTATTTGTATAGAAAGTTATTTCTTGCATTACACATGACAAAGTACATACTTCTAATAATATAAGATACTTTTGAATTAACTTTTAAATTTATAAAACTTTAAATAATTATATCATAAACATTTAAGTTTAAGTACATAAATTTCAAAAAGTAGTAATCTTCTTCTATTAAATATTTTATCATAAAGTTTGTATTAAAATAAAAAAAAGATGTTTTAAAAGAAGACACATGGGTATGTCGATATGAAAAATTAGTTTTTGTAATAAATTATATTATGTAGATTCATACATTGTAGAAACTTATAACTTAAATCTTTTACAATTTATAATTATTTAAAACAATTTTTTTTATAGTAGAATGTAATATAATATAAAAAAAGATTTTATTTTCTATTTTTTTATTATAACGTATGATGATTCAAGAATTATATATGTTTTTCTTTTATTTTTTTACTACAATATTTGATAGCTTATCAAGAAAGTTATGTAATTTAAAATGATTAAATTAATTTAGAAAAATAAAATGAAATCTTGAAAAACTAAAATAAAAAGAAATTATATACTCATCAAATTGATGTGACATTTTTAGGAGGGAAAGTGACAAATTAGTAATTTTTGACAACTTGCTTGCTTTTATTATAGTATAGATAAGAAATAAACTAATTATACATTTTCAACTATTAAATAAACTTTCACAAAAGTTATAGAGGGCCACGGCCCATGTCAGACCTCCTCAGCCAGTTGGGCTAGAAATAATTACTTACATATAGAGCTGGGCCTTCAGGCCCATATACATGTCTCATAGAAATGTAGCCCAGTGGCAGCTAATCTCACCAGCAAAAAAATGTTCCTTACCTATATTTATAGCCCCCTGTTTGTTTTTTCTGTTAAAATATTATTGTGGTAAATAAAAAAATTATTACATTTATGTTCCACATGGATAATTAATTTTTTTTGGTCAATCTACTCTTTGTTCTTAATTTAGTCATACTCACAATAAAGGGATCTCAATAAGAACTCATCTGGATCAGATTTTAATTTTTCATTTGTATCAATAGTAATAAAACATGTACGGAGTTGTCAATTCCAACAGATATCATCTATTTATCTTGATGAAAATGAAATGTAAAATTAAATCAAAATAACCTTAAAGAGACCGAATTATTATCCTAAAATAAACAAAGAATTAATTTTTAATAAAAACGGTGGATAAAAAAGAGTGATATTTTGAGAAATCGGAATGATTGAGAGCAATCTTGTGAGACCACTTGACAACAAAATATGTGCTATATTTGGGGAAGCACCAAATTTAATTATGGATAAATAGATTTCCACTACAACCTCCATGTCGGCTAATCCTCCTCTCTCTATTTATTTGGAGACACTTATAATTAATGATCAAGGATACAATATCTGATTTAGAAGATTCAAATGAATTTAACTTAATTATAAAGTACAACAATTCTCAATTCAATACAAAAGCATCGATCACACACCCACTTGAGCATTGTAAGTTAATGGCCATGAATTATTCAGTTGTACCTCAAACAACCTGAGAAAAAAACATGTTTGGATGTGCTGTCAATTTGCCAATATATTTATTTATATTGAATTTCAATAGAATTGAGGTGAAAAATGCAAGAATTCAGGCAGATTCAACCTGGGTTTGGGAAAAGATGAGGACATGTTTGATTGCAACAGATGAGTAAAATGATTCAATGTGGTGGGTGCATGTGGGACTCAATACTTTTATGTACATCACCTTTCTTACATACTTTTCTTTAATAGTATATACAAATAGTACAAACCCCTGTGTCCATGCACTGGGAAGCAACTGCTTGCTTTTGGGCCCATTAATAATTTTCCACTATTAATAATTCCCCACTTGTGTCTCACGCTAATTATCTCGTATTTTATTTCATCAATCAACGCTCAATTCGAATATGAAAAAGGTCTGGTGATGTGCTATTATTTGTGCGTTTTCGGAAAAAGATTGTGGGCATCATGAATAGTGTTTTGTCAATGTGTATAAAAGATGAGTTGCTGGGGTTATGGAATATGGTAATTTGAAAGAGGGCAATGTACAAAAAACTAAATGCTTTATTGTTGGATGATTCAATTATATATCTTATCAGATAATTTATGACTGTGGCTCATCAAGAGCTAGAAAGACACCACTTTTTTTGGTTTTGGATTTCACCTGTTTAGAAAAACTAAATCTTCTTAAATCTTAAGTATAAATTAATCCAATATTTATGTTCTAACGAATTGACTCCGGTTCAGCCAAATCTTAAGTTAAATAATCTTCCAATAAAAGTCTAAGAAATCGATTATTTTAAGATAATGCCCCATATCAATAGTGTTCCTTACTTTGGGAACAGAACAATGAAATGGAACAACGATTAGCAATATGGATATACTTTAAGTCACATTTTTACTTTTTTTTTCCTTGGCATTTAATTATCTGTAAATAGCAAAATAATACTGATGTAATGGGCACTATTACATAGTAGTATTTTATACACTTGAGATAAACTAGGATATATTTGATGTAACGTTTTATATAAATTAACACAGATGTGATAATTATATATGCACATATAAAAATTATGGAGTATAATACGTGGGAAACCACTGAAGCAAATGATTAAAAAAAAAAAAAAAGGTTCAAAAAGATGGCTAGTTTCTTTAGTTATAGGCTTATAGCTCTAGCTTTAGTTATGTTAGGCACAAAGATATCTTGCTCATTAAATAAAAGGCTTGGCCCAATTTGGATAATTGAGCAAAAAGTTATGTCATTAATTTGTTATTTTCTGGTATTTCCATTTTTGGGCCAATCCTATATCCAACTCAAAGGCCTAAAGATATAATTCACAACACTTGTTGAAAGTATTAATCATGATCAGTGTATAACAAAACTTGATAGGTGTTATTGAAACTAGTAATTTTTTTTATATTTTGAAAAAGGATTGTTTGTTATGAAAGGAATGGTGTTTGATTGTAGAATATAGACCAAAATCTTTAGAAAAGGTGCATAGTGCCAAAAGCCATAAACAAAAACCCATCACTATTACCAGAGTTAGTTATTTTTCTTGCTTCATCAAATTTGGACCACTTGTTACAAACAATACCAACTCCCACAAATCTAATATTTTAATGAATATTGTATCATATTATATCATATTTATCATGAATCTAGTATGGTGAGATGGCCAAAATCATGACAAGGTAATCATGGTTATGATTGGTATTAAATCAAATTAGCTATACTCATAATTGCAGAAAATAGACCCAAGTAAATTATCACGACCTAAACATGCTCAATATTTAAAGGTATCATAGAAATGATATAACTATATTTTTTAAAAAATTCATTGTTTTATTAAATTAAATATAAGGTTCGTGCATCAATTAAATGGGGTCCTCACCAGATAAAGAATCCAAATGAAATTGGAAGTGTTTATATATCTATACTCATGAGATCTTTAATTATTTGAAATATTAACATTTTTAATTTTTATAGGAAAACGAATTAGATTCAAGTAAAGCTTTTACCTTTGATTCAATTGGATTGAGTGAGAATGCATGTGATGATGTTTGAATTTCATGAAAGATACATGAATTTTAGGGAAGATAGAATTAAAGTAAATGATTAATGTAAACCAACAAATTTCATATTGATATAATTAATGTAAACAAATTAGCATAATTATTCCTATGCGTAGTTGATAAGGAGTAGACCAACAAATTTCATTTTCTTGGATTTATATATTGCCACCACCTAATGGGCCCATGTTATAAATAAATAAATAATTAAATATATATATATATTAAAGACAAAGTGGCCATTTCTGTCAGTGTGAGTAGTTGAGAATATAAATCTTTATATCAAATCGATCTAAGTTCAGCCTTAATTAATTACTGAGCAATTCATAATTAATTAGATTGGTATCATCTCATATATACATTAATATTTTTATTTAAATTGTCTTAAAATGCTAATATATACACATGGTTTTATTTAGTTTAGTGTATCTATATTTTTTTATAGGGGGTAAACTCTTATAATAATTTTATGAACACTCTTAAGTGATGAAAACATGATATCACCACAATCTAGTCTTCACATATATATACATAGATTAATTGAGTTGTTAGCTATTTCATTTTCATAACTAATACTTACAAAGTCAATCATGTGCGATTTATATATACCTACCAGATTAGTTGGCCATCGTTTCTTTTTTAAAATTATTTGATTTGACAAATACTAAAAGTGATAAAATAGATATGCAGTGTACTATTGCTTAAATGGTCGATTGGAGGGCCCTCCCCAGTTCTAATTAAATCCTAATCCTTCCAAAACAAGATTAATTCTCATCTAATATAAAAAATTTAAACCTCATTAAAAATTTGGAACCATATCTTAAGCATTATGTTACATAAGTATTTACATATAACATAATCTGTCTAACTTGGATTCCCCACATTAATTAACAGTAGTACTACAATATTCTAAAACATGCATTTTTCTTTTAAAAAAAAATAAAGGCACAAATTAGATATTGAATTAAGAACATATATAATGAGATGTTAAATAATCTTGGAATCTGTATTTTGTTAGGGAAAGAGAAAGTAAACTGAGATAATAAAGTAGCAATAAGGTTTTAAATTAAAGTACTCAATAATCAAAAGCGTATAGTATAGTAGTTTTCCACTTTTCTATATTATAATGCTTCATTTGGCCATTCTTGAGTTATTGCTCTTGTACCTACATATTCCAACATTATCCCCATTGAAGCTTACTAGGAGGGTTACACTAACATTTGCATTGTGTGTGTATATAATATGTGTGTGTGTGTGTGTGTTAATTAAGCTTTTGGGATAGAATTATTATTCCAATTATATGCCACCTTAAAACCAAACCATCCCATGGTGCTTTCTCCACTACAATTCATACAACTTTTAATACTTTAATTCTATGTGCTTGCAAAAATTATTCTTTTCATATCAAAGTTAATCATTTCTGTAGAGTAAGGAAATTTGATATTGAATGTGACAAAATGATATTAAAATAAATTATAAAATACTACTATCTAGAAAAATCAGAACCTTCCACATCATATTAACAAAGAAAGTTATGTATCACGTGATCCAAAGTGAAATAATTGTAGGAAAGAAACATAAAGAAGAAGATATTTATAAAATGATAATTAATGAAAAATGATTTTGTCTGAATTTGATCAAAAGTTGTGGTGTCATAGATGAATAATTTAAGAGTTTGCAGTGTAGCACAACAAGAATTAAATGATTTTATGTAGACAGTGATATAAATCCTTACTATAATGATAGTGCTTTCAATAATTATGGTAATATATACAGATATATATATATATATATATATATATATATATATATAGCAAAGCTGCTATGTAAAATGTGAGCAGCCAAAAAAGCATAATTATTGGGGCCCGGCCCACTTAATTCTTGATTGGTTTCTGCATTCCAAATTAAAGATGATCAAGTGAGTGGAACACCCACGACATTGGATTTTCTTTCGTTTAAGTACAATTATATATTGATTAAGGGGTTTATTATTATATGTTATCCATTTGAATCATCATTTGTAAAAAGTTGGATTCATAATTACCCTTAAAATAATCTTTTTTACTTGACTTGTGAGAGTAAATACTCTCTCTCCCTCCCTCCCCCACATTTATTGTTGATATTGATACATTAAAAAACTGATTTTGATTGAAGGATGGAAGTAGAAGTAGAAAGAGATTTGAACTCTCAAACCTCATTTCTAATGCAAGAGGTTATGTGCCACATGAGTTAGAGAGTGTTTGGCTAGATGTTAAATGCTTATAAGCTCCTCAAAAGTGTTTGACTAACTTTTAAAATAAGATCTTATTTTATGAGCTTATAAAATGTAAGGAGCTTATAAGCTCTTTTTTGAAAAGTTGGGAAATCCCAACTTATTTCTGAAATAAGAGCTTATTTTTCAACACACTTTCAAATTTAATCATTGAAATTACACAAATGTCATTACTTACAATTTATAAGCTCCACCATCTTATTTACCCAAACACTTGAACAACTTATTTTAACTTAAATTAAATATCTTATAAGCTCCAATAACATCTTATAAGATATGATAGCTTATAATCTCTAAAAATAAGTTTAGCCAAACACCCCCTTAATCGTTTGCATTTGTTCTTTAGAAGATTTTTAGTTAGTTTTATCTTATGTACCAAAATTCACGTTCCACATGTATATATACCATTTCAAAATTATATAATTTTAAATAAATATGTCTTTTAATTGGGTAGTTAATTGTAATTGTCACTATATTTACATTAACTAGCAGTATACTCGCGCGATGCGCGGTTTATTATTTATTATGACAAATACGATTATTAATAATATAATAAATTTATTATATTAAAATATTACTCTTGAGATCTTATTATTTTGAGATTTGTAAAAAATCCGTATTTTTTTAATGATGATGACGACGACGGCGGCGACAACAACAACGACGACAATAACAAAAAACAATAATAATAATAGTTTTGTGTTTGTGTGCTTTAATTATAAATGATTAATTATATTTGTTAATATATATGTTTTATTCATATTTTTGTTCCTTTATATCTTAGAATTATATTTAATAATTTGTAAATAATTTTCTACATATTTTTTAGATGGATTTATTTTACAAACACTGTATTTATTCAAAAACTTAATTTATATTTAAAAAATTTAGGTTTCAAATTCATTTTACATTTAAAACAATATTTTTTTTTAGAATTTTGAAACTATTTTAAAATATTTTTTCTCACAATTATATCTTACACAATTAGTATTGCATATATGTTTGGATTTATTTTTAAATGTTATTTGTGGATTTTTTTGGCCGTGCTGTCGAGGCACGCCAAATTAAATGAACTTCTTTACCTTCACTAATTTGTACAAATGGCAAATAAGGGTCGATCCCACAGGGAACGGGAAAATCAATTAAGCCCAATGGTGTTAACAAGATAAAAAGGGGGGATGGTTGATAATTATGCAGACGAATCAAGAAATTAACAAGCTAGATAATTAAGTAATAAGAAAACAATTAAACAAAGGATAATCAAACAATAAACGAGCACTAGTTCTCAGTTCAGTTTCACCTTCTATTTTTGATCTTATGAACCAATTAGCAACACTTCTCTCAATCTATCTCTCAACCCTTGCCCCTAGATTAGCAATAAGCTCTGCCAACCCGAATCGCCCCTTACGTTTAGTCTATTAAAACAAGCTCTTCAACAGACCCTATTCAATCAGACAACCCAGTAGGTACGACCTCCAGATTTAATGTGACGAATGCATTGATCTCTAAGACGATAGGACAAGCTAGACCCCAAATTCATAAGCTCGATTCAGGTAATCTAGAAATGTGTTGCCCCTAACGATTCCAACGTTTCTTGCTACTGAGAATATAAATTCGCAACAATTACGGATTACGGTTTATATTCTAGCAATAGATATTACAATAATCCGATCTAACGGGCCCTGTTAAATCATATCATGCAATATCAATAAACAATTAATCAAGCAACACAAATCAATCAAGAGATAGAAATAAAGAAAATGTTACTAATCATCCAAAGTAAATCAAGAATTTCGGATCAACATCCCTTCGAACTAGCGTAAGAAAATTAGCCAAACATCTTAGGATTCACAAACATGTTTCTCTCCATGGAATTTTGTATAAAGACTAAGAAATTGTTTCTGGAAAATTGTTTTTCTCTCTCTGCACCTCTCTGCCGCTTTCCTTTTTCTGCTTGCCAAAATCCCCCTGCGTTTTTCCCCTCTTGCCCTAATCATTAGCAGCTTCTGGGCTAATTCTTCTCAGCAACTGGGTTGGGCTTTCGTTGGGTTCAATTCTCACACATTGGATCACTCAATGTGGAAATATTGTACCCAATGTCTGCCTTCTTGCAACTCTGATCTTCAATCCTTGTTTCCATCTTTGCTTCTAAATTGCTGCATATATCAAGAGAAATGGAGCTAGATTGGGGTTCTTTGACAAAATAATCAAAATGTGTAGAAAAATAACATGTGCTAACACACAAAATGCAATTAGAACCATAGAATAATGAGTCCAATAATTCATATTTTTCTACACATCAATGTTCTATTCATATTTTTGTTCCTTTATATCTTAGAATTATATTTAATAATTTGTAAATAATTTTCTACATATTTTTTAGATGGATTTATTTTACAAACACTGTATTTATTCAAAAACTTAATTTATATTTAAAAAATTTAGGTTTCAAATTCATTTTACATTTAAAACAATATTTTTTTTAGAATTTTGAAACTATTTTAAAATATTTTTTCTCACAGTTATATCTTACACAATTAGTATTGCATATATGTTTGGATTTATTTTTAAATGTTATTTGTGGATTTTTTTTTAGATTAACCTCACAACATTATTAGATTATTATTAGTTTTATTTTCAAATTTAATTATTATTTTTAATAACTTTATAATAGCTTTTAAACATTTTACAGCCCTTCGTAAAATGAAATTTAGCTTTTAGACCTATTTTTCACATTTATATATTAAAATTATAGAATAATTTTCAAAATTTTAAAATTTTGACAATGTTTAAATTTCATTATTTTAAGATTTTTTAATTATATCATTAAGACATAATCATATAATAATATCATCCAAAATAATTTCCTCGATTTCATTTTACCCCTATATTAAATTAAAAGAATACTTATTATATTTAAAATATATATGAAGCTTGTTCTATAAGATTCTCAAAAAAAATTTAGTTTTTTTTTTCACAATTTTTCTATTGGTCAATGGCAAATCAGTAATTATGTCCAATTTTACAATTGAGTGATAAATCAGTAAATATGTCAAATTTTTCCTATTTTATAAATGCACGTAATATGAGTTTGAAATATGGCACACGAATGAGATAAAGATTATGGATACGGAGAATCTGATTGTACTGAAATATTATAGTAATGCTCTATTAGATAAAAACTTAGATAGTCATTAATAAAAGAATAAGAATTATTCATTATCGATAACTTCAACATCAACAAGCAATACATATTACCATAACTAAAATTTATTTGGGTAACTACTATGAAACATCAGGGCAAATCAATTAATACAAGAACTTATTATAAAAATCATCACATGAATAATTTGTATTAGTGAGATAGACCTCCACTTCCCACAATCCAAACTCATTTTTTACAATTTAGTTATGGACAAGCTCATCCATGAGCAAACTCATAAGAATCACATTCTTTAATTTTTAATCATAATAATGAAGACTAAATGGTCACATCAAGTGGTACTTGAAGAGTAAGCAGCTTTAATTAATTAATTATATAAATCCTTTAAGTGGGATTGGGTTTAGATTTATGTGTCAATTCAACTGTGGTGTTATGTTAATGAGAAAATTAAAGAAATTAGTAATTAGTTTAACGATAATAGGGAAAATTAAAATAGTAGTGGACTTTATGGAAAGGCTTAATAGCATTTGATGGGTGGGAGACGAGTTGGACGTATCGTTTGGGAAAGGAATATATATAAAATATTAATTGTCCTTAGCGTGTACGTTGGAGTAGTGCTGCTGGTGGACTTCTGGGACCCACCTACGTCACGATTCTATTAACCTATGATGTACTGCATTAGTACTATTCTTTTTTTAATTCATTCACATGAAATTTAAAAATTATTATATGTGTTGGAATAAATACTAGTATTATAGTCTTCCACGATTTTCGAATCTATATTGACACCATCGTATCCATGGCTGGAAGTTTCTACACCCAATTATACTATATATATCGAGTTTCAGGATTAATATATAATCTAGGAGTAGGATTTGGGTGTCCTGGGGCATGATCTTAGATCCGTTGATTCATACCCCGAATCCAATCTGAATACACTATATAATTTTTCATTTCATCTTCTTTTCCTGCGCCTATTCTTGCACCTTTTCTTTCTTCTTCTTCCTTCTTTAATTTTTTCTTCTTCTTCCATAACGTCTCTTCTTCTTGTTTATTTCTCATCTCTACTCCGACTCTACTTCGCATCTCCACTTCGACTCCGATGAGAAAGCTTTCGATTCACTCTTTGTATTGACTAAGTTATTGAAGGATTTAGTTTGCAGAGTATGGTTACTTGATCAAATAAATGAGATTTGTTTGATTGATCGAATTGAATAGATTTGCTCTAGGGTTGTTTGATTGATCGAATTGAATAGATTTGCTCTAGGGTTTCTTTGCACAATATTTTTTGTGATACAAATTCATATGAATTCTGTAAATTTTGCAGAAAAAAAATGAGGAAGAATATGATGAATTGCAGAAAAAAAAGAGGAAGAATATGGTGAATTGCAGAAAAAAAAAAAGAGGAAGAATATGATATAAATCGTGATTTTAGAATTTATAAATTTTAAACTCACTATACAGTAATGTAATACTTATAGAGTACATATGTAATACCTATAGAGTATACATGTGATACCTATAAAACAAAAGTTCGAACAAATAATTCAGACATTTATTGAATGAACACACTATACCTGAAAAGTATACATCTAATTAAGAGTATATATGTAACACCTATTGAACAAAAAATCAATACCTTTATTGAGTAAGTTTGTAATACCTATAGAGTATACATGTAATACCTATAGAGTAAACACATGATACATATCATTGAATCTCAAGAAGTATAGGAGTAATACCTATAAGAATCTCAAGAAATATAAGTGTACTACCTATAGGGTATACATGTAATACCTATAAAGTAAACACATGATACCTATCATTGAATCTTAAGAAAAATAAGTGTAATACTTAGAAAAATAAGTGTAATACCTATAGGGTATATGCGTAATACCTATAGAGAGTATACATGTAATACCCATTACTGAATCATTAACTACGGAATCAGGTGTACATGGGCGCACACCAAATTTTCTATGGGCGCGTGTGGAGGTTGCCTAGATGTCGGGTCGGGTCATCCCGGGGTACACAAATTTTTGCCATAATCTAGAGAGGTAGAGAGAGGTTATTAGTTTAGTTTTTCTTTTAAAAAATTTAAATGTTGATGGAAAAACAAACTAATCAAGTAATTTATGTGTTCCTTTTCTTATTCATATATATAAAGAGATATATGAATAAATGAATTGAAGAAATATTACTAGCTCTAAAGTAGGTTATTAAACATGGATTGAGGGGAAAGTCCAATTTCTTCACTATAATTAATCATTAAATTTTAAATGGCTATAATTAATGGAATCTTTCAACAAAAAAAAAAGCAAATTCTTTTAAATATTTTAACTAAGTATCGGTCATTATATTTATTGAAATGTCAAAATTTCAATAATAAAAGAAAAGGTGTTGGTTGCTTGGAGATGAAGGAGATAAGAAGGAAAGTTAGAAGAAGAGGAGGACAGACAAAGCACAAAAAAAGGAATGAGCTAATTGAATAGCAAAAAGCAAAAGGGACTAAAATAGGAACTAAAATGAAATAAAAAGTTAGGAAAATTTAGCCAGCATATATTAATATTACTACATAATTACACACATACGTGCATCAGCTTCGAAACCGTTTGGTGTCGTTTTAGGCATTAATAATTTGTTGCGTGTTATGTTGTAAAACGGCAACCAATCTTTTCTGTCCCTTTTTCATTTCTTGATAACACATTATCGGACTTACATCAAATTTAATTAATTTGGAGAGATCGATTTTTTTTTTTTGGATTGCTTCGTGACGTGATTCACATTGGATTTGTTCTTTCGATTTTCTTAATTGTGAATAAGTTACAATCATTATACTGATAGATGTCGATATGAGATAAGAGATGATATGAGATATATTAATTTTATATACAAATTGGTATTTACCAAGAGCTAATGAGAAATAAAGAAGAAAGAAGTTGTGGGGTAATGAAATTAATTAAATGGGAAAAAAGGAGGCCCTAAAAGTTGATTAGACAAAATTAATTAAGAGGTTCCTTTCATCCTTGCCAAATTACTGAGTCATCAACTCACTCATCCAATACAACGTGGCTTTCACACTAGACAACTTTTCCTTATAATAATCAAAATTTAATAATATAAGCTTCTTTTGTTTTTTATTAAAACTTAGAAATCTAATCTGATGAAAGATACTTCTTGCAATCTAGACATGATTTTAGGTTCCAGTTCATTAATTCATTCTCCATTGTAGTTAAAAATAAAAGCATGTCTTTTTTTTGGGGATGGAGGTAGATAATCAAACTTTTATTAATTCATACACACTTTATCCATAAAATAAAGCTAAAATTACTATAACGGTAACATTAGACTAAATAATTTTACCTTAAAAAAACACGAAGTTTGGTAGTATTATTGTAAGTTATATAGGAATTTTATTATGTATTTTGTTCAAGTTTATGTTTGTTTTGTGAAACGGGAAGTAAATGAGATTGCTCATGTTATTACATGTGTGACTCGTTCTCATGCTAGTCCTTCTATTTGACAGAACCTCTTAATTATGTTTGAACACATCTTGGTAAACTTTGTTGTGATTTTGATCATAAATAATATTTGTCTTTTAAAAAAAAATTAATGCATATTTTGTTAAAAAAATCATTTTCAATGATAAGTACATAAGATATACAGACATTTTAGGATTTGACTTTCTCCACATAAATTAGCATGCACTATGAACAGAGAATCAAATGAGATCCTTCATTTAGTGTGTTTTTTCATCATACATTTTAAAATAGATAACGTATATTAAATAGAAGTATTATTATTTATTTAGAGTTATAAATGTAATAGGAGAACTCGAACCCAAAAATTTACTCAAATTATAAAGTGATCTATATATCATTAGAGTAAACCTAGAACAACATAAGATTATTCATAAACGACTATTATGAATCAAAAATCATAAAATAGGAGATAAATATCAAATATAATAGAAAATTATATGTAAATAAAATTGGGGTAGATAGGAAGCGTAGCACATAATGGATGCTGAGGAGCGTGTTTGTAGCATGAGCCGCTGCATTTTATCCGCTATGTCGGACTAATATTATCCAATTTTCGAACATTCTTGCTGCTTTTATATTTTATTATTGAGTTCTAATAATATTCCTTAATTATGTATGTTACACTTATACCAATGAAAATAGAATATTATGCCTGCTTTCAAATTCTTATTTCGCTATATTCCTACTTGTCCATTTCCCAATCAAAGTATCTTATAACATGGAATTTCAGTTCTCTCTCCCAAATCTGTCTGCCAATGTTTTATAATACTATATTATATATCTTTTCACACATATATAGACACACACGTATACAAGCTTATATAAGTATATATACTAAGATGCTTATACAGTTACATTAGTATATATATATATATATATATATATAAGTATCATGCACAATCAAAAACATAAATTGAAAAGTGTATAGAAATGGTATCATATATATTAATGTATATGAAGTTATATTAATAAATTGAAACAAGATAAATATAATTGGAAGCAAGAAACCCCGTAGTATGATGTACCACAAGCAGGCATGAACAGAATCCTATCAACTCAGAGTTGCTTACACCAATTAAATATTTTGGTAGATGAAGCATTAGGCCCCACTTTTCCTTATTATTTAAATGACGACATAATTAACCCAAAATTAAAGGAATAAAAAAACTAAAAAATCCACCTCGACTCTCCACTTCTCAATATCCCTTCCTCTTTATTTTCTTCCTTCCTCTATAAATTCCCACCTCACCACATTCATCCACCCACTCCACCACCTCCACCACCACCACCGCTACAACCACCGTCCCCACGGTAGCTTCTCCCTCCAGACTCATTTCTTCACCCCCAAAAAAAGGACAGAAACAAAAATATCTTCTCATAAAACATGGCAAATTATGGGGAATCAGCAGCGCCACCATTGGCGGCGGTGCCGCGGTCTCCATGGCACTCTCCGGTGCCATACCTGTTCGGAGGACTGGCGGCGATGCTGGGTCTCATCGCTTTCGCTCTCCTGATCCTGGCCTGCTCCTACTGGAAGCTCTCTGGGTATCTCGAGAACCGGGGCGAAGGAGAGAGAGACCTCGAGGCCGGGGAGGCCGACAGCGACGCCAAGCCATCGCCGCCGGTGATGGAGGAGAAGTTCCTGGTGATCATGGCCGGCCAAGAAAAGCCCACCTTCTTGGCCACGCCGATGTCGAGCAGGGCGTCATCGTTTGGCAGCAAGAGCAGCTGCAGTAGTAGCAGTAGCAGTGAAAACAGCGTGTTGTCTGAAGAAGATTGTGATGAGAAGAAAATCGATAATGGTGGACAAGCTGAACCGGGGAACACGGCGGCGGTCCATGAACCTGCTGCAGCAGATCAGGTCCATTGACATCTTCTTTTCTGTGTAGATTTAAGCCCTTGTTGGAAGTGGGCTTGCATGTAAAGTTTTGTAGGATTAATAGATTTGGTTTTTTTTGTTAGGTGTTTGAGGGAAATGTAAACTATTTTTGGAGGAATTTTGGACCATTTCTTGCTCTCTGTATGTTTATAACTTATTCATATTTCTAAGCATAAACTGTGAGATTTTAAATTTGTTCTTATTAATTATGATATGAAAATGAAGAGATTTGTCCTGGTTAAAAAGTTAACCTTTTGAGAAAGAAGAGGATAATGTGGAATTTATCCAAATTACGCTGTAAATTAGTCGAGTAAAAAGGGAGGAAAAACTAAAAAGATTGAATTTTAAGCACAATTGGAAGAAATTCAGATTTTCATTTTAAACTAGTTTTTTAATAATTTTAATTGAACCTGAATGAATTCTAATTTCAGCAAATTGAAATACTTTTTTTTTTTAAAAACTAATTTTATTCAATTACTCAATCCAAATAAATTGTTAGATAATATTAACCAAAATGTTTTGAACCTTAGTTTTCAATTATATATATATTTTTTCAATTCTCAAATTTATAATTATCTATTGGAATAAAATAATTAAACGAATTGATTGATGTGGAGGAGTAATTTGAAAATTAAACTCTGTGAAGTAAAACAAGAAATAAAAGTGGTTACAAAAAAAAGTATTTAAAATAACTTATTAATGTTGACGAGTATTTAAAAAATTAAAATTGGAGAAATAACAAGAAAAAATTGGTTTTTATTGATGTGGACGAGTATTTGAAAATTAAATTGGACAAATAAAACAAGAAAAAAAAGATTTTTATTGATGTGGAGTATTTGAAAATTAAAATTGGAGAATATAAACCTAAAAAAAAAGGTTGTTCCGCAAGATTGATCACGTGACACATGGATAAACATATGGATAAACACGTGGATGATGAGAATAGAGTCGGATGATGAGAAAATACAAAGTCAGATGATGAGAAGAAAGTTTTTACAATTCATTGTGTCGATTTGAGCCTGCACAAGAACTTGAGTGTAGAGTTAGAAGATGAGAACATACAGAGTTGGATGATGAAGGTTTTTACAATTCATTGTGTTGATTTGAACCTGTACAAGAAGTTGTGTGCAGAGTTAGATGATGAGAACATATAGAGTTGGATGATAAGAACATAGTTGGATGATGAGAACAGAGTTTTTACCACTCATTCCGTCGAGAACATGAGAACATAGTTGTGAAAACAAAGTTGAATGATGAGAACATTATGAAAACAAAGTTGGATGATGAGAACAAAGTTTTTATAATTCATTGTCTTGAGAACATACATACAAAGTTGAGTTTTTATAATTCATTGCCTCTAGAACATAGAACATACAAAATTAAGTTTTTATAATTCATTGCCTCTCGAGAATATAGAACATACAGAGTTGGATGATGAAGGTTTTTACAATTTATGAGAACAAAGTTTTTATAATTCATTGAGCCGATACACCACTTCTCATATATCCTCATCCTTGATAATAACCATTTGATATCCTAATTCTTCATTAACTTATAATCATGACTAAATCTTATTCACACATTATATATATTATCATCGATATCAATTTTCAATGCAAAAATTTATATGAATCAATATTTTCGTAAAATTTTCAATATAAAAATTTATATGAATCAATATTTCGTACCAATCATATTTGTTTTCATCTTATCGAATCAATATTAGAAGTCATATTTGAATAGTACTGATATGATAAACACATATACACATGAATATGGTTAACTTTCCTTTTGAACTAATTGAAGGCTTGACATTCTATAATTCTTATTTCAAGTCGTTGAGCTTCACATGTATCTATAATACATATATTTATAATAATTGAAGATGAACTAAGAAAAACGAAACTATAGAGGTGAACACAAACAACAACATAAGAAATATATATATATATATATATATATATATATGAAGATGAAGCATATATATGATGCATGGAAAAATTGGGAAAAAGAAAGGAGTAGTGTAGTGGTAGTGATGTACACAACAGCATGCATATTGGGTTGTCGCATTAATGTGGGCTCTCCCACCTTAAAAATCATTAATTGTGGAAACCTAGTTTTGAATGCAACTGGTCCAATTGCTTGCTGGGTGGGATTAATCAATCACACACCAAGGCAAGAGGGATTATACATGAGTGGATTAATTGGTAGTACCTTTCTTTATCATTTTTACAACTTAATTGTTAATCATTTGCTGACATCAAAATGAATTAATTGGATGTTCTTTCTTATTCTGTAACTGATCATATATCTCCTAATTCATTAGAATTATAAGATTCTCTTTTTTACCGTCTACTTTTATATTATTTATCTCAATATATATAAGTATATAAAGTGTTACTATAAAGAGATAACAAATAATAGATATATATATATATATATCATGTCCTTTCTACACATGAATATAACTTATAGAAACATTATCTTTAACAACTTTGACTTTAACCTCTTATAATTAATTGTTAATGCTTTAATCATAAATTTATGTGCAAATTTGATTTCTAATCACGTACTTAACTTCTTTTTAAGGTATTGGACTCACCGATAACTCCAAATGGTATAACTCCACTCATTAAAAAAAAGGGGATTTTTTATTTTTATTTTTCAAATCCTCTTGATTATTTGTAAGTGCTATAACATGTAGCAACTAATTACATAGTCATCATCAAATATTAACAAAAAATAAAATAAAAATTCAAATTTAAGATGGGCTTATAAATTGAGTGACGACATTATCCACAAGTTTGTGTCCTCTCACATGTGAAAGTAATTTATTTCTTGTAGTACAATATAAGAAGAAAGTTGTTAGCAGTAATTTGTATGATTGGGCACTGAGATCGAGATTTGAACCCTGAATTTCTAACATTAATTGCAAACACTTGTACTCATACTATTTTATGCACGTTGCTCCTTGTACAGTGTTCTACACTAGTTCATCTTTTTGTGCTATGTGAAATTCATCAATAAAAAATATATATATATATAATAACATAAGAAAATACAACTCTGAAAAACAAAACCCGCAAATGTTTATCCTTAAAAATAACTGGTCTTCCACTTTCTAGGAATCACCTTTGATCGAATTATAAGTAAAATAGAATATTATATTTAGAGCGCCTCATTAAAAAAAAATAAAAAAATTAAAGGATAAGCAGAAGAAGAGCATCAATGAAAAAGGGAGAAATATGCGGCAACATGAAAATGGTGGATAATGTAGAAACAGTTGTACAGTGTGAGCAATAGAAAGGTAGAAATAGTTGGTGTTGATAACTTTGAAGAAGAAATAAATTGAGAATTAAAGAAGTCAAGATTATTGAATGACATGTGTACGAAGATACTATTCTTCACTCCTTTTCTTCAACTCCTCTTTCAGAAGTGACTATTTCAGAACTTGGCATCATCAACATCATCATCTTTTTAAGAAAGAACCCTTTAATTCTTTCTCCTTATCCAAACTATACAAACCATCCTTTTAGGGTTAGATTCATGTCCAAACTAGGCATTTTTTTCGTGGCATTATAACGTTTTCCCATCTTGATGAGTTTCAATCATCATTTTCTTAATTTTGTGATCAATTAATAGTATTACAAGTTACATGTACTTCAACATATATCGTTCTTGAATTAAAAGACTAAGTGTTGCATTTCACTTCATTAGTGGATATGCACATCATGTATGCTTCCAAAAAAGAGCAAGTCATAATCATACAATCAATGAGCAATTACATGTGAACAGATCCAACGCCATGATTAATGCCCTACACAAACAAACACCCATTAATGGTCAAACATTCCCATTAATAAATCCACACCCGAACCTTATAGTTCATGTGGTATCCGTAGCTCCACTTTGTATAAAACTTCCAAATTGGATTTAATTACCAGGGTTTGAAACCTGATCACTCAATTCTTTTAGTCTTTACTGTCTTTCTTTCTAGCCCACTTCTTCAACTCATTAAAAAAAAAAAAACCCTAGCTAATTTATTCTTACAATACCTAAAATAGACCCTTTTTTTTCGGCAAAAAGAATATGAATTTATTGCACAGTGATTTATATATATGACACAATATTATTATCCTCATCTTAATTTCATTGTATTACGGAAATCGTCAGTTTCTTGTGGTGAAGGATCCATCAGCGACAAAAGGATACAATATAATGATTGTGACCTGCATTATTTATTATTTTGACGTAACAAAATCATTTTAATTCATTTATTTATTTCTGGTTGAATGTTAATAAATGTTGTATGTTCATATATAACAAAGAAGCACAGTAAGGTGAAAGCTGGCAATCAATAATATTATTGTTGCTCTAAAAGGTTTGAAAGCAACAAGACTTAAGTCATTATTGAGTATATTCTTATGAATGAATAAGCTCTCTATCTTCATCATTTTCTTGCAAATAAGACAATCACTGCACCATCCACTTTGTTGCATGTTAAAAAAATATCCATACGTCACCCAAAAAAAAAAAAATTGTTCTTGCCGACCACGATTTATACGTGGATGATTATTTGTTATTTATGATTGTTTTATGTAGCTTAAGAAAATAAATATTATTATAATTACTTGTGAAAAATGAGAATAATACTTTTGGTATTTTAAACTTGTACTACCTCCATCCCGGTCGAACTTGCCTACTTTGACCGGCACGGAGGTTAAGAAAAAAACAGTTGACTATTGTTTTTTTAAGATAATTGGGTGACATTTTTGTAATAAAAATGAAATATGAGGATATTAATGTTTGACTTTTGTGGCTTTTTGTTTTTTAAGATAATTGAGTGGTATTTTTTGTAATAACGATAAAATATGGAGATATTTATATTTGACTTTTGTTGTCATTTATGGGCTGACAAGTTAAAATGGGACAAACCGAAATGACAAGTAAGCAAGTTGAGTTGGGACGGAGGGAGTAAGTTTTACTGAGTATACATGTGTTCATAATATTCTGAATTTTAGTTGAGCTAGATAGAATTCAAAATTGAACTAATGGGCTTCAATCATTTCACAGAAATGGGCTAGGATTTTATGGTACACATTATTGGCGGCCCAGCATATATACTGAACTTATAAACTATGTTCTTAATTCTAAATTTCTAATATTCTAATTTTTTTATATTCACTAATTATTTTAGCAACAAATATACATTATCAAAAACTAAAGCTGGAGGAAACAGAACTCAGAAAATATATTAAAAGGTGAATTTACGATAGATTATCAGAACTAGATTTGGTAATTGAAACTATAGATCATAACGTTGGTGGAATTTATATATAATTCATAGATTGAGGGAATTAACCAATCTCATTTAAATGAATTTAATGGATGCAGAACTTAATAATTGCAAATTTGGGCCATCTCCCATCATTGTATGACCCAAAACTATTGGGCATAATTTACAAAATAATATTTTTAATTGGTGTTTGATTAATATTCCAAAATATTATAATTAGGTATTCTATATCATAATCATTTTAAGTATTCTATATCAATAATTTTCTATGAAGTTTAAATTTAGACTCAAACATTATGGTCGTAGGTAAAGGTCATGCATTCATCATGTTAGTTTGAATCTTGAATCCATAAACTTCAATATTGGAAAATTAAATTAGATGCTACATGGCCCATCAGATTTAGAAGCCCATATAACTTTAATTGTCCAGGCTATAAATAAAACATACCCCGGCCCATATTGTAGTTAAGGACAACTACGAATGCAGTCTGATAACATTAAAAAAAAAAAAAAAGTTTAAAATAGTCAAAAGATGACACTATTAAATCGAGAAATTTCACGAAAACTTGATCTCACGAATAATTTCTGTAAGACTGATTTTTATTATCCATAAATTAAATTCATTTTCATAAATTCTTAAATGAATTGTTGAGAATGCGTTATGAGTTGACTCGACTCACAAATCTTTTGTTCTTTGACAAAAAGAACATGTTTATTATGGATTTGGTTAGAATAAATTTTTTGTTATTTTAATTGGTTATTCAACCCGTGATGGGTTATCCTAATTGATTGATTAACCTTTCCCTCAAAAAGTAAATAATAAAACGAAATTGCGTTATTAATATGAAAATACAATGACTAATTGCGTTATTAACCTTTCCCGAATTGATTATTATAAAATAAAAATGGTAAGCCAAGTCTCCTTTATAAATCGATACGGCTTTGATGTCATAAAGCCAAATGTCTTAACAACACAACACAGTTCACTGGCTTTTACTCTCTATTAGAAATCACAAGTTTCTATAATAAAATGTGTGCTTATATTATAAATCTATCTTATAATTTGACTGCATCCTATATATGTGCCCCATCCTGTTAATTGCATATATATTTTCTTAATTTATTTGTTGGAAAAGACTAAAAAAGCGAGCATGAAATATACGCAAATAATTAATTTCCAGATTTGTATATATTAGGCAGTTGATAGTTAAGTATGAAAGGTTGAGGAAGTTGAAGGCTTCGCCTAATATAGAATGATCAGATATGGACAAGTTGGGGTTTATGTCCGTCCTTTGTAAGAAAAATAGATGGAGGCTCATATTTATATATATATATATACAAGTTAGTTAGTCAAGCAGGCTGAGGACGGCAGTGACGCCACCATTGAAGCTGACAAACAAGCTTTAAACAACTTCATCATCTTCACTCCATCATTGGCACATCGAAAATCTCAGTTCCTCTCTCACTCATCATCATGGGATCATCATTCAGTTGTTGTGGTGATGAAAAAGTGGAAGAAGGGTATGCGACTTTCCTTCATGAGTTGATGAATATTCCATGTTGCCCAATTCTGAACATATATGCATGTTTCTTACAGGTTGGCGTTGGGAGGAGGAGAGAAGAGGCACATGACATGGAGAATATTCAGCTACAAGGAGCTCCACACTGCCACAAATGGATTCAGTGAAGATTACAAGCTTGGAGAAGGTGGGTTTGGAAGTGTATATTGGGGCAAAACATCAGATGGACTTCAGGTAATTATAAATACATGCCTGCAGGCTTCATTAATGATCTTGTTTGACCAAATTAAAAGTGTGTGTGTATGTGTAGATAGCAGTGAAGAAGTTGAAGTCGATGAACTCCAAGGCAGAGATGGAGTTTGCAGTGGAAGTGGAGGTGTTGGGAAGGGTTAGGCACAAGAATCTGCTGGGGCTGAGAGGGTATTGTGCCGGGAATGATCAGCGTCTCATCGTCTACGACTACATGCCCAATCTCAGCCTCCTCTCTCACTTGCACGGCCAGTTTGCCGGAGAAGTGCAGCTCGATTGGAAGAAGAGGATGAACGTCGCTCTTGGATCAGCTGAGGGTCTTCTGTAAGACTATACTCTCTCTCTCTCTCTCTATCTCTATCTTAATTACTTTATACAATATAGGGTTTTAGTCTTTTGAATATATATATATAGGGTTTATATATAGAGACTGTTTTTTGTCCATTTATATGCCCAAATGGATATATGAGTGTCTTAAATAAATATTGTAATTAGTCACCCATGCAGAAATATAGTCTGTTATAATTTGCTAAAAGTCAACTTTAATTTAAGGAAAAAAGTTCTTCTTTATGCTCAGGGCCAAATGAAAATTATTGACAGGTCCAAAAATCATACAATGGTGACATCTTATAATTATCTCAGAGCATGAAATTTGCAGGCTTTTGACATGTACAAAGTGGACATTAATGCACCATGCTCAAACCTGATATCCTTAGGTCTATGTGCTTCAATTGTTGTTCACACTATTTTTTAGTACTAAAAAGGCAATTGTTAGTATTTTAGTAGGGGAAGAATTGTTCTCCTACAAAAATGTTCTTAAGCACGGGAGAGGAGAGAGAATGAGAAAGGGGAGAGAGGATAATATTTTTCTTTAATTTCTTAATCAATATTTTATTTAAAAACAATACTTACACGGTTTACCAATGCTCATGCCCTGAGCTCATATTATCATTTGTGATCAAATTAATAAATTATTATCATTTCCATACATTTACTTTCTACTCATAGTTATAATAAACAACTTAATTATGTATCATTTGATAAGGTTAAATATCTAAATGACCCTTAATAAATAGTGATTTTTGCCCTATTTATACAGGTACAAAATAATTTTTATAAGGATTTTTTGGCGAAGTGAATACTAGTGGATACAACAATTTATTTTCTATAATGATCGATATTGCCTTATAAAAATGGGTACAAAAAATTATTTGGCCTTTTCTTTTATGCAGTCAACATTGTGTGTGTTTTAGAGGACAATACAATTGTGATCAAGAAACTTTAGTGTTTAGAGTGAATAAAATGATTTAAAATTCATACTAACAAATTCATTGTTGTTGTTAAAATTAATTGATATAGATTTGAAATGATCAAACAATCTCATCTTGAACTATTTTTTTAGCTATTAATTGATGAGTGCATTTAGATTCTACTTTAGCGTTAGAATTTCAGCTATCCATTATGTAAAACAAAGATAGATGAATGGTGTTATAAATCCTTGCCATATAAACATTAACTTTAGAAATGATCCAAACATATATATATATATATATGTGTGTGTGATTGTGTTGTTGAAATAAATAGGTACTTGCACCATGAAGTGACACCCCATATAATTCACAGAGACATCAAAGCAAGCAATGTGCTCCTAGACTCCAATTTCGAGCCGCTAGTGGCCGATTTTGGGTTCGCGAAGCTGATCCCGGATGGGGTCAGCCACATGACGACACGGGTGAAGGGCACACTCGGATACCTAGCACCCGAGTACGCCATGTGGGGTAAGGTCTCAGAGAGTTGCGACGTTTACAGTTTTGGAATACTTCTTCTAGAAATAGTGACGGGCAGAAAGCCGATAGAGAAGCTCCCTGGTGGGATCAAGAGGACCATCACAGAGTGGGCAGAGCCACACATAACAAAAGGGAGGTTTAAGGATCTTGTGGACCCTAAACTTGGTGGGAATTTCGATGAAAACCAGGTGATACGAACCGTAAACGTGGCTGCATTGTGTGTGCAAACCGAGTCGGAGAAGAGGCCTACGATGATGGAAGTTGTTTCGATACTCAAGGGAGGAAACCCGAGTGCGAATGGGCCACCTGATTTGAGGATTAAAAGTGTCAAGTATGGTGATGATCTAATGGCTTATGATCAAGAAAGTGATGATGATATTGGTGATGACAAAAGTGGGTATCAAGATGAGAGTAGTGTGTATGGTGTGTTTGGTGCTTTGGAGGCTCACAAGATGCAGGATCCTTATAGGCGTTATGGGGATAATAGAAGATAATTAAGTTAACATGATGTGTATTATTTATTTGTGTTTCTTTTTTTTTTTTTTTCATGCAAACTCCAATTCTTGGGCTACTATAATATTTATACCTAGGTTGGATCTATACTTGATTTTGATGAATTGGGCGATGAGAAATGTTAATTGCTTTCATTGTTTGATTCTTTTCCCGTTTGTATGTTTAAATATAATTGTCATTTTGAAGTCCATTTTCTGGTCTTTTTTTTTTACTTCATTTGTAGACATTTCCAAGTAAAAGTTTTACCTTTTTTCTCATGCCGATTTTCTTGGATTTTTTCAGCCCGGTTTTTTTTTTTTTCCTTCAAATTTATTTGTTTCTCTCCATCTAATATACCTTCAATTATTTATAAGATTCTCAAAAAAATAGTTATTTGATGTCCTCTAATAATTATCATATAAACAGTACTAAATATATTTATCTGATTTAAAATAATATGTTGAATATCAATGTTAAAATGAATGAGAAAAATTCATTTTACATCCACTTAAAACACTACTGTCCATTTTACGTCCATTTATTTTTAGGGTTTCACATTTAGTCAAATTAAAACCAAAATTGACCAATTTTCGCCCCCAATTTTGAATTTCTGATAAGTCACGTCAGCTGCCACATGTGCTCCGATAAGCCACGTCAGCTATCACGTAGGCTCCGATAAGCCACATCAGCTGCCACATGTGTCCCGATAAGCCACGTCAGCTGAACTCAGCCGGAAAACCAATCTTAGGTGGCCAAAGGACCAAAATTGGTCGATTTTGGTTGTAATTGGACTAAATGTTAAACCCTAAAAATAAATGGACGTAAAATGGATAGTAACACTTTAGGTGGACATAAAATGAATTTTTCCCTAAAATGAATATAGACAGGGACGGACCCAGATGGGGTTCCAAGGGGGGCACTGGCCCCCTGAGATTTTACAAAAAATTCAAGGGTATATTTGGTATTTAATATTTTATTTGATATATTATTAATTTAAGGTATACTAATATTACTTCAAGTACTCTTAAAACTCTTATTAGAAACATCAATAATTGATTTTATCTTAAATTTGATTGATGATCAATTAGTATGGAGTTTATTCATTCTTTTGATTTATTTTTTTGGTTTAATGTAGTATGAAGTGACAATAGAATATATAGTTATAGCTCTTTATCATATTATTGATAATTTAAGTATTATTATGTGGGATATATTTCGATAAATTTCTAATTGTTGAAAATGTAAATATTGATTTAAAATATACTAGTTAATTCAATTTTATGTTATTTTATAATTCAAAATCTTGCTTAAACTTTCATGGATAATGGAGAGATATCACGGACAAATATCATTTATAGTAAATAGAGATGTGGAGAAATATCAATTACAATAGCAAGAGCTTCACAATAAATATTATCAGGAGTTCACGTGGCAATCAAACAATCAATACACTATTGAATTATTATTTAATAACATGCATTAAAAGTGGTATAATTGGAAATGTTAGGAAACTATTACGCAATTATTTTAAATTATTTAATAACATGCTATTAAAAGTGGTGTATTTGGAATGTTAGCATCAAAAATATTATATAATTGTTTCAAAATATGAAAAAACATAATAAAAATGACATAACATTTTTAAAATTATTTATTTCTTTATAATATATTGTCTTTATCAAAATTATTACTAATTTATGTTGGACCCCCTCACTAAAAATTCTGGGTCTGTCACTGAATATAGACCTCTGTGTGAACTTATTTACTCTGTTTCTTTGTTGTCCTTCTTCATGTTTCATGTATTTAAGTCCACAGTTAATAAACATTGTTAGTCCAACATTGTAACACCCCAAATAAAATTAAGCTCTAATAGAGCTCATGAGAATTTTAATAAGTTAATTCTTGAAATTTAATTTTGATCTGTCCTTTCGAGGTTTAGAGTTAAGTCCGAAAATCAATCCGCCAATAGAGTTTACGTATAAAATATTTCAATATAATACTATAAAGTTAATTATTAATTACGACTATTTTAAATTGATGAAAGAGATAAAATAAACCGTTAATAATGATCCAAGATATCGATTAATTTGTAAATTATATATACTATTAAATGGTTTGATATATCCAATTTTAATTAATGGGGTTGGTCTCGATTGATAATTTTTATGCGAGATCTAATTATTGTAACCCGTACACAAAAAATAAAGTCTCGACCCAAATAATAAATATCCTAAATAATTTAAATAAATATCTAATTATATCTCGATTCAAGAAAATACAAATCCCGACTCAATTGGTACTCCAAAATCCGATTCGTTTCTTAGTACAGAAAATGGATGAGTCATCACCCATCGCCACCTCATCCTTTCTAGGGGTGACAACTCACCCCAATCTCTCTTCTCTCCCATCTCTTCTCTCCCATCTCTTCTTTCCCTATCTCTCTTCTCTCTCGCTGGAACATGTGATGGAGAAAAGGATCATTTCTCATCATTTCTCACTCTCTACCTCCTCGATCTCTCTCCCAGAAATCCACCTAGCCACCGCCGCTGTTGGAGGGACGCCGCCGTCTCTTACTGGCCGACGAGAAAGACTATCCCAACTCCGAAAACCCTCGGTCTCTCTCCATCTATCTTTTTCTCTGTTTTGGGGCTGCGGCTGTGTTTCGGCGCCGCCATAGGGCGGCGGCCTCGTGTGAAGGTGGGGGAGGCAGCGCCGCCGGCGGTAGCGCTGCGTGAGGTGCGTGTGTGTGTTGGTGTGTGTCTGTGTCTGTGTGTGTGGGGGGGAGGAAGGTGGTGGCGCCGTGTATTGTGGTGGCCGGCGACGGGTCTGTCGCCGGCAGGGAAGGGCGCGAGGCGGAGGGGTTGGATAGGGGATGGGATGGAGATGATGTGTGTGTGTGTGTGTGTGTGTGTTTGTGTATGTGTGCGTGCGACTGTGGAGGTGGGGGAGAGGCGCCGCCGCATCGGGTGGCGCCGTGCAGAGTATAGGAAGTGGTCACCGGCGACGAGCTTGTCGCCGGCAGGGTCTCGACGGCATGGGAAGGGGCTGAGGGCGACGGGGCAGGGGGAGAAAGGGGGGCAGGGGCTGGGGTTGAAAATTAGAATAATTCGAGGGGCCTTTTTGTAATTTTCCAGTTTTGCTTAATTATTGATCAGCCCTTTATCTTTTGCTTATTTGCAACTCAGTCCCTGCAGTTTATTAATTCTTGCACATCAGTCCCAGAATTTAGGTTATATTATAATTTGACCCCAGAATTGTATTGATATTGCACATTGATCCCTGAATTATGCTGAAATTATAATTTAACCCCAGAACTTCACATAAATTATATTATGACCTCAGATTTTAACGATAAGTATATTCTTCTACTGTACCATGTTATAGATACCAATTTTAATCCCCAATTGACGAAAATGATGATTTAAGCTTCACACGGGAAAACCCTAGTTTATGGTTACGATCACTTTAAACCCTAATGTATTTAAATACACCTTTATCCTAGTATCTTCTGTTTTTATTGTATAATAGGAATTTGATACTTTATGTACATTTTATAGATATATAAGTTAGAGCTTAAGTCGACTCCTAATAATTGTAGGAGAAACGAACAAGGGACAGGAGTAGGAACGCGTACTGAACGAAAGAACTTTTGTACAAGATCGAGTAATATCCAAGGTGGGGGTAAATGCTTGTTGTTTACTGCTTTATTTTAATGAACATGATTAAATGCGATTGTGCTATATGTGATTATGGTGCATTTATGGGATTTGAACGTTGACCTTCAGCGTTTATTTCCAATATAATGTGATGAATGTACAATGTTAATGATCATGGTGGAATTCCATTCACGGCGGGTTAAATACCCAAAGGGTTTCAAAGATGGTCTTTTTCACGCTGGACTTAAAGACTCCAGGTTTCATGGCGGGTTAGCTACCCGAGGGTTTCAAATATGGCCCACTTATATTGGACTTAAAAACTCCAAATTCATGCCGGGCATAAAGACCCGAGTAAGGTTATGATGATGTATTATGGTTATGTGCAGTGATTATTTGATGGTTGAATTGATGTGCTTACGTGTTCCCCTTTTCACCCCACTGAGTGATTTTTCTTGCACTCACCCCTATATGTTTAAATGTTTAGGACAGGGTACGCGAATGTGGCATGCCGGTAGCCGATATTATCAAGGTCAAAGAAGATTTTAAATAAAGAGTTTTATTTTTACAAATTCCAAATATGTTTAATTATGTAAATGTATTATTTCTATCACTCCTTTGATAATATTAAAAGTGTGTTTGGAAAGAAACAAATTTCACGGTAATCGTTTCCGCTGCATTTTTCCCAAAATTCGTGTTTCGTAACAACTTTTTATGGAATAATATTTCACAGATATTTCTGAATTTATTTATCTTAATTATTATATAAAAAGTTCATTTATTTAGTAAGTAACGCCAAAGCAAGATTTTATGTTTTTAAGAAACGGGGCTTTACAAACATAGTGAGTCTATTCCTTCTTACCTTGAAGCGTATTTCAACTTCGTATATTCCATTCTTTTCAATTCACGACATATGTGAATTAGTGATCAATGTCATCTTTACACTTGCGTGCGATGATTATTTTGGAATAACATGTGAAACACCATCTAAAGTTGAATAGAGGACTTGCTTGATCTTTTCTTTTTCCTCAGCTTTTTGTGTGTTCTTGTTTAGCTAAAAATGAATCATGAGAATAAAAATGGTAAAACCACTATTTCCCAGATTCAAAAACACTCAACACAGACCAAATGTCACAAATTAGAGTAGATGAGAAAAAGGAAAAAAACCATGAACGTTGAGAAAAAAAAAGTGTGGAAGACAAGGGTTGGAAATATGCTTTCATGATCACATGCATGTTTCTTGGATTTATCTTGCTTTTTTTTTTTTTTTTCTTTTTCTATGCTCCTGATTTGATAGTAATAATTAATATATAGTTGTAAGAACAAAATCTTAAGAAAATGAAGAACACACATTAGATAGAAGGGCAGTGGGCACTACTCTAGAGGATATTTATGTCATACAAGACATGCAATATCCTATAATAAGACAACCTGCTAACTTAATATTTTAATTGTCCAAAATAGTTGAAATCTACTCAAAGGTTTAAGATAGAGACTGCCAAGTAAAAGACACACTCATGCTCTTTCACGACTTCGTACACCAACATATACATGAATTAGAACTATATATCTAGTGATCATCTACTTCAATCTCATCATTTTTTTCTGATTACAACCATTTCCAAAAATGCAACTCAAAGCAAGTGCCATTATGGTTATAATGAATTAATGATATTATACCATTTTAAATGCTCATAGTATATCCATGTTTTTGGTAATACTTAGAATAGGAGAAGGAAAGAATGAAGAACAAGTGGGGATTGAGGGAGTTGCGTTGGTTGGGCTGGGCCCCCGTGAAATAGATGAGATAAGGTCCCCCAATATGGAAGACATCTGGGCCCATTCGCACGTGAACTTCATGTGATTTTTGGGACCAGTTTTGTACACATGGCCCACTACTCTTATTATTATTTTTTACTAATATATGAGGAAGAACAACCAGTGCTCCTATTATTGCAATTGCCTGTACCCAGCTCATTACAAAGAAAGTAAAAAACAGTTGATTATAAAGAAAATAGAAAAGCAAACTACCTTTTTTGTTATGACTTATGAGTACTTGGTATTTAATTAAATTAATCATATAGACAAACAATTAATTAATTTAAACTCACAGTTAGCGACAAGTATATGTATATTTAGTACAAGTATGATGAAAATCATCTTTACACCAATTGAGTTAGATATCAAGTGTTTGAATCTCACTAATATATAATACTACAATATATGACTTTCGGATCACAAAACTATTTCTTAATATATTTCGATACGTAAAATAACTACCTTAAGTATGTGACAATAATCAAGACAGTAGTGTTTATAAACTTATGTTATATGTTTTTTTTCTTTATTGAATAACATATATACTCGACAATAATGAAAGGGAAAAATGACAAAAAGACAAAAACAACAACCCTGCTTACAGTTTTCTTAAATAAAAATCTACCTTGGGTCAAAATCATTGAATAGATAACAAACCTTCAAATTCAACATAAGACAGCCAATATAGCAAGTAAGTAGTGTTCTTATAACTTATTAGTTGGGAATTATGGAATTTCCTTTTCGTGACTCATTCATTTAAACATTACTCGTGCAGAATTAATTCTTGTCACATAGCAAGAAATAGTGTAGAAGGAAGGATCAGTAGCTATATTTTGAATTAATAAACTTGGATTTAGTTGGATGTAATAATAAAGTGAAATGAAGTTGAAATCTAATCCTCGAGAGTCCAGTTATGGAAATTAGATATATATTTAGGCAAACAATAGAGAGTTTGATGGGAACCGAAAGAGGAGAAGAACCAAGTATTGTTTCTAAGTTAGCCCAATTTGTGAAACTCTACCACAAAAAACAAAGACTATTAATCTTATCCTTCACTCACACAACCCCCTTTTTCAACTTAAAATCCATGAAAATCATTTCCATTCAATTTGAAAAGGACCCCTCAGCCAACCAGAATCCAGATATAGATCCACTTTCCCATTCACCTATTTAATTATTTGGACTCATCCATAAATGTCTGAACCACTCATCATAATCCCTCCTAATATAATAACATTTATTACCTTTTTGCCTTGCTTGTCCTTACTTATGTCATTTAATATTATATAGTTTTTAAGATATATCAATCTTTAATGGTAGTAGTACTATTTAGAGGAATTTAAGATGCGCTCATATTTTTAACATATATTTTGTCGTTTAAAGTAAATAAGTTTATCATTTTGTGATCTGTTCTTTTTCACTTTCTTCTTTACAAGGAAAACATAGATCGATCAAATTGATTATTGGAATTAATGGTAAAGAGTTTGTTCATGAGAAGGAAAAGAATCCAAAATCTAAAGCAATTAGGTTGGACCCGTAAAACTAGAATATCTAAGAATTTTTAGTTGTTTTCTAAAATATATTTTTGCATTAGTTTTAAATTAATGTGTGTTCGGATTTAGAAAAGGAAAGTTTATATTGCACCTATAATCATCTTATTATTTTTTACTATTTTATACAAAATATAAAATTTATTACATAATTATATTAAGTTTAAAAAAATACGAATTATTAATATATTTATAGGTAAGTTGAATCGGTTCAATAAGTCTAAGTGTCAATATAACTAAATGATTTTATCTTCAATTCGATTTCATAAACACTGACCCAAACATTTGTTGACACTTCACAGCACAACTTGAATAAAAAATACAACATTGAAACATTTTAGATGATAAATTATAGACAAAACAGAAAAAAGTTAGGTGATCCAAGTTTGATAAACGCGTATCCAGCTTTGAATGGAACAGTACCTAAATTGTCAATAACAAAAATATACATACTTATTAAAATTAATTGAATAATGATAATTTTGGGTTGAAAAGAATAGTAGTTAAAACTTACTTAAAAGAGATGGAAAAAATGAAGGGAAATAGAAGTTGACTAAGAAACTTACTGAAAAGTCCTCCAACAAATAGCAGCAGGACTTTATAATAGTAAGAAGAGTTACGATTTTGCCTGGAATTAAATTGACATGATCTAATTAGTAGACTTTTAGCAAATACTAATATTAATTAATTATCTGCATTTAATTACTGGCATGAATTGAAAATTACTGGATACAACAATACTATTAATTATCTTGATTTCAATATTCCGTCAAAAGGACGGGACGATGCCGAATCTTGAATCGGCGATGAAGTTAGCAGAGCCGGCTCCAAAAATCCGGTCGATATCGGAGTCGGCGTCGGTTCTCTTGGCGAACCGGCCTTTGATTCTGGGCCGGGTTTCTGCGTACGCCTTTCTGGAAGCGTAGCGAATCGTCTTCTCGAATTTCCGGTTCTTTCTCTTCTCCCTGTACCTTAATACTCTGGCTTCCCGGTCCATTCCCGCTACCTGGCCGCCCTGATCCACGCCGGAATTCGTGTTACGTGAGAAAGGGTATGATATGTCCGAAAAGGAGCCTCCATCTGGCACCACTCCGACATCCATTGACGACGACGAGACCTGGAAATTCAGTTTTTATGTTCATCAGGTTCATTGCGAGTTTAATGGAGAGAAGCAGAGAAAAAGAGGTAGAGTGGTAATTACGTACACTGTGGCTGAGAGATGGAGTGGTGTAGCTGTTGTTGTAGGAATTGATATTGGATTTGGTGAAATCGATCTCGAACCGGTTTTCAGGCGAATGATCGTGACTTAATCTCGAAGGAACCGGTGGTTTCATCTGCGTCTGCACGGGGACGACGCTGTCGCTGTAAGGCTGAGAAGAAATCTGGTAGTTTTCGAAATCCAGAAACTGGTCGGAATCCTGGAAAAACAATTCCATGGCTTTCAAATCAGGCGTTTCGCCGGGGAGTTTGGTCGTCACGATCGGGTTCATGGAGATCCACGAATCAGGAATATAGCCGTTTCGCTGCGCTGGATTCGAATTTCCTTTCATGGCTGCTCGCCGGAGAGGGTAATATGGTGGTTCTGCAGTCGCTGACGGGGACCATGGGGGTGGTGGCGGCGGACTTCATCACCATGGACTCGGCGGTGTTGTAGAAGGGGACTACTGGGACGCGGTCGTGGCGGCTGGCGAGAGGATTGGCGGAGTGTATGTCGCGGTCGCAGGCGACGCAGAGGGCGGCGGCGTCGGCCTTGCAGGTGACGGCGGCGGGGGCCTGCTCGCAGACCTCGCACATCCAGACACGGTCGTGTTTGAGGAAGTCCAAGTCGTGGTTGGCATTATGCAGCTTGGCGTCGCAGGAGATGCACATGAAGGCGGACTCGGCGCGGCAGAAGAGGAGGGCGGCGGTGGACTTGCAGTAGTCACAGGGCTTGGCGGCCACATTGAAGCCCGCCGGAAAGAACTTGGCTCTGGCGGCGCCACCACCGGCCGCCGGTATCATTCCCATGTATGGTTATTATTGATTCTGTGTAATAATATTGGTGAGGGCTGAAGTAGTGGTGTGGATGCGAATAAGCAGAGAGTTTAGCATCTCTATCTATTCAACGAGTCATAGAGCTGCTGACGAGTACCTGGTGGACACGTGGATGGCTTTTCAGCCATATAAAAGATTTGATGGCACAAGTGATATTTTGTGTTATGTAGTTGTCAATTGTCTGTGCCGACGTAGGCCCCACTACTTTTTTGGACCCACTCCTTCTCTTTCTTCATCAAATTACGGTGTATCAGAGCAACCGCATTAGTTAATAAAAAATTATGATTAACAAAAATAAAATTTTGTTAAGTAATTTAAGAAGTTAATATGAGTGTGCTTTTATTGGTGTTATAAAGGTGTGGGTCATGTTCTAAAAAAGTAATAATAAACAATTATTGAGGAGAGAGAGAAAAATTGATTATTATAATACTACCTCCGTCCCGGTTCAAGTTGCCTACTTGGATCGGACACGGAACCTAAGAAAATGCAGTTGACTTGTTGTTTTAAGTTATTTTTTGATTTAAAAAGTGTTTTTTATACTTTTTTGTTACTTTTGATTAAAAAAATGTTATTTTTTTTTATCATTTTGGGGCTGACAAGTTCGACTGGGATAGACGAAAATGATAAGTAGGCAAGTTGCACTGGGACGGAGGGAGTAATAAATTTATATTTTTTGTTATAGTTGGTTGAATAAAATTCATTTTTGTTCAAAGGTATGAACAAATTTCATTTTTGTTAATAGTATAAACAAAAATTTAAGGAGATAGGAAGAGTTAGTATAATTTGTATTATGTGGTATTTTAACAGTATTTTTAATGTTTCACCAAATGATATTTATTGTTTGTTTCAACATGCATGCATATGTTTATTTTTCTTTTTGACTTGATTTGCATTGTTTTGATTTTATTTCTAATTTAATTTCGATCCCACAGAGACTAGTGAATTAGAACGATGTTAACTACCTAATTAGATTACCTAATTTTATCTAGGTGACCGAATTGAGATAATTGAACCTAATTAACCTATGTCTAGAAATAAATAAACGATAGAAAATATCAAACAAGAAAATATCAAGATGTGGCTTGTGTATTTGGATGTGAATGAATCCTTGTGTCTCTTCGTGTCTCTCTTTTGTTTTGAGTCACAAAAATCTCAATTTATATCTCACAATTAGGTTTGGAGTAGAGTTCTAGTTGACACGGGGTCTGAAACGGCCAAACGAAACACGGCCAGGCCAAATCCGGATGACCCGGCCCATATCGAGCAACAAAACAAATGAACGTGATGAATCTATCCAGAATGGGCGATGTTTGTCAAGGCTTTTCCCTCTCCGGAGGATGTGAAAAGGCGATTGTTTAAGGAAAAACAAGAAGCAGCAAGAAGGGATGTTGAGCGGGCATTTGGCGTACTACAAGCACGATGGGCAATCATCAGAGGACCAACTCATTTCTGGTATAAGAAAAGATTGAGACATATAATGTTAACATGTATTATTTTGCACAACATGATTGTTGAAGACGAGGGAGAATTAATCACGAATTGGTACAATGACGAACGTGATGAGCCTACACAACCAGTACATGGATCACACGAAAAATTTCAAGAGTATCTTCAAAGGAATTCCGAGCTACGTGATAATCAAATAGATCACCAACTTCGAGCGAATTTAGTAAAACACATATGGAGACGATTTGGGGACAATTAAATATTAATATTACATTTATATTTCAAATGTATTTCAACGTATTATTATTATTACATATATTGATAAATTCAAATTTTCCCTTAAATTTCATGTTATATATAAATTGAGACTAATGTAAATATATATATATATATATTATATATGTACAATAATTATTTAATTGATTAAAATGGATTTAGGTTTAATATTATTGATATAATTAAAAAATTATAATTACAAAATGATTTTATTTTATATATATTAAGAAAAAAGTTAGTTGATGATGTGACCCACATATAATGATTGTATTCTTTTGTTAAGTAATGTAGAGGTGTGTTTTTAAAAAGTGTTTGTTTTTAAATTGATGTGGTGTCATATGAGTCTCACCCAGTTAACAATTTTTTGGTAAGTAATGCAGTTGCTCTTAGTTTACAAGTTGACGCTTGCATCACGAGATTTACTTCATATTCATTCATGTAATAATAATAATGTAATAACAACTTTACTTACTTTTACACTATCATCATCCCTTGTAATTTCATACTTTTACTTGTGTTTTAATGTAATAATAATAATAGTTATATGAGAGCATTGCAACTCTCTTCTTTTCTTGCAAACTTTTTTTATATCCAACTACCATTCCCAACTTTTCAAAATTACACGATATACTAACATATTATAACGTCGGATTTAGTTCTTTTATTTCAAGAAATATTGTGAATAGATTTGTAAACATGTTTTGGCCTTCAAATACAATCACAATTCACTTTCTTTTATCCAAAATTCACATCTTATATAAGTTAAATTGTTAACTAGTTTGTAATTTATGATAAATTCGCTTATAAGGATTATCTAAATTAGTTTGGCGGATCTTGCGTTTTTGCCTACCATCATATCCATTTGAAATAAGAGTTACTCTTCTGTACACCAGTTGCACGGATCTGGGCCGCGCGGGCTGGGCTGGCCCGCCCAGCCCATGCCTCTTTACCTTTTTCGCGTGTTTTGGTCGTTACCCTCACGTTATGTTAGTGTTACCTTCGTGTTATGTTAGAGTTACCTTCGCGTTATGTTAATGTGACCCCATCTCCAGATTTCATACCCTTAGTTTAAAACCACTGAATTAAAATGTTAATCATACCCTCATGTTATGTTAGAGTTACCTTCATATTATGTTAGTGTTACCCTCGTGAGGGTAACACAGGTAACACTAACATAACATGAGGGTAATCCAAATATAACATGAGGATATGACTGCTTGAAGCGAATCTTGGTGGGTTTGAGCGCACCCACCAGGCGCGTTGGGGCGGGTGAGGGCGCGTTGTGGCGCGTGAAAACGCGCGTCAGAGACGCGTGGGACGGGTCGACTAAATCCATACACCAGTTGCATAAAATATTTTGGCTTCAAACAATTGATCATCTTATTTAATTTATGTTTTGCACTTCCAATTTTCAAATGAGTATGGGGCCAAAAGAAAAGGAAAAAGAAACTGGAAGTAGATGATAATCATGTAATTTCCCCCCTAGAAAATAAAATTTAATTAAACAATTTGGTGGGTTTGGTTTGTTAACTGAAATTGGGTTCACTGAACTTGCAAAACAAAAGGGCATTTGTTTAGTCCAACTCATTGTGAATGTAAATGTTCAGCTACAAATGCTTGTTGTCTTTCATAACTTACGTTATTGACTTTTCTCGTATTTACCTAAATTAATATTCTATCATTGTATGTTGAGTTTCAATCTATTTACGCATTTCTTTAATAATTAGTACCTAAACTAAAAATCCACTGTATTCATTCTTGTGAAAAAGAAAATTGCTACTTATGTCTAAAAGCAGAGTAGTTAAAGTTTGGAATTAATGAGAATTATCATGCACATTTATTTTATAATTTCCCCAAATTTGATCTCAATAGATTTTATCTAGTTCCCTTTATGAGAAAATGACATTTGTTAATATACTTGAATCTATGTAATTTACGGTCTTGTTACCCTAATCATCGTGGACATGTTAAAATGTGTCCACCGCTAAAATATCAAATAATAAACATATTAATTAATTTTACTTTTCATACAATTATGAAATATGATCATTACACGTCAGAAGTATGCAAATTAAAAGTTATGCAAATTAAAAGTTAAGTTATCCATCGTAAATATTTTAGTATATTCAATATGCATGGTTACTATTGTAACAATAAATGGAAGTTATGATTTTGTCACCCTAAAATAATTAAACTATAAAATAAGTACAGAGTTAACATGATAGAAAATAGAAAGTCGCGATATGACTATTAAATGATTATATATCTTGGTCGACATAATATATATGATATATATAGTCCTCAAGGCTAACTCCTCATTGAATCACAATCTCGTCTAATCGTTGTTTGACACGTAACACGACTTATATTAGAATAGAAGACAACTTTGAATTACTTTAATCACATTAATCATGGATTGCCTCATCTTTGTTAATTAATTAATTACACCAATATTAAATTGATAATAATATTCTGGTATTTGGCCGCCTACGATTGGACCACGAGTCTGCCCAATCACTATTTTCAGAGGTTTTTGTTTTATTGCAACAATTGATTAAGCAATTAAAGATGTAATGATCACTTATTAAATTATTATGTGTTAAGTGGTCAATGGGATCAATGTAAGACCCAACTTTTGCCAATAGTGGAAATTAAGTGCTTCTATTTCGTGTCAAGTATATATATAGATGCAATTTGACTTTGCTGTCCAATTATTAGTTGGAGCATGACGTACACCAAATTAAATATTTATAACTCAATAATGGCATAAAATCTATATATATATATGTGTGTATATATATATATAAATCAACCCTCGATCCATTTCTTTTAGCATGTATATTCCTATTTATCAAGATTGCTAATGTTATAGTTTTGGGTCAATTTGTCTTTTTCACTAAATTAGACAGACAAAAAATAGTTTATCGAACTTTCTTAACAAGTCTTTAAAGAAAAGTCAGCTATGCTTAGCTGGCTAGAGTAAGAACTAATCCAACTTTGATTTTTAATTAAGAATTTCTTGAAGATTCCATAATTTTTTTTAAAGGAGGAAAGTTACACTAGGGTTCAATGGCTCCTTAATTGTTCAAAAGCCTTTTATCAGCTTAACTAAAGAATACTACTACATGGCACATCCAAGAGCCTATAAAGGCCATCAATAACATATAAAGTATGCGAGAATTAATCAGTGAATTTGGGAGTTGAAACACACGTAAAAGTATGCAACTATTCAAAAAACACCTGAAAATTAATGACACTATTTTTGATATCAGAGCATCTCCAACAGTGCGCCATCACAATTTGATGGCGCCTGTTTTCATCTCCAACAATAAATTTTTTCTCTGCGCCATCTCATATTAACCGCTGGTTTTGCAACTATTCACAGGTCAATCCTTGCGCCATCTTTTTTTTTTCTTTTCTTATTTATTTATTTTGTTTATTTTATTTTCTTATTTTATTTTATTTTTAATTTCATTTTCTATATTCTTACTTTGTATTCATTTTTTTCTTATCATTATTTATTATTTATTTTATTCTTTTTCTTTTCTTATTTTATTTTGTTTTTAAGTTCTTTTTTATTATTTTTACTTTGTATTCATTTTTTCCTCATTTTTTATATTAAGTGCTATTATAATCATTCCGATTTTGGGAAAAAAAATACAATACAACATACAACATACATTTTTATGGTTTGATTCCGCCCTACAATTGGATCTTGTGTAATATCTAAATAAATACCTACAATTGGATCTTGTGTAATATCTAAATAAATACGACACAAATGTCGATCTTCAATTGCCTTGTAACTTTGACCACGAGATATAGACATTACAAAGAATGTATAAATTTGTGTCGATCTTCAATTGCCTTGTAACTTTGACCATGAGATATAGACATTACAAAGAATATGTATAAAAAGAAATTAGGAGTGCAAATGAATGTATAATCTATGACCTATATATAGATATTAGGTAAGTAATTGATAAAGATTTATTAATAATAAGATTGCTACAAATTTATTGATATTATTGAGGATGAGGATATATATGAACTAGATTTACGAAAATATTTGTAAAATATCCATATTGAATATTATAGAACTTATTAAGGATATAAGAATATATCTGAACTAGATTTACGAAAATATTTGTAAAATATCCATATTGAATATTATTATAAATATTATTAAGGATGAGGATATATCTGAACTAGATTTACGAAAATAATAAAGATGAAAAATCGATTATTTAACAATAATAACGAATATTTATAATAATAAAATGTTAAATTAATTAATTAATAAAGAATATTATGGAATATTCTTTTTTGGTGCAGAAAATAATGTAAACTGTTGGAAATCATTGGCAGTTATTATATAAAAATTGTGTAAGATTAACAGGAAAATCCTGTGCACTGTTGGAGAGGTCTCATGGTATGATAAATTTAAAGTATCATTTTCTAAACATTTAGCAGTTGAGTAGGCTAGTTTTGGGATAATTTATTTTATATACTACTACTCAAGTGGATAATCTATATATAGATTGTATAAAAATTAGTTGAAAATGATTTTATACTAATAATAGAATAGAGTGAAGTTAGTTATACATTAAATTTAGGAGCAGAATATGAAATGGAGGTATGTATTATCTGTTTGCGCATGGCAGAAAGTGGAGTTGACCAAGTGACCCCCAAAAATGGAAGTGAGTGAGCGGTGAGTGGAAGGACATTTATGGTAATGTGTAGGATATGTGGGTCCCACCCCTGCATTATTGATATACGGCACTCCAATTATCATCTCTCACATGCTTCGATGTACATGGAAGGATCCAGTGGGACCCATTTACTACTATCTATTTCTTTTTATATTTATTGCCATTTAATTTTTTTATTTTCCGACCCCAAACTCCCATTTATAGATATGATTGTAGAAGTAAGGAACTCGCTATTTGGGCGTTTTTCAAGCGACTAGACGCGGACCTAGATGACAATGAATTTTTTTTTATTATGCAAGACCTATATATAATTATATTTACAAGAAAAGTTTGAAAATGTGGAAAATATTATTCTAACTTTTTGACTTACCATAATGCATTTTACTCAAAGACTCAAATACACATCAAATTCAAAATGATACGTATTAAATTATTAACCATCATCTACCAAAAGAACAAACAGTCAATTTGGTCATCAATTTTATTAAAATTATAATTATTATTCATTGGATTTGATCTACTACGGAATTAATAAAATTTACAAAAGAAAAACAAAGAAATAAGAAAACAAAATTGGGTTAAGTGACTAGACCAACTAGGTCAATTAGTCGGTGTCTAGACCGCCTAGGAGCCGATGATTTTTTGAGAAAAGTTTCAACAAATCGGATCGGCTAGCGACCAACTAGAGACTAGGCTGATTTTTGCAACATTGTTTATAGGTGGGTGATTTTGATGGACATATGCAATTTTTAATATTGTATATGTCCTAATAAAGCATTATATAAAACTAGTAGGTTCTGGTTGGATCATTAAAGGGTACGTGGATTTTGTAAATTTTATGGTTTTGTTGTCTTCATCTTTTAAATTTTTGTGTTTGTTTTGGGGTTTTTTATGTGATAGTATTATGTTCCTTTCATTCTAAAATAGGTTTTGTCTCAAGTTTTTGTCTTCGGTTAAAATGTATAAAAGTTGGACAAATATATTATTAACTAATTAAGGAATTTGAAATTTAAAATTTAAAAGAGAACTAATTAATTTAATTTATAAATTTTAGCTCAGAAATATTGATGAGGATAATTAGAGAATAAAATTGCATGTAAGTTTAAAACTACACTTAAATAAAATGTAGACTCCATAACGATATTTATTTTGGATTTTGGATTGGAGTGGGTGGTTAAGATGATTTATTAAAAAATAAATATAGTTATAATAAAATACTTATGGGAGTAGTTTGAAAAATAAATTAGTGTTTGCTTATAATGAGTTATTTAATAGGAGTTGAAAGAAGTGAACTGAGCTTGTAGAAGCTAGTTTGGGTAAGTAATATGGTAAAACTAAATACAGATATTGGACTCAGCATGGCCCATCCCAATTTAAATGGGCCAAGCTCTAAATATAGCCGTACAATATAGTAAATGAAACCTAATGTAAATGGGATGTTTGCCATTGCTTATTTGCTTGTGCTTATGAAGAAATTTGTGTCTATGGTTGAAAAGTGAAATACAAAAGAAACAGAGGATTGCTTGTTTTAGTTTTTTCTTTCAAAACTCTCGGAATTTTCTTGCGACTTTGTGCAATCAAAGGCAAGAGAACATAGTTACAAAAATGTACACAAAAAATAGACAAAAACTTCTATGCACTTTGTGTATGGATCTAGGATCCATGCACCCGGGTTGACCCGATCAAAGTGCCCAAAAACACGCTTCCACGGACGTTTCACGCGCTTGGGTAGATGTGTTCCACTCAAATTCGCTTCAGGTGTCATACATTTACGTTATGTTAGACATACCTTTATTTAATGTTATACATACATTTGTGTTCTGATTTCAGACCCTTAGAATTTTCAGCTATATCTTCATACCTTTTAGTTATATTAGTCATACATTTTAGATATGCTAGTCATACCTTTATATATTATATAAGGTATGTCTAATATAATATAAAAGTATGACTAATACTACGTAATGGTACATGCACAAAATGTGCCGAAGGTAGGGTTTGTTTGAAGTTAAATTATGTATGAAATCTGTGCATAAAAGTATATCTAACATAACATAAATGTATGTCTAATATAATATAAAGATATGTTTTACATAACATAAATGTCATGACCAAATTCCAAAAATCAAGCACAAAAGAAAATAAAAAATTAAAAAGGAAAATGGGCTAGGCGGCCAAGACTTGACTCGAGTGATTCATGCATCTGATGCACATGACAACTTCTAAAAAAATATCCCTTAAATTCCTTCTCTTATCATCATTACCTTTAGCTAACATTAAAAAAAAAAAACAAGTTACCATGGTAATCATCAATTGAGCCAACAATTAAAAAAAGAAAAGAAAATAGAGTAATTAAAACCTGCAGGACGTGGATATTAATTATTTTATTCTGGCATATTGTTTTATACTCATATCTTGGCTCTAAACTTGGGCTTCTAAACTTGGGCCTGTAGTCTATGATATGTGGGCTCTTATTAAAGGTGTCAATTGAAGAGTATTTTCTTAGGAGAACATGTAAAAGGAGAAAATAATAAATTAGATAAAAAGACGTGTAGTTGTAGGGTGCCAAACATTTATAATATATAGTTGTAGTTATATACTATATTATAGAATTCCTAAACTTATTTCGAGTGTCCCCCAAAAAATTGTTTTTTAACAAAAAGACACATTATCATGTAACACAAGAAAACGAGGATCAGATTGAGTATGGGTCAATTAGATCTCAAATTATTTTGCAATTATTTATTGAGTAGGTCTTGCGTGCCCGGGTGCACCGTGCCCCCAAACACTTATTGTAATACTTTTAAATAATATGAGTAATACCTTAACATGTAATGAGTAACACCTTGAATAATACCTTCACTAAAACATATATTTCAATTATATACGTGATACCTTATGAATATGCAACTAATACCTTATGAGTATACCACTAATACCTTCAAAAATATACTATTAATACCTTATGAATACACCAATAATACCTCATGAATATATTTTTTAGGATACGGTGCACCGGGGTACATAAGTTTTTGTCTTATTTATTAGGGTAAAACGTTCATGAATCACTAAGAAGCACGACTTGTCAAATATAACCAAATTTTTCTATGAAAAAAGAAGGTGGCCACGTAAACCAATTTTCGTCCAATTATAGTTTCCATGCACATCCAAATAAGCACATCATTTTCCACTTTAACAAATATTCTTTGTTCAGAGTATTCAAAAATGGAAATACTCTTCAGTCAACACCTGTGGGCTGCCATCTTGACTCAGCTTACCATCTGTTGGAATTCTCTTTCTTTTCTATATTATTCTTACTTTGACTATATATATATATTCCTTCTCTCTATTCATATTTACCCAAAAAAATTAATTATAAAAGATTCACAAATAAATTAAAGAGGAAATAGCCCCGGATATCCATTTATATATAAGGATTTCACTTTATTGCCCATCAATATAAATTTTTGTACCCATCTACCCATATATATAAAGTATTATCCCCATATACCCATTTTTCCATTTTTGACTTTGACTCGTGTACTTTGCTTTCTCTGAAATGTACTTTGCTTTGCAGAGAATTTTTTTGACTTTTTTTTACCTCTTTTTACTTTTATTTTTTCACGTGAATAATAAGACAAGAGTATGATAAATCATTCCATTCATTGAACAAAAAATTTACCTTAGTATTAATATTCAAATTTACAATTGAATTCATTCCACACACATTTCACATTAACGATTCGGGGGAGTTCTCTTAAAAATTTGAAAGTTTCAAGGATTCATCGAAATCAAGAGTATTGAGTAAGTATTTCAATGCATAACAACACTTTTAATTTGTTTTAAAGTTTAATTTTGTTTATAGTTGAAATGGCTATAGTTAGTTTTCTATAATATTTTGTTTGATTATTGTTTGAATGGTTAGTTATTTGACTATTGTTTAATTTTGGTTGATTATTGTTTGAATGTTAGAGATTTACACTTTTGTTAAATTTTTTTCGAATAATTCCTATAAAATTTCTATGAACAATTATTTTGGTAAGAATTATTTTGGTAAGAATTTTGGTAAGAATTATTTTGGTAACAATTATTTTCTACAAAAATTGAGAAAATTATCTTTCTCATTTCGTTAACCCTTAATTTGAAGGGGTTAACGAAACAACCAAGTAAAATCCCAAACTTTCGTTAACCCCTAAATTATAAGGGTTAACGAAACTTAGCAAAATACCCACAAAATTTCGTTAACCCCTATATTATAAGGGTTAACGAAACTTAGCAAAAATCCTTACCATTTCGTTAACCCCTATATTGTAAGGGTTAACGAAACTTAGAAAAATCATTAACATTTCGTTAACCCTTATAATATAAGGGTTAACGAAACAACCCTTATATTATTGATTTTTGTTAGCCAAACTTTTGTTAACGTAACAACCTTTATTTTTATTATTGATTTCGTTTCTTTGAATTCCTTACTTAATTTATTGATTTTTTAATTTGTTAATTAGTTAATTTAGTTCCTTAAATTCGTAGTTAATTTTTAATTCACTAAATTTTGGTTGTGATATTAATTTTGTAATTCGTTAATTAGTTAACTTTGTTTAGTTAATTTGTTGTGATATTAATTTTGTAATTCGTTGATTAACGATTTGATAATTATTGAGCATTTTTTCATATTTGTTCAGGGATGACTTTTTCAGTGGCAATATGTCATGGAGGTTACTGGCATGGTTTGCAGTACGTGAATGGCATTCAATCAATGATCAATCTCGAAACATTTTCATATCAAGATTTATTGATTTCGCTGCATCAGATTATGCTTGCTGATTTGAGTTATTGGCGGTATTTGATCCATTCTCTAGTAGAAGTGAATGGAAGATTGAAGAAGAAGAAAATCATGAATGATTTTGATTTGCATGAGTGTTTTTCACAGGAGTATGGACTACTAGTTCTGTTTGTTTCGTTGAAACGAATAAACTCAGGAGTATCAGGTGGTTCTTCTTCTTATCATCAAGAACAATGTTCATTAGATGAGGAGACATATGTTGCTGCTCAAAGTTTTGATACACCGATTGAGGAGTCTCAAAATTTGGATTGGTCAAATGTTCCATTAGGACTACACGAGGACCAGAATTTTTATTCAGCATGGGGTTTAGATGACAATTTGGTTCGAACATCTTCAAATGAGCCAAGTATACCTTGGCCGGCCTCATCTACATGTGATCCACACAATGAGTTGAACTATTTAGACCTAAATGTGGCCCCAACTAATGAGGTCGAAGAACCGCCACTTGAAGAAAAACAGGAACAGGAAGACCATGATCCTCGAACAGGTAATCCAGTAGTACCGCAAAAAAGCCCATATCTAAAGAGGACATATTTGGAAATTAATTTAGCAAAAAAAACTTATCAAAAACCTAAACACAATTTAAAGAAATGTCGAATAACTAATTTGCAGGGACATACCAGCAGGGCTATCGAGAAACCATAGAAATGGTAATGCGGTGTGTAGGTACGAGCAGGAATTGTCTTCGGTAACTTATCAATGTAATTGCACAAGGTGAGGAAGCTGTACTTCCCCCATGGAAAGCTCTCCCATAATTCTTCATCCTCCACCAAAGTCCAAACCCATCGATCAACAGTTGTCTTGCCGGCATCCACCCCGAGCAGTATGAGATAGAGGATCAAAATCTTGGCAATCTTCACCGTGTCCTCCACACTATCAGCAAACTCGCCGGCTGTGAATCGAGAACGAAGGTCAGACACTGTGACCCGGGAAGACTCGGTGTGCACCCTCCAATACACTGCTCCATCAGGTGGGGTGTGAACTGCGGTCGGTTTGAAAGTTGAGTTGCCGAACTTCAACCCCGTCACTAGGGCAAACTCGCGCTTACCGAAGCGACAAATACTCATTCCCTGCCCTACACAGAACCACCTCTCGTCTGCGGGTGTCTGGTCACCACGCACCTCATATGACATGAGGACGTGTAAGAGGAACTTGCAGGACTCTCTCTCCTTCTTCCACAACAGGAAATGGCCGAAACTCGTCCTCCAAAAGTCACGGAGACACTGTCGACCCATAGATCGAAGCTGTGCCTTCACCTCATCCAGTACCGCAAGCCGAACATATCCATTTATATATGCTATGGTACGCTGGCAATCCCCACGAACATATGTCCACTACATTAAAAAACGATAAAATAATTAAACAAACCATAAAGGGAATAATGATTAACTACTAACTACGAAATTAAAGTTAACTAATAAACGAAAACTAACAAATTAAAAATTAACTGGGAATTAAAATAATTATTATTAACTAAACGAATTAAAAAAATAATAAACTAACGAATTATAAATTAACTGATCTAATTAAAAATTAACTACGAATCTAATTAACGAATTAAAAAATTAATTAACTAATTGAGGAATTAGCTAAACAAACTAATTAAAAGTAACTAATTCATAAACTAATTTAACTAATTTATAAGTAGGGATTAACTAACGATTAACAATTAGAAAATTAATAAACTAATTAAAGACTTAAAAAAGTAGGCCTAACGAATTAAAATATTATTACTAAGGAAATTAGTACTAACAATAGCTTAAGATTTAAAATTAACCAGTGGACTAAATACTACATTAGGAATTAACGAATTAGAAATTAGTATTTGGAAAAAAAAATTATTCGAATTCGTTAACCCCTAACATTTGTGGGGTTAACGAATCCAATTGCCTAAAATTGAGGGATTTCGTTAACCCCTAAACATAAGGGTTAACGAATTGAGGTCGAAAATTAAGTTGATTCGTTAACCCTAAAATCCGTGGGGTTAACGAATCCAATTGCACAAATTAGTGATTTCGTTAACCCCTAAAATTAAGGGGTTAACGAATTGAGGCCGAATGATTATGTTGATTCGTTAACCCCTAAAATTAGTGGGGTTAACGAATCAAATTGGAAAATTGAGGGCTTTTCGTTAACCCCTTAAGATAAGGGGTTAACGAATTGAGGTGGAATTAGGGCATTTCGTTAACCCCACAAATATAGGGGTTAACGAATTGATGTGGAATTAGGGCATTTCGTTAACCCCACAAATATAGGGGTTAACGAATGATAGTCCATTCTCTACCTAATTTGTTTCGTTAACCCTAAAATTTGCTACATTACAACAATTTCATCACAACAACAATTCTATACTAATCACAACAATAATTTAATACTACAATAATCATACAAAATCACAATAATCAAACTAAATAAAAAACAAACTATAAATAACAAACTATAAATAATCAAACAAAGTGTAAACACTAACCTCTTCGGCCATTTAACACTGTCGGCCGCCGGAAGAGTAGAGAGCTGGGAGGAGGATCGGCCGGAAGAAAAAATGGGAGGAAGAAATGGGAGGAGGCGCTGCTAGTGAGAGAGAATAGTGAGAGAGATGTAAAGAGAAAAATGGGAGGAAGGATTCGTTAAACCCTAATATTTGGGTGGGGTAGTTGTGCAAAATTTATTACAAATATTTTATTAATATAAATCAATATATTACACTTAATATAAATTTATATTACAAGATACAATATATTACACTTATAATTTATTTATTACTTAATCAATTTACATTCCAATAAATTTATATTACACTTAAATTGTTTTATATAAGAGGAAAATCAATATAAGAGGAAAATCAATATATTACACGTTGTAATTTTAATTTATATACGTTGTAATTAATATATATATATATTATAATATAGATGATTAAGTAATGAAATTCTGACATGATCAGAGTCAGACTTGGCAGAGCAGGAAAATGGGTATTTGGGGACAATATTTTAAATTTATGTGTATGTTGGGTAAAAATATTATAATGGTGGGTAAAATTTTCCTGCTTTATATGAAAATGGGTAATTTGGGCTAGGAACTCTAAATTAAACGAACTTTTGGGATAACAATATTTCACAAACATATCATCGAAATATAAAAAAGAAATAAATGCATACCACTGTCCACTGGTATGAATTGGAGAAATCTCAATCTTTGTCCTGACATAGGTATTTATTGTCCATATTTTTAACATCAATTTTACGGGATTTCAATTTTGGTCATCTGATAACCACTTTTATCTATATATGTTTGATTTGATTTTGTTGAAAATGTCTATTTCTGATTATAAAATTCCACATCACCAATTTCATCATTCATGTAGACAAAAGAAAAATTATAGTTAAAGATTGAATTTGGAATAAATAAAATCGATGATTAAAAAAAAATGAATAAGACATATGTTAGAGGACGCAAACGATAATTTTTTGAATGTGTTTGAAGTTGAGACCACTAACATATATCATATATTTAGTCAAAGCAAAACAATAATGCAATAAGGAAAATGTATAGTAAATATATTTGTAGGACTAATTAACTTTGAAGACTTACTTCACCATTTAGGGTTTGGCAGTCTAACGTCGAGCTCACTCTACTAATCTTTATTGGGCGCCTCAAAATTCATAAATCACATATTTAAAAGTAGTACGATATTTCAAAACTTACTGCAACGTAAATACTTCACTTAGTTCATCCATGTTATTGAGTAAACAATAATTCTACGTACAATACATGATATCGACAAACTCTAGTAATAAATCATGCTGATCGTGAAAGTCTGAAAAATGATAAAACGTAATTATGACTTAAGAAGTTTTGAAGTTGCATTATAAAGAAAAAAAAAAAAAAAGAAGAGGGACCGATTGAAAATTTATATGTTAGCTAGAGTAATTAATTTTCATCATAAAATGCTTTTAGGATCATATTTAATGTTTGGCACCAAAAGACTTAAGAGGGTGTTTGACTAAATTTATCTAAAGGTTATCAATACATCTTATAAGATATTTTTAAGGTTTATAAGATATTTAATCTTATTTTAAGTTTTTGAAATGTTTGAACAAATAAGATATTTTTGGAACCTATAAAACATTGGTAATGAAAATTGTGTATTAATTTAATAATAGTCAAATTTAATTGGAGTTCGTAAGAAATAAGATCTTATTTTAAAATAAGATGATCAGGTTCTGTACTTTTAAAAGAAAATTAATATACATTTAAGATAACATTTTGTATTGAAATGTGATCTCATTTCTAAAATTTTAGAAAACATTTTTGATGACCTTATAATAAATATACTCTTAAAATATTTTAAGTAGCTTGTAAATTCAACCAAACACCCTCTTATTAATCTAATAGTACAGATATATACATAACATCATTTGAAAATGTGTGAGCGAAATATTAAAAAAAAAATCATTTTACTGGAAAATACGGTCAGCTGCTTGTAAATTAACTTTTCCCCCCAAAAGTATCGATCTTATATTAATTCTCACATCTTTAACTTTAGTTATTTTAATTAAAAAAATTGTTATTACTGATGTCTTAAAAATTTCCACTATCTAATGATCTAAACTTAGTAGTAAAACACCTTATAAGTTCTAAAAACATTTTACAAGAGATCAGGTAAGAACTTATAAAATGTTTAAACCAGCTTTATAATTTAAAAAGGTTAAACTTATGTAGTGATGTTCATTTAACAAATTGTATGCTAGTATAATTTTTCAATTGAAATTAAGGACTTTTATATATATATATATATATATATATATGTTGAGGGGGTGAGATTTTCCCAAACAAATTAGAGAAAAAAACATATCAAATATAGAGAATTCGAGAAGAAATTAAGATGAGATCTCATTTGGTTGGAGAGAATGATAACTTGGAGGAGAAGCTCCTCCTCTTTACAATTTACTAGTAGTATACCCGTGCGATGCACGATTTGTAATATACGATTTATTAGTTTTAAAATTTCTAATACTATAATTTAATAATATTATCTTAACCTAAATTATATATTAATAAGAATTTAATTCTTTATCTGTAATGTATCACATCTTAAAAAATATTATAATTTTAAAATGCAAACAATAATATATAAATGTATATATATCCATGTTTAACAATGAATTATAAATATTTGAAATATGATATGGTTGAAAATAAACATATATCAATTTTGTGTATGATAACTTCGTTATTTGATGATGCATTTTGGGGCTTAATTTCATATCATTTTGTGTTGAAAAACATGCAATAGTGGGATTTTATTTAGATTTCATTATCTTTTTAAGATTTCACGTTTTTGCTTGAATTGAAAGGAATTTGATAGGTTTTAGCACAAAATAAAAGTTCAATGGAATTTAACGTACACGTACACATTAATAATATTGTAAATTAAAATAAATTAAATCAAGTTTAGTATTGATCAGAAACATTTATTGTAAACGATAATTGATATCTGAAACATATGTTACTTCATAAAGATATGTTGTGCATGTTACAGATTAATATATAGATATAAGTATCATGATTAATATATTATTATACTTTTTGATTCATACTTATTAACAAATGTGTTAGTAAATAATTCCTTTGCATTCACAATTATAGATTTCTTTAAAAATTTTGGTCTAACCAATGCATAAAACTTATTTATAATTATACTAAAATGTTTTTCATTGTTATTAATTTCTCAAAAAATCTAAGACTTTTTATTTTAAAAATTATTATTTTTAATTTCTAATCTATAGTTTAATTTAGTCATTCATCTTTGTATTTATAATCTTGTTAAATACAATTTTACACCAAAATGTAAATATAAAATTTATATTTTTCATAAACTAAAACAAAATTTAAAATAAAAAATACTTAATTTAAATATTATAATTTATATCAAATAGAGAAAAAAGATATAATATATTTCATAATCTACCTACCAATCCGTATAGCCTAACCTAGTGGACCCCACAACTCTTAAAAGTATAAATCTTGTTATTTTTTATTTATTTAATTTCTTGTAACTACGTTCTTTCCATTTATAGTATGTTAGTTTGGGAAGAAAAATTAGTTATTGCTACTTTTATTGAAGGTCTTCTTTATATATATATATATATATATATATATAGATATAGATTTTATCTTACAAGGGTATAGTAGTCATTTACTTCATATATATGTACCCTAATTAAATAAAGGTTTGCGGCCCATTGGATCCATATTTTACTATAAGCCCAATATCATTCTTTTGATTCTCACATCATCATATGTGATCTCTTCCTTATCAGCTCCACGTCATCACGTGTGACTATATCCACCTCAATATCTATGTATAATCTACGTCATCACGTGAAAGGATGAAAATATCCCGATATATCTCCGATATATCCCCGATATTTCCGTTTTTTCACGTGACCAAAACAAAAACGGGCTGTCACGATATATCTCTGATATTTTCATTTTTTGATAAAAAAATAAATGAAAAATCAATAATTATTAGCTAAATGTCGGTAAAAATTGGTATCGATTTCAATATCAGTGACTTCAGATAAAAATTATAAGAAAATTCATGAATATTAAGGAAATATCGGTAAATATCGCTGAAACATCGATAAATATCGGGAAAATATCGGTAAATATCGATAAATATCAGGAAATATCGGCAATATATCGGTAAATATCGGAAAATATATATATACCGATATTTCCACCGATATCGATATATCCATCGATATTTCCGTAAAATCAAGGTACCGATATATCTATCGAAACCGATATTTTCATCTTGATCACGTGTGACTATATCCACCTCAATATCTATGTATAATCTGGGTACAAATACTGATTCACTTTCTAATTGAATAAAAGTTAAGCTTTGTGAATCGCTAACCATGGGTTTAGGTTTAAATTTTGAGTTATTCAACTTTAATTAATGCTTCGTTAATTTCATTCTTTATATATCATGAAATACTATTGTAAATAGCTAATTTAGAATTGTATTGTCGGCTAGAAATGACTCATCTCCTTTTCTTTCTTTCTTTCTCTCTCTCTTTTTTGTTTATATGATGATACATTCTAAAATTAAAACAAAAAATTGAATAGACTATTGATAAAGCAAAAGAAACTATCATTGTAGCTTGGATTTCCAAGAGAAAGAATAGTATAAAACACTAATATGGAATTTAAAAATAAACAAATACTTCATTAAACAAAACAATATGAAGCAATTATTCAAGTATACAACACAAGTTGCAACCCCATAGTGATTATTGGAAAGACCTTCCCATATGGGATTAAGTCTTGTGAGCAATCTATTCCCCAATATTTACATCATATATAACATGGCCATCATCGATCCTTCACTCTGGAAAATAGGGTACTCTGATCTTCTTCCGACCTCACGTGTTCGAAGATATTAAGAATTTTACAAGTTGAGCAAACGAAGACTGTCTTTGCCTCCACCTATTAGTGATAAAACAGTTGCTGCAATATGCTTCGGACTAAGCCCAGCTGCTTCAATCTGATCACTCTGAGCACCATGGTCGATGTATCTGTCTGGAAGCACCATTGGTCTCCACTGCAAATTTAGAAATAAAACATGTAAGAAACTAATTGAGTTAACTAATGATCAAATGGATTAATCGGGTTTAATTATACCTTAAGATTTCCATCAAGTAATCCATTCAAGCACAAGAAATGAGAGACATGAGCTGAGAATCCACCAATAGATCCTTCTTCAACAGTGATAAGGACCTCATGCTCTTCAGCCAACTTTCTGATCAGATCTCCATCGAGAGGCTTGCAGAATCTTGCATCTGCAACTGTCACTGAAATGCCTTGTTCTTGAAGAAGATTTGATGCTGCTAAGCAGTTTTGTACTATGGTTCCAAATCCCAGTATGGCTACTCTACTTCCCTCCTTTAGGATCTTTCCTTTTCCGATCTCCAATGGAGTTCCCTTATTGTTGGGTGGAAGAACTGCACCCACCCCGTTTCCTCTCGGGTATCTGACACAGCTTGGTCTGTCATCAATGGCAGCAGCTGTGGCGATCATATGCATAAGCTCCAGCTCATCTGAAGGAGCCATGACCACCATATTCGGCAAACAGGCCATGTAGGTTGTGTCGAATGCTCCACAGTGTGTCGGACCATCTGCACCGACTAGCCCCGCCCTGTCCATCATGAATCTCACTGGGAGCTTCTGAAGGTCCACATCATGAACCACCTGATCATAGCCCCTCTGGAGAAAAGACGAGTAGATTGTGCAGAATGGCTTGAGCCCTTCAGTGGCTAGACCAGCGGCGAAGGTGACAGCATGCTGCTCAGCAATCCCAACATCGAAGCATCTATCTGGGAATCTTTTCTGGAAAAGGTTAAGCCCGGTTCCACCTCCCATGGCAGCATGAATTGCCACTATCTTATCGTCTTTCTCAGCTTCAGCGATCAACGACTCAGCAAAGTATTGAGTGTACGACTTTGTTTCGGACTTTGTCTTCATCTGTTTTCCAGTTTTTGGATCGAACTTGACCACACCATGCATCTTATCAGCAGCAATTTCAGCTGGGGGATAGCCTTTGCCCTTTTCAGTTACAATATGAATCAAAACAGGCCCTGGTGCTGGCATTTCCTTAACCTTCTTGAAGATATAGACAAGATCCTCGATACTATGGCCGTCCACGGGGCCAATGTAATAGATTCCAAGTTCTTCGAAAACTGAAGCACCAGGCTTGCCAGCCATCCCTCTCACATAAGTATCCACTTTAGATGCAATTTCATGGGCCTGGTCTCCCATCTGCTTAGTCACGCCCTGTCGATGAAAATACTGATTAGATCAAACGCTCAGAATACGAAACAAACGCTTAAATTAGATGGTAATAGAATGATCTTTAATTCATTACCTTGGCCGCTTCACGAAGCTGTCGGAATTTCCTGCTTGCTTGTAGCCTGGTTAGGGTTTTGCTTAAAGCTCCGACGGGTGAAGCCGGGCCGTCGACGGTGGCAGTGGGCAAAGAGACCTGTTTGTTGTCATTCAAAACCACGATGAGATTGGAGTCAAGAAACCCAGCATTATTCAATGCTTCGTATGCTTGCCCAGCTGTCATGGCTCCATCTCCGATAACCGAAATGACATGATTGCCCTTTCCCAACAGGTCCCTCCCAACCGCCATGCCAAGACCAGCTGAAATGCTCGTTGAACTGTGACCAACTCCGAAAGCATCGTGTGCACTTTCTTCTCTCTTTGGGAACCCTGCTAGCCCAAAAGTCTGTCTAATTGTATGCATCTTCGACCTCCTCCCTGTCAGGATTTTGTGTGGATAAGCCTGTTTTTGCAACAACATCATGTCGATCTTGTCAGCTATATGATGAATACATGAAACAGCAAATTAAGATCTGAGAATGAATCAAGTACCTGGTGGCCAACATCCCAGATAATTTTGTCATCAGGAGTGTTGAATACGTGATGAAGTGCAACTGTGAGATCCAACACACCCAGGCTTGAACTCAAATGGCCTCCTGTTTTCGATACCGTGTACACAACCTCTTCCCTTAGTTCATCTGCTAATGTCTCAAGTTCCTGCAAATGACAAGCCCCACAGCATTGATCTTAGGACAACGGTTTTATATATATAATAAGAATATATAAAGATAGATAATGTTTTGTATTCAATCAAATACGATGCCCATGGCCATGCACGTACTATATATGTAGGCTCCATCACTGAACCCCACACATTATATATTCCAATTCGGCGAAATGAATAATAGTAGTATAATAAGTTCAAAATTAATGTAATAAATTGCTGTTGATTATCAATTTATCATTAACTAATTTCATTGATTTGAACGTTCTAGTAGTGTCCGTACGATTTCTTGCACGACAAATTAACGTAGTGATCAATTGAAATCAGGTATGACTACATACATACATGTAATAATAGAAAATAACGAGGAATTAGAGAAATAATATATATACCTCGAGGGAGAGATTATTCATGTGAATTGGATGGTTAATCGTATCCAATATAGGAGTAGTGGGTTTTTCTCCACTGAAATTAAGATTTCTTGACAGCTTTTGACGATCGGCATTCAGAATGATGTCGTGATTCTCACTTGGGTTACTACCCTCCTGTTGAAGAGCTACAATTCCAGAGAACTGAAAACAAACAAGATCAATGAATTATTCTCTAAATACCATATATTTATAGGATCGAATTAATGAAAACAAACGAAGAGAAAGCAAAACCTTTTTCTTTTTCAAAGGAAGAGCAGAAGTTGAAGAAGATAACAAGGATGAGTTGTCATGAGAATGAAGTAATGGAAAGAAACTGCTTTTGATAACACCACATGAAGACGCCATGTTTGTAGCTCTCTCTCTCTCTCTCTCTAGAAAGTAGAGCAAGCTGATGATTTGAAGTATGGGGAGAGAGATTAGAGCTGAAGGTTTTGTCACGGAGAAGAAGTTTGTTAGTGTGGAAGTAAGTGAGTGGATTGTTGGATGTTTTTATAGGAAAAAATAGAGTATTATTTATGGTAGAAACAGCTAAATGCAAAGGTGTTACACCCCATATAGGTCCAAACCCGCCTGCCAACTTTGGCTCCTCTAGTCAATTTGTTGGTTGACTAAATTTTTAATGGCAAATTTTAATTTGTTGTCCTTTTTTTTTTACTCTTCTCACTTCTATACTTTATTTTCTATATTTTACTTCTTATTCTTTTTTATTTTACTTGGGTTAGGTGTAAAAAAAAATCACCATCTTTTTTAAAATTATAATGTAATCCCAACATTTTGAATTAGCCAAAAAAATCACTACCTTTCTACAAACTTACAATGTATTCATGACTTTATAAATTTAATAAAAAAAATCACATCTTTAACTTATTATTTCATTTGAAGTACATGAATTGTATTCTCCGATGATCAGAATTCACATGTTAGACAAAGTAGTATGTTAAAGCCAAATTGAAATAATTTGTTAAAGTTCTAATTTTCAAGATTTTGTGATCTTCAAAAATATTAAATGCGGTTCAAATTACGATGATAATTAGTTAATGTCGAGTTTTTTTTCAATAAATTAAAAAATTGGAACTAAATTATAATTTCCGAAAAGGTGATGACTTTATTTGCAATTAGTAATTTGTCACGTGTTCTTTCATTTCCTTTACTATAGCCCCCTTGAGCTGTTGTGTTTATTTAGTTTTTGCTTCGTCATTATTTTATTTTGGCTTTAAGAGTTTGAAAATGTCACAAATATAATTAAATAATAAAATGTAAGAGATAAACAAAAGGATTGAAAATGAAAAAAATATATCAAGTTTTCTAATAAAAAATACTTTGCGTTTGGACTGAACAGTCAAGTGTCTTTAATTTTTTTTTTTTTTGTTATCTTTCATTTTTATTATAATTATTAGTATATTCAAATGTCAATATTGGAGACTCTAAGACTAAAGCCGTCTATTCGATTTTTCTATGTAGAAATTAATATATAATGCATTTTAAGTTGAAGAATACGACTCACGTTTCTTCTCATTCCTGTATTTGCTGCCTCCAATTAATGCCTTTAATTTCATTACTATTCAACCTAATCAATTTCACAACTTGGAAATGTATATATCCTTTATTAAAATTATTTACCTTCATAGGCACAATTCTTGACTTTTATAGTCATTCATATATATTATACAAGTCATGGTTAATTTGAAAGATAAAATATATATACAATAAAATTATTTTATGATTCCTAATTTTTAAAACTATTTTTAAAATGATATTACAAGAATATCATGATAAGTTTCACGTGTATTAGGATTTAGGAGAAAAATAATAAAAAGATAAACATAGAATTAAAACAACATATAATTATTTGTAATAATAATGATAATAAATATGGCTGAAAATTGGAGATGCCATTCATGACTTACTTTCTATTGATTTATAAATGTTAATTTTAACTTTCAGATCATGAATTGATAATCAATCTATTTTTCAGATCATGAATTGATAATCAATCTATTTTTATATTCTAAAATCAATAAAACCAATATATATATATATATATATATATATATAATTAAGATTAATTATATTGCTGGTTGCAGAAGGCTGCAGTGTGAGTCCAAATTAAAGAATATTTTGTTTCGTCAAGATTGACTAAAAAGGTTAATCAAGGATGACTGCTTCATGAACGAGTTGTCATGAACCCTATCATTTAATTAACTAATAATACCTAAGCCAAGGAATATTGAATAATATTTAGTTTGAATTCAAATTCTATATATTAAAATATATATCTAATAAGGAAATCTATATATATATATAGATATATATATATATATATAAAAGCAGAATATTCTGCCAAAAATAACTGCAATAAATATCTCATTTATTAAATATTTCCATTTTAAGAAATCATTAATAACTTTCATTTTATATTTATTAACCAAAGTATAAATAAGTATTAATATTTAAGACATTTAATTTTATATTTATTGTATAGAAATTTAAAAGAAAAAATAATTAGATAAATCTATCTATATATTTCTAAGTGTCTTGTCAACAAATTTTTTTTATTTTGCATTTTTTACTATTTAATTCATTAGATTTGATAATATAAATATTTTATTAGTTTATTATCATTTTATTTATCTCAATTAAATTAATTTTTATTGAATAATTTTTTAAATACCAACAATAGATATCCATACAATAATTTCAATAATAAATATTAATTTGCATGGGGATAATTTATATCATATTAACAAATAAATATAACACTATTAAAGATGTCTGAATACACATATATGTATATATATAATATGTATGTAGTCTGAATAGTATGTCATCCTAAATATTTTTTAAATTATACATATCTCATAATCGAATAAAATTTTCACTTTTTACTTTACACTTAGGACTTCGTATATTTTTATATGATAGTGCACGTTTTGAATTTAGATGACTCAACTAATTAATTATTTAAATTATATGCTTAGTTTCTAATTATATTGTCATCATCATGAGCACTACTACAACATTTCGATTTTGTGTTGAGCTTAATTGTAATTATTAATGTCGGTCTATATCAATTAATTTATGTGATACTTATAATGAAATAATTATCCGTCATCTTCGATGTGAAACGATATGAATTAAAAATATTTTTATAATTCAATTTATTTTAAAATAAAAGGTTGAAAATATATAATTGACAATGCTTGCATTAAGTTCCTACATATACATACTCACACACATGTATTTAATTTAAGTAATTGAATTTGATTTTCAATTCATAATTGTTTTAGTTTTTTTTTAGTATATTTAATTTAAGTGACTTATGATATTAGTTTGTAACACAGATGATAAAAAAAAATGTTTCAACTAGAATCGTTGTGTATAAAGAAGTTTTTAAAAAACTTACAAACTTTGCATGTTAAAATTCCAAATTTTATTTGAAGATCATGATTGATACTTTTGTTTTTAGTATTAATCATAAATTAGTGAATTGGATGTGTATAATATCGATATATTGTTGTGAATTGAATTATCTTAAGCAAATTTATATTTTCTTAGTTATTAAATATTATAATGTCTTCTATATACTAAAATTACTTATATTATATTATCAAATAATTAATATTTACTAACATTATATCACAGACTGCACATCGTGCAGGTGCGAATACTAGTTATTATAAAGTGTAATACCTTTTTGTTACATTTTTTTTGATTCATTAATAATAGGGGTTTGCTGCATTTTTTTTTCTTCCCAACTGTTTATAGAAAAGGCTTGCATTAGACCATCTCCAACAGTGTACATGATTTTACTGTTAATCTAACACTATTTTTATGTAATAACTGCCAATGATCTCCAACAGTTTGTACTATTCTCTGCACCAAAAAATAATAATCTATAATATTCTTTATTAATTAATTTTTTAAACATTTCATTTATTATTAATATATTATTGTTAAGTAATTTGTTTTTATCTTTATTATTTTAAAGGTGTAAAAAAAATTATATATGTTTAGATCTAATTTAATATAATATTTTAGCTAATTTCTTGTTTTTTACATTAATTAAGTCTTATAAAATAGTTTAAATTAAATAAAAATAATTTAAAATAAAAATGTGAGTCACTAATCAATAATATTACAATAATAAAATACATCTTCGATATCTGGTGGTGGCATTATTGTTGCTTCCAGAGCATCAAGATTTCATTCATCTTCAACAATTTTTGATAATAGGTACCTAATAAGGATATAAATAAAATTTTATAATATATGTACCTAATTTTATAATATTCAATAAGAATATCAATAGATAAACAAATATTTTAGTCAATTCATTTCAGATATATGTTCATCCTCTAATTTAGATATATTTTCATCCTCAATAATATCCATAACTTTCAATATGTATTCAATATGAATATATTCATTAATCTAGTTCAGATATATCTATATCCTTAATAAATTCTATAATATTCAATATCGATATTGTACAAATATTTTTGTAAATTTAGTTTAGATATATCCCAGTCTTAATAATATTAGATGTAGTTTCATATTTAGGAAAATCATTGTATTTTTTAATTTATGAATAATTTGTTGTTCCATTATTGTATACAGATTTAATATCAAAAGTACTTTAATATTTAAATATTATATACACCATATTAATATATATGATTTTGTATTATATTTTAAATTTTATGGTAAACATCAAATAATTATAGCAACACTTAATATAAAAATAAAGGAAAAAAATGAATAAAAAGTAAACATAATAAAAAAGAAACTAAAACAAATAAAATAAGAAGAGAAAATGAATGAAAAGAAAAGGAAATAATTAAAATTAAAAAAAAAAGTTGGCGCAGCATGTTGACCTGTGGAAAGTTGGCGCAGAATTGCAGATCACTGTTGGAGATGGAAAACAGGCGCTATCACAATTTGATAGCGCACTGTTGGAGATGCTCTTAGAATGTCATATCCCAAAATTTCGCCACATAATCATCCTATGCAGCAATTATATCAAAATTTTGAAAATATAAATAAATAAATATATATATATAATAATCCAGTGAAAAATATAAGATTAACTAAAAACATTATTTGTTAATATAAAAATAATCATACAAAATAAAATAATTCTTTCCAAACATTAAATTTATTTCAATAGATCAAAAATATAAAAAGTATATAAAACTACAAAAGAGGCATTGAAAATTATTATAAATTAAAGATCTTAAAAGTTTAAAATTTGATAAATTATCGGTTCAAAAATAATGATCGTCAAAGTCAAAATGGCAGAAAAACCAAAACAGTACTTGTATTATAATTAGTTATAGACAGTTGTGCCTCTCTAGCTATTTTTCTTCTTTGATAAATGGGATTAGGCATATATGTATCCCTCTTAGCAAATACTAGGAGTTTCTGATCCGAAATTACTGTAGGTCTATTAATTCAGATCTTAATTATTAGTAGAACTCTTTATCCTAACTATATAAATACATTTCTTCTCCCTTTTCTATCTTAATTAAAATCTTTCTTTCTTCTCTTCAATCATAAAAGACAATCTTACTCTTTCTTATCTTTCCAATAAGGTCCGTCTACTCTAGGGATAATTTAGAATAATGACATTTTATCTAATTTTAAAAGGTTGGGTATTATCCCTTCTGACCCGGATAAAATATATCCGAATAATTCATTAGATAGTAATTCAGGCCCCCACCCTAGATTAGTCTACTGAAAACTTTGGATAACATTAGGAAATTATATTTTTATCTATAGTAAACAATGAACATTCATGCTTGTAATATCAAAAAAGATATTTAGGTAACATCACTTTTATCTTAACACACACATATATATATATATTACATGTAAACGGTGGATAAAAATAATTAATATTCTTATATAGATATTATATATGTTAGAGTAAACATTAAAAGTGATAAGAATTTGCATCTTATCCTATAAAATTATCTTACCAAAATAAATAATTAACCCATTTTTGTTTGTTAAAGTAAACTAAAACAAAAGGAAAGAATGTGGAAGTGGTTTTTGACAGTGTCCTTTTTTGTTCCTTTGATTGTCACTGTCTGTTGGACACTATAGAGAAATAACCAGTTTTATTGGTATTTCCAATAACTTTGTTTATCTTTTTTTTCTTAATTTTATCTATTTTTAGTAATTTTATGCAGTTATCATTATTAGTTTGAGTTTATGTTAGTAATTTATTTATGAAAAGTTATGTAATAATTGTCATTTTAGTATCTCATGAAAAAGAAATGAGGTAAAATAATTCTTAAACCACATCAATTTATAGATAAATAAATAAACTAAAAGGGAAAGAGATAAAAGAAGTTATTTATATATGGGATTAATGCCCGAAAACAGAGAAAGTAGAATAAGGGTGTGTTTGGTAAAAGGGTTTAGGATGTGTAGGGTTTGTTATCTACCCTAAATCTGTGTTTGGTAGAAGGGTTACCGGTCATGGCTTAATATCCGGCTCGGGCATATAATTGGAAGAAAGGGGATTAAGCTTGATTTTAAATCCACCATCCTTGGTGGGTTTGATTTTAACCCAAATAGTGTATTTTTATTGAATTTCCCTTTATACCCTCTACATCATCACATATGATATATATTTTTTAAAATATGAGGGCAATTATGTAATTTCACATATTTAACCAACATTAACCAATACACCAAATATAAATTTATAAACTCATCAACTTTAACAAACCTATAAGCATTCATACTAAACACATATTACAACTAAACTCATCCCAAAAACCTCCACACCAAATATCCAATTATACTGCATGAACACTAAAAAAACCCAAAATTATTATAATTCAATTCAAACCCAACCTTCGAACCAAATGGCCTAAGTGTGTCAATACTAATTAAGTGTGCTTCTTAGTTCTTTCCAAGTAGGCTAGAATCTTTTAATTAAGTAGTTCAATATAATAATAATCTCTTTTAATATATTTAGAACAAATGCTTCAAACCGCAATCATTTAACGTAATAATTGATTGTCTTACTTAATCATGATGACTTACAGTCAAAGACCACAAGTAAATCTCAAGGGCATTCTCGACTTTTCATCCCCTGCAGCATTTAAACCAAACGCCGGTCTTTAAGACCGTTGAAGTCGTCCAATCCAATCCGATTTGTGCCATCATCTTATCAAAACACTATTGCTACAAATGAAAAGATGAGATCTTTTCACCTTTTTTTTTTTTTGCAGATACATAGATTAATTAAAACTTGATACTTTTGTGATTTTTTTTTTCTTTCACATTGGACGGTTTCCAAAACTTTGACATGAATGTCGTAGTTTAAATGTTAATCCACCTTTATAAAATTGTTGATTGTATAATAATTGTGATATGGGCTAAATATTGGGCCCGATTTGATTTAAGATTTACCGGCCCATTTATAAAGCCCAAATAAATGGAATTTTTGCTAAAAGGCCCAATACAACCTAATACATATACATATATTTATTGAGCCCAAAGAAAACTAAAAAGGGATATATAAAAAATATATATATAACATAAAGGAGAAAAAAGAGGGATCGGATTTAGAAGAAACACAGGAAAAAAAACTATTTCTCCTTTACAAAATGGCGCCGTCTGTGGGAACCGGAGGGGAAGAAGTGAGTCTCCTCCTTCCTCACCATTCATAACTTGCTTGATGAGGAGGATTCAATTGCTGAGTACGAAAGAATGGCTGAGCGGGAATAAGCTTTCTGCTTGATGAGGAGGAAATCGAATCAATCCAAGACAAACCAGGTGGAATACGAGAATTCTAGCGACGATGAGAATGGTAATGGGAATGGGTTCGAGGATGAGCTCGAAGATGAGGAAGATTTCAACTGGGAGAAGGAAATGAAGAAGAGGAGTCCCTGGCGCTAGAAGGAGGGTGTGTTTGGAGCTAAAGCAAAGAAAGCAACACGAAATGGAGCATGGTGGTGGCTAAATCTCAACCCTGAGACAGGGTGGTAAGCTCCGTTAATGGATCTGAAAAACCCCCGTTAAACTTGCTCGATCGTCGTCGTCCATCGACCCCTCTAATCCGTTGTTGCTCTCTGTTATCCGAGGATTTCTCTCTGCCGCCCCTGCTTCGTTCATTGCCTAACGGCCCCGCCGCTGCTATAATCGACCAAGCCCACCTCGCTTTGGGGTTCTTCATAACATATTTGAAATCTCCTTGCTTGATCGCCGACTACCACCCCTGTTCCGTCTCCGACATCGACCGCTGCAGCCACTCAATACAATAAATGGGAACAATCTTCCATGTAAATTATTGAAGATTAAGATCCAAGGAAGAAAAAGTCTTGATAACCAATAGCAGTAAACCCAATCGCAAAATTCAACCAAGCGAATCACACACACAACACACACTGTCTGCTACTGTACATGATTTCCGATCTGATCTGGTCACAATGAGGCGTCGTGATGCTGTCTCCGGCGGCGGCGGCGCGTGATTGAAATGCAGTCAGGTGACAATACACCGACACTGCCATTTCCACTTAGTTCGTTGCTGCTCTTGAATGCCGCTGGCGGCGGTATTGGCGATTTCGGAGAGGGAGGGTTCGAATTGTCTCGCTATTTGTTCCTAGGATCGCTGCTCTTCTCGCGAGAAGGAGGCGGCATGTACCTGTCCAAGGTCGGAGAGAAGATCCTCAGCTCAGTTCGCTCCGCGCGCTCCCTTGGCCTCCTGCCTTCCACAACCGATCGTCCTGAGATTCCAGCACGAGCAGCAGCCGCTCTCTCATTCAACTGTTGTCCTCTACCCCTGCTACGGAGTCTTGAATCTCGAGCCATCGCCTCACTGTTTCTGCTCCGGAGTTTAAAACACACCCCTGCTTGTCAAATGATCTCGTCCTTTCTCTTTCTGTTTTGGAAATGTCGTGCTGTGTTCGATCTTTGCTCCGAGCCTGATGGGTTGTGCTTGAACTCCGTCAAGTTGCGTTGACTCAGGGATTTTCTCAAGTAGTATGGAGCCACTATCGTCGGCGCTTGAAACATCCAGATTTGCTATTCCTTATCCCTTTTACTTTTTTCCTCTATATTTTCTCCACATGTTAATTGATAATAATTTCTTGCGTAACAAACTTGATTGGGTTAATTATTACGATTTTCTGCTGAAAGGTGTTACTGATATGTTTCCTGCTAGTATTGGCCATTTTGAAAAATTCTTGTATTTATTTTTGACTCTTTTCAAAGAATGCAACTTACATGTTTGATGAAATGTTTGAATGAAATAATGTGTGATGATTGGGTTGTTGGGATAGTGGTAAGTGTAAATGTTTATTTCCATCGTGATATTTGGCTCTGAGTCTACAGAGCTGCTTCGTCGAGTTTTGCTCTTCTCGTCCGGCTTGCTCGTAGTTCTGCCCAATCTCACAGTTATGTCCTTCACCATTACTCTGGTCTTCTCTGTAGCTCTAGCTACTAGCAATTCTACTGGCCTAAAGTTCCATTCATTGAAGTTCTGTTTCTACTGTGCTTGTTCTCTCATCTGCCAGTGCATTCGTTTCTGCTCGATAAGGTTACCTCTATGAGGGCTGCTCACCAGCGACAACGACATCTGCTCGAGCGAAGTTATGCCCCTTTAATCCCCTATGAGTTCTGCTCCATTTTGCCACGCTGTCTAGTTCTGCTCTATTTTGTTTTACCAATGGTGTTGTTTACTTTTATTTGTTTATTATTAAATCTTAATTTTGGAAGTGGATTCTCGTTTTCAGTTGTGAGACATTTTTTTGTGAAGATTTAAAATATCTAACATGTTTTATCTTGATATTTAGGCTCGTACTCATTTATTAGAACATCTGACATGTGCTATTTATTTAGAAATTAAATTTACTGGTTCTTTGGCTCAAGTCTGTTGTCAGAGCTGGACTATAATCGGAGCTCTGCGTTTATTTTGATTTGCGGCATCTGCCTCAAGGAGGTCAGATATCCATTGCAAATCTGCTATGAGATGTGAACTCTGATCTGCTTCCAGAAGTTGAATCTTTTATTCAATAAAAATAAGATTCTCATCTTTCAATTCAGACGTGCATCATATCCAAGATCAGAGATTATAAACAAATCAAATTTGAAGATTATCTCCAAAATTAGACGTTGTGCATAATTATTTGGTCTGCTTTCTAATAATAATATGCATGTTTAGATTGCACTTTTTGAAGCATGGGATTATATTTTATTTTGTCTCAAATTATCATAATTAATTTGGCTATAATGTATGTTCCAATTTCTTTCAAAGTTGTATATCTGCATATTACCATTTATTCTTACCAAAATTGTTATATTTGATATAATAGTATCAGATCTATCTCAGGTCTGTCCGTAAAGTCAGACCAGTATGCAAAGCAGAAATCTTATCTGTTTCATCGCATGGAGTCTTGTTTGCCAGATAGCGATATTGGCAAATTATTATCAAATCAGTTCTGCTCAATCAGATAGGAAAGTTAATTCTGCCCAGAAGTCAGTTCTACCTTATCAGATCATATTCTGCCCCAGAGTTGCAAATCAGATCACTTTTGATTTATAGATCAGTTCTGCTTTGCAAATCTGCTCTATAAATTATATTCACATATGGGAAGTCATTTCTACGCGTGAGTTCAAATCTGTTGTATTACTTAGCAGAAGTCAGAGGCATGCAATTATCTCCTAAATCGAAGATAATCCCCCGGCCCAGACTACTTGTCCAGAGCTGCCCAATTGATTGGATATTGTTATCAGATATGGAAATCAGATTAGCTTGTCAGATATGGATAATCAGTTTTATCCCAGAGAATCTGCTTAGATCTACCACAATAATCAGATCTTTTAAGATCTGCCAAAATCAGAAATCTGCCAAAATCAGTTCTTTCAGATCTGCATGGATCTGCCGAAATCAGCTCTCATCAAATCTGCTGAAATCCGCGTTCTTATATTAGATCTGCATGGATCTGCCGAAATCAGCTCTCATCAAATCTGCTGAAATCCGCGTTCTTATATCAGATCTGCATGGATCTACCGAAATCAGCTCTTATTCAGCATTCTTAAATCAGATCTGCTAAAATCAGCGTTCTTAAAACAAATCTGCACAGATCTGCTGAAATCAACGTTCTTAAATCAAATCAGCATGGATCTACTATTCAGCGCTCTTGAATCAGATATGCTCGAATCTATCAGTTATCAGTTCTATTTCAGAACTAGCATGGATCTACTATTCAGCGCTCTTGAATCAGATATGCTCGAATCTATCAGTTATCAGTTCTATTTCAGAACTACTGATAGGATGTGGAATTACAGGTCTTTCAGATTCGTCAGTTATCGGTTTCATTCAATCCTCAAAATGCGGTCTCATTGTACGTCTTCCTGGCAGAGGCCAGACTTTCACGTCTGCGTTCATCCTCTGACCTGCGGAGCAGAGACTCAGTCAACGCGGTCTCATTTTACGTCTTCCTGGCAGAGGCCAGACTTTCACGTCTGCGTTCATCCTCTGACCTGCGGAGCAGAGACTCAGTCAACGCGGTCTCATTTTACGTCTTCCTGGCAGAGGCCAGACTTTCACGTCTGCGTTCATCCTCTGACCTGCGGAGCAGAGACTCAGTCAACGCGGTCTCATTTTACGTCTTCCTGGCAGAGGCCAGACTTTCACGTCTGCGTTCATCCTCTGACCTGCGGAGCAGAGACTCAACTAACTTTGTTTAAATCTTATGTTTCTTCTAGCAGATGCCAGATCTTTATATTTACTTCTATTATTTAACGGATGTGTAATCATCTCAACAAGCGTGCACTATATATCTCTGAATAAAGACTAAGTAAAGGCATATATTCGGGAATCTCAGTATCAAAGAAAACAATGTAGAAGTTTCCAGGTATTTAAATGAGAGATTTAAAACGATTTAAATCCCTTTTTCTTCCCCCCCCCCACTTTTCCGAAAGACGCGTGTATAACAACGGGAAAGAAAGAAAAACAATCATTGGCGGATTTAATTGAGTCAGATCTGATAAGATGACAATCACATCTGCTAGTTTATGAAAAATTATTTATTGCTGCATTGTGATATGTGGAATGTGAGTTCTGCAAAATTCATGGCCAAATCAGTTCTGCAAGGCAAACCTCTTTGGGCCACACTATGGGGGGAGTGGTTGATATGGGCTAAATATTGGGCCCGATTTGATTTAAGATTTACCGGCCCATTTATAAAGCCCAAATGAATGGAATTTTTGCTAAAAGGTCCAATACAACCTAATACATATACATATATTTATTGAGCCCAAAGAAAACTAAAAAGGGATATATAAAAAATATATATATAACATAAAGGAGAAAAAAGAGGGATCGGATTTAGAAGAAACACAGGAAAAAAAACTATTTCTCCTTTACAAATTGAAATGTGGAGATCTTGAATTGGATCTGCAAATTTCATGTCTTTATTTCATTTTCTTCCTTTCTCTTTAGCTCATTAAAAATAATGTCTCTAGATCTTACTTTTCGTCCTCAAGTTTTTGTAAAATACACATGTATTAATGAAAGAGTAATTCTTATGTAAGACTATGTCACATATCATTATATATGAGACGAGTCAATCTACAACCCACACTGTTGAATTTTGAGAGAGAATCAGAAATACAATTTTATTAATGAAGAGAAAAAGAGATACAGTGTGTATATATAGTTGATCACATGAAGAGGATGAGTAACCACCCTAACTACCAAGGCTGACGTGGACAACTAACCAAAAATATCTAAAGATGATACACAACAGGGAAACAACAACACTAGTAAAAACTGTAGTCTAAAACTATAACATGAGAAAAAATATGAAACCCTAATTTTCATACGTAAAAGTATAATATACTCTAATATGCTCCGATGCACTTCTATCCCGGATTGTCGACAAGAGATAGCTTGGAGCAAAGCACAGCGAAGCGAGAGGAGGATAAAGGTTTAGTGAACAGATCGGCCACTTGAAATTCGGAAGGAACATATCGAACATCGATCTCCCGAGCTTCGACCTTCTCCCTAAGGAAATGAACGTCGACTTCGATATGTTTTGTACGGGCATGAAAGGCTGGGTTGAAGGCGAGCTTAATTGCACCGTCGTTGTCACACCAAAGCAGCGTCGGATGAGAAAGAGAGACCTGCAATTCAGCAAACAAACCACGTAACCAAAGCAAGTCAGTAGTGGCTAGAGCCAATGATCTATACTCAGCCTCAGTGCTGCTTCTTGCCACGACGTGCTGCTTCTTACTACTCCATGTAAGAAGATTTGATCCCAAGAAAATGCAGTATCCACTCGTGCTACGTCTGTCATCCATGTTGCTAGCGAAATCGGCATCGGCAAAACCCTCGAGCACAAAACGTGACACAGGCCGAAATAACACACCATGATGCTGAGTACCCTGAAGATATCTAAGAACACGTTTGCATGCCTTCCAATGATTCAAAGTCGGAGCATGTAAATACTGACTCAATCGATTGACAATGAACGAGATCTCGGGCCGAGTCAGTGTCAAGTATTGAAGACATCCAATAATACTCCGATATAAGGAAGGTTGATCGAATGAGTCACTATCATGTAAGGTAAGCTTCAAACCCGAAAGGTATGGTGTAGGACTAGGCTTTGAATTGGAGAGACCAGCCTTGTGGATTATGTCCCTAATATACTTCGATTGAGACAAATGAATCCCGTTAGAAGACCTATGCGCCTCAATGCCCAAGAAGTAGCTCACCTCACCTAAGTGTTTCAAAGAGAATTGATCATCCAGCTTCTGAATAAGGGCTTGGATCATGCAAGGATCATCTCCAGTTACAAGGATGTCATCGACGTAAACAAGGACAACAAGCAATTTACCCCTTTCGACGCATGGAAGAGAGAGCTATCGGCCATGGACTTGGAAAGACCTTGAGACATCAAGAAGGATGTAAGCTTATCGTACCAAGCCTTTGGCGCCTGCCGTAAGCCATATAGGGACCTGTCAAGCTTGCAAACATGAGAAGGAAATGAAGCATCAATGAACCCTTCGGGTTGGAACATATATACAGTCTCTTTTAAATCACCCTTCAAGAAAGCATTGTTCACATCTACTTGCTGAATCTGCCAACCCCTTGTGACTGCCAATGTGAAGATAATTCGAATGGTAAGTGGTTTAACAACAGGGCTAAAGGTATCAAAGAAATCGACCCCCGCATGTTGTTGGAAACCCCTCGCAACTAATCGAGCCTTATACTTGTGAATGCTGCCATCAGAGTTTCTCTTGATCCTAAACACCCATTTATTAGTGATAGGATGAATATTGGAAGTGATAGGAACTAACCTCCATGTTTTATTTTGTTGCAAGGCATTGAACTCTTCTTCCATCGCATGCTTCCAATGAGGGCAAGCAATAGCTTGATCGACAGTAAGTGGCTCTTGATTAAAAAGATCAATAGGAGGAATAGAAGCAGTGTATGTTTTAGGCTTGTAAATACCACTTTTTGATCTTGTGGTCATAGGATGAATGGAAGAAGAGGGATTAGGAGCATGAATCGAGGAAGAGGGAGAAGAAAGAGTACCTGTTGAGAGGAGACCATTAGATGCATTGGCAGCTAGATCAATAGAGGCACGATCATTAGGAACATTGGCAGTAGTGGAGGAAGATGAAGGACTGGAAATAGGCATGACCATCGGACAAGAAGGGAGAATGGGTAAACTTGACGTGACTTGAGATTGAGATGAAAGAGACTTAGAACTAAAAAGAGAATCATAGGGAAATTCTTCCTCATGGAAAGCAACAGTACGAGCCACATAAACACGACCACTAGGGTGTAAGCAAGTGTATCCTTTATGCAAAGAACTATAACCAATGAAGAGACATTTTTGGCTTCGAAATTGGAGTTTATGTTTGTTGTATGGTCGTAAATATGGAAAGCAAGCACACCCAAAAACCTTAAGAAACGAATAATCCGGTGATTTTTGAAAAAGTTTGAAATATGGTGTAACACCCTTAAGAGGAACACTAGGTAATCGGTTCAAGAGAAAAGTAGCCGTATGAAATGCATCCCACCAAAAATGCAATGGCATGGAAGCATGACTTAAAAGGGTTAAACCAATGTCCACAACAGATTTATGTTTTCGTTCAACTAATCCATTTTGTTGGTGCGTATAAGGACAAGAATTTCTAATGAGAATGCCTAGAGATTTAAGATAAGGTGTTAAGGCTTTAAATTCCCCTCCCATATCACAATGGAGTGCCTTTAATTTTGTGTTAAACAATCGCTCAACCATGGACAAAAAATCCTTAAACACATTAGACACATCCGACTTAGCAACAAGGGGAAAAATCCAAGAGTACCTAGTGAAATCATCCACAAAAAGAACATAATACTTGAAACCATCCCTAGAAGGTGTGGCAGCAGGACCCCAAACATCACTATGTACAATTTCCAAAGGATGAGAAGTAGTATGCACAATAGAAGGAAATGACATTTGATGCAATTTACCAATTTTACAAGCTTCACAAGTGATAGAGAGCTTAGCACAAGGAACATTTATTTCATTCAAAACTCTTGAAAGAGTATTATTACAAGGGTGTCCAAGTCGACTATGCCAAAGAGAATTCGAATTAGAAACATTACAAACAAACGATTGCAAAGTAGATGTGGAAGATTGAGATTGAGATGACTTAGGTGGTGATCGAAAATGAGAGAGATCTAGCTGGTACAATCCATCCTTAAGCATGCCTCTCAACAGCACTTGATGTGTTTTCAGATCCTTAACAATGCAAAAAGAAGCATGAAATTCAATATAGACATTATTGTCTTGCAAAAACTTTGAAATGCTAAGCAAATTCTTAGTGATGTCAGGAACAAATAAGACATCATTTAAACGAAGTTGAGAGGATATAAGAGATGGATAAGTGATTGATCCAGTGTGTGAGATATCCAAAGATGAGCCATTACCAACAACAAGAGATTGCTTACCATTATAAGGAGAATGCAATGAAAGCGAGTCCAATGCCGATGTAACATGGTGAGTCGCGCCACTATCAACGATCCAATCGGGAGTGGAAGGAAAGGTACCATGAGATGTGGATGAAGATGGAGCAAACGAATGTTCAGGAAGAGAATTCTGAGGACTAACATTCACAGCACTTAGCAAATTAGCCTGAGGAGAAGCTGAATTTTCCAAACCATGAAATGAGACATCGAAACGCTTAAAGCATTTGACAGCAACGTGATTCGATTTCCCACACAATTGGCAAACAACACCGCGACCCCCACGGGAAAAACGACCACGACCTCGACCACGATATGAGCCACGAGAACGATCCGAGTATCCCCCTCGAGCAACACTCAGCTGAGCAGAGGGCGAAACCACATGAGAACCACTGCCAACAACTGAAGACTGAGCCACATGAGCCACAACAGAGGCGGATTGAAGCAAACGCATCTCGTGAGTCTGAAGCACAAACTGAACTTCAGATAATGAAATTTCTTCACTACGCGAGGTCAGATTTACAACGACACTTTCATACTCCGAACCTAATCCACCAAGGATGTACAACACCAGATCATCATCAGTTATCGCCTGACCAGCCGCTCGCAACTGATCGGCTAAATTCTGCATTTGCATGAAGTAATCCGCAACCTGCAAACTTCCTTTCTTCATCGTTTGAAGCTGGAAACGAAGGTTCATGGCACGAGCTTTGGACTGAGAACGGAAAAGCTTCTCCAAGGCACGCCATATTTCAAACGCATGCGTATACCTACTGACGAAGCCTAGCATCGAATCGGAAATGGAACTGAGTAACCAACTCTTAAGGAATTGATCCTTCCGTAGCCACTCAACAAAATCAGCTCTCCTGCAAGCAACACCGTCGGCATCAGAATCGAACTCCGGCGGAATTAAATCTTCATCACCATGAAGAAAAAGGTCGAAGCCATGCGCGGTTACAGTAGCCAACACTTGAGAGCGCCAGTAAGAGTAATTTGACCGATCCAATCGTAAGGTGAGAGTAGTGAACGTGGGAAGATGAATTTGTGCCATGAGAGCAAGGAAGAAAGCTTGCTGGCTCTATGATACCATGTTGAATTTTGAGAGAGAATCAGAAATACAATTTTATTAATGAAGAGAAAAAGAGATACAGTGTGTATATATAGTTGATCACATGAAGAGGATGAGTAACCACCCTAACTACCAAGGCTGACGTGGACAACTAACCAAAAATATCTAAAGATGATACACAACAGGGAAACAACAACACTAGTAAAAACTGTAGTCTAAAACTATAACATGAGAAAAAATATGAAACCCTAATTTTCATACGTAAAAGTATAATATACTCTAATACACACATCTAATTCATATATAAATATATGTAAATAAGTTTGATTAGTTGATAAATCATTTGCCTCATGAAAACAACCCACGAGACAACGAGTTTATGTGTTAATGAAAATGTAAATCGGTAACTTCAGCCAACTAATTTTGAGTAGAGCCAAATTACTTGAATGATTATAATAAAAGAAAACATTTCCCAAATAATATTCATATCATCTAAAAGTATCTTTTCGAAAATTTATAGAAAACCATTAAAATGTTTTCTTCTAGATAGCATGAAATATTTAGATTAAAAAGATTGTGTAGATTTAGGCATACGTAACCTTGTTTGGATTTAGGGATGGATGGAAACGATTGATTGAATGCAATGAGATTATACTAAAATGGATCAAGTCATTAAATATTTGGTGTAGATCTAAATAATAGATTAAATAATTGTTTGGATATAGGGGTGGATGGAAACTTTTTAATTGAATACCATGAAATCATTAATTATTCATGGATCATGTAATTTGCTAGGTATTACTTTGATAAAAAAAATTATGGAGACGGTCTTATGGATGATTCCGTGAGATAGGATTTCTTTAACTCATTAACCAAATTCATATCCACAAATTTATATGTGAATTGTGAATCATGGTTTTGGCCCGGCCGTTGAGACGTACTCTACTTTAATTTATTCAAGGATCATATATATAATTTGTTAAATGTTACTTTAATTTTGAACTAATGGGACGAAATTTTAGTTATTAAATGGAAGAAAAGATGAATATTGCATTTGTGGCTTGAATAATTAGGGTTCTATTGTGCGTTTCCAAAGTTTCACTTACACTATTCATTACCCGGCCAATTGCAATTCAGATGGACAAAATAGATGAAAATTAATATCCAAATAGAAAAAAATAAATGTTTGGATAAAACTAATATATATCAAGATCATTGTATCCTTTTACATAATTACTCTTGATACAATAGACAGATTGATACAAGTACGTGAAGAAAATATCCAAAGATATTTGAGAGTTCCCAAAATAAAAAAATAAATAACAAAAAGATTTAAGAGTTGTCTTTTGCAGACCTATTAAGTACAAAACTATACATTAAACTCAGTATTATTATTTTAATGCAGTGTTAATTATCTTAAAAATTATAAGTTGAACAAACGAAGACTGTCTTTGCCTCCACCTATTAGTGATAAAACAGTTGCTGCAATATGCTTCGGACTAAGCCCAGCTGCTTCAATCTGATCACTCTGAGCACCATGGTCGATGTATCTGTCTGGAAGCACCATTGGTCTCCACTGCAAATTTAGAAACAAAACATGTAAGAAACTGATTCAGTTAACTAATTGATCAAATTGATTAATCGGGTTTAATTATACCTTAAGATTTCCATCAAGTAATCCATTCAAGCACAAGAAATGAGAGACATGAGCTGAGAATCCACCAATAGATCCTTCTTCAACAGTGATAAGGACCTCATGCTCTTCAGCCAACTTTCTGATCAGGTCTCCATCGAGAGGCTTGCAGAATCTTGCATCTGCAACTGTCACTGAAATGCCTTGTTCTTGAAGAAGATTTGATGCTGCTAAGCAGTTTTGTACTATGGTTCCAAATCCCAGTATGGCTACTCTACTTCCCTCCTTTAGGATCTTTCCTTTTCCGATCTCCAATGGAGTTCCCTTATTGTTGGGTGGAAGAACTGCACCCACCCCGTTTCCTCTCGGGTATCTGACACAGCTTGGTCTGTCATCAATGGCGGCAGCTGTGGCGATCATATGCATAAGCTCCAGCTCATCTGAAGGAGCCATGACCACCATATTCGGCAAACAGGCCATGTAGGTTGTGTCGAATGCTCCACAGTGTGTCGGACCATCTGCACCGACTAGCCCCGCCCTGTCCATCATGAATCTCACTGGGAGCTTCTGAAGGTCCACATCATGAACCACCTGATCATAGCCCCTCTGGAGAAAAGACGAGTAGATTGTGCAGAATGGCTTGAGCCCTTCAGTGGCTAGACCAGCGGCGAAGGTGACAGCATGCTGCTCAGCAATCCCAACATCGAAGCATCTATCTGGGAATCTTTTCTGGAAAAGGTTAAGCCCGGTTCCACCTCCCATGGCAGCATGAATTGCCACTATCTTATCGTCTTTCTCAGCTTCAGCGATCAACGACTCAGCAAAGTATTGAGTGTACGACTTTGTTTCGGACTTTGTCTTCATCTGTTTTCCAGTTTTGGGATCGAACTTGACCACACCATGCATCTTATCAGCAGCAATTTCAGCTGGGGGATACCCTTTGCCCTTTTCAGTTACAATATGAATCAAAACAGGCCCTGGTGCTGGCATTTCCTTAACCTTCTTGAAGATATAAACAAGATCTTCAAGACTGTGTCCATCTACAGGGCCAATATAGTAAATTCCAAGTTCCTCAAAGAGAGAAGCACCCGGTTTGGCCGCCATCCCTCTCACATAAGTATCCAACTTAGATGCTATTTCATGGGTCGGATTTCCCAATTGCTTCGTCAAGCCCTGTGGATGAAAATATTGATCAGATCAAACTCTGAGAATCAAATGATTTCATGAATGATCCTTTAGCATGCATGGAAATTACCTTTGCTGCTTCTCTAAGTTGTCGGAATTTCCTGCTAGAATGCAATCTAGTCAAGGCTTTGCTTAAAGCTCCAACAGGAGGAGCAGGGCCATCGACAGTAGCTGTTGGCAAGGAGACCTGTTTGTTGTCATTCAAAACGATGATAAGATTCGAATCAAGATAGCCAGCATTGTTCAATGCTTCGTATGCTTGTCCAGCTGTCATGGCTCCATCTCCGATCACTGAGATGACATGGTTATCCTTTCCCAACAGGTCCCTCCCAACCGCCATGCCAAGACCAGCTGAAATGCTCGTTGAACTGTGACCAACTCCGAAAGCATCGTGTGCACTTTCTTCTCTCTTTGGGAACCCTGCTAGCCCGAAAGTCTGTCTAATTGTATGCATCTTTGACCTCCTCCCTGTCAGGATTTTGTGTGGATAAGCCTGTTTTTGCCAAAAAAAAAAAATCATGTCAGCAAAAATGCATTTATACAACAGACAGTTATGATGGAGGAAATTAAGATCTGGAAAATCGAGAATGAATGAAGCACCTGGTGGCCAACATCCCAGATAATTTTGTCATCAGGAGTGTTGAATACATGATGAAGTGCTACTGTGAGATCCAAAACACCCAGGCTTGAGCTCAAATGGCCTCCTGTTTTCGATACCGTGTACACTATCTCTTCCCTCAATTCATCTGCCAATCTCTCAAGTTCCTGAACAGACGCACCAAGCCCACAAGATTTAGAAAGTGATCCACATGAAGTGTAATTTTATTAATCAGCGAAACAGAACTCGAAGTGAGATGAAATGAAGGGATATATATATATTTACATCGAGACAAAGGTTCTTCATGTGAATGGGATAGTTAATGGTATCCAATATCGGAGTCGAGGGTTTTTCGCCGGTGAAGTTAAGACTTCTCTGCAGCTTCTGCCTCACCAGACTCTCCCCATTCGCAACGACGTCGTTATGATTACCCTCCTGTTGCAGAGCCACAATTCCAGAGAACTGAAAACAGAAAACAAACAAGATCAATGAATTGTTCTCTTAGAATGCCACACACAAAATCAATATACAGAGGCATTGGTCGAGATCACGACCTTTTGTTTCTTCAAAGGAAGAGCAGAAGTTGAAGACGATAACAAGCTTGAATTGTCATGAGAATGAAGCAGTGGCAAGAAAGTGTTGTTGATAACTCCACATGAAGACGCCATTTCCGTTTCTCTCTCTAGAATTCAGGTGAGCAAGTACTGTTGATGATGAGAGAGGAATTAAACTGAAGTTGAAGAATATAATTGTGAAGGAGAAGAATGAAGAATGATTAGTAGGCTTTGAGAGGTTATATAGGAGAAAATATATAGTAGCCACGTACAAAGAGATAAATGCAAAGATGTGACATTTCATACAAGAAATAAAATAAGCAGCCAGCCAAATTTGGCTCCTTTGGTCAATTTGTTGGTTTAATTATTTTAAATTAAAACACTTCCCATTTCGACTACTCATCATGCATCTCAATAGATTTTAGTCTATTTCAAAAAGTAATTTTAAAAAATGTGCCATCTTAATTATTCAGATATAAATAATTTATTGTGTGCATCATTCAAATGTCAAAATTTGAGAGCTGTGTGGTGACAAAATTAAGCTCAAATTAAAGGCGTCGTTTTCCATTAATGCATTGACATTGATATACATGAGATTTTTTATAATTACAATAACAATTCATATATAAACGACATCATTAATTAAAACCAAACGTATTTTGTTATTCATTTTTTTTCTGGCTGAAAATTTATGTTTTTAATAACACTAATATATATCCGTGTGTTAATATATTAAATTGAAAGTTGACTAATAATTTTGGAAAGGAAAGACATGCAATAATAATTCAATTCGAGTATAGTATAATATTATTCGGGGCTGCCATGAAGCACCTTGAGTCCAAATTAATAAGTTTAATAATTCGTCAAGATTGACTGAATAGGTCGATCAAAGATTCGTGCACGCAAGTTGGCATGAAACCTATCATAATCTAATTACTGCTATTTAAATATAATTTCATTCTATATATATATACATACAATATTCATGTTGAATTATTATAAGATAGAGCGATATGTTATACCCTTATCTAATTAATAAATTTTTCTTCTAAATTTTCATACATACTAATAGCTTTTTTCACTACGCACATGGAAACATCACACATTATCTAACTATAATTTTGATATGAACAAATACATATTATTGCTTACATGTGAAATGGAGGTTTCTTATATATTATGCTACGTAAATATATACATATGGTGCTATTTAAAGTTATCCTATTTAAATACATATTGTCTAAACTCAAGATAAACAGTAATTTTGTTGATCATATATTTATTTGTATTGTACTAACCCCAAATAAATTGTTTGTATCTTTGTCATACATTTATACTAATATTTAAAGTTATTTTCAGACATAAAAGTCCCATAACCTACTAACACTTATACCTAACTTTTGTTTCATTTTAGTCTTAAAGAAAATTTTCTACCAACGTAGGTATTAATTAATTACCACTTCGAAAATATGGCACAGTACAAGAAAATATGTAGTAAATACTTAATATTTTATCTTTGAGTACAAATTAAATATCGGTTATGGAGTATATTAGTGACAATAGGTTTGAATGGATTCATTAGTCACTATGATGTGGTTGCTAAAATTTAGAGGTAGATATATATTTTATCTCCAAATTTAGTGACTGAATTACCAACAAATTGAATTGAATTATGTTGTTTTATTTTTAATATTAAATTCATTTAGAGTAGTGTTGAATAAATTAATCTTGAAATTGAGAAGTGAATTACGCGGAGTCATATTAAAAAAAGTTTGACATATATTTGGGCATAGATAGTACTAAGTAGCCACATGATGTTGTTAATCCCCCATGACCAAGACTAGTCAGAAGTCAGAAAGAAAATCCACAATGTAGTAAATGTAGTCACAATTTTTGAATATGATTCCAATTAAACATTCTATTACTTTTATTTTTTCTTGGGACCATTTATATATATAAGTCTTCTTTAAAGTAAAGGTTAGGAAAAGAATATCCTTAATCTTGTGATCTTTCATAATATGTTCTATTAGCTATTGTATTTAACTTGTAATTTTGGTTCGCATTTTGCCTAAAATTCTTTATTGTGGACAAAATAAAGGTATAAGCTCAATAGAACACAATAAAAGTATAAAACTTCTATAGAACAAGTTATTAAAATTTAAGGGCATGCATGCATGAAAATGTATCTTGCTATCTATTTATTTTGTAGTTAATACTTCAATTTATAGCTTCTTCAAAGATGCATGTATAATCAAGACAAAACTACTATTAATTTTCTGGCATGTTTTTTTGTTTTGTATGGGTATATATACACACATATATTGTATAATATAGGTTAGGTTTTAATTTATATTATGATTTGAAATTGTCGTTGAACTAATTATTTTATTATGTTAGATTAGTTTTATAGGGGCGCCATTAAATTGTTTGTTGTGGCCCAAAAAATTACCTGGCCTAACTTCAGTGCAATACTTGTCACATTGCTATTTGCATCTACATGCTAAGCAAGCTAATGTTAACAATTACAAATTAAATATGTTGATTCAGTATACATTTTAGTGGAAGGCTTGATCAGTATTTTTATCCTACCTACTATCCATCGTGACATATTAATATGTATTCACTGTGACGTGTCAAATATTCAACATATTAATTAATTTCAATTTTCATATAATGAGAGGATAAGATCATTACACGTCAGTGGATTGTGGATTCATTTGTATCTCACATAAAACGATCTCACATAAGACTTATTGATCTTGTATTAAAGGTGTGCTTCTCAGTTGTTTCCCAGTAGAGAGAGCATACTGCACTTCAATATAAGAAATTTGGAATATTTAAGAGGAAAATATTCTCAATAGTCGAATATAATATTTTAATATGTATATTTTGACAATATGCTTCAAAACGCTAATGATTTCTGCATCTCCTCACTACATGATGAAGACTTATAGTCAATGACCACGACTAAACATTAAAGGGCATTCTCGTCTTTTCATTCCGTTGCCGCATTTAATTAAACGCCGGTCGTTAAAAACCGTTGACAACTTGAACGCACAAGATACAACTAGCTAATTCCAAAGTGACCATCTTTTTTAATTTTTTTTACTACTTTTTTATTTTATTCTAATTTATTTTATTTGTTATTGATAATTTATTTTATTTGTTATTGATAAAAATAGAGAAATAAATTATTTTCTTTGTTTATTTTATTTCTAATTTATTTTAGTGTAATAAAAGGCCCCATTTAATCGATTACGTAAGACAATATGTCTCATTCTAATATTATCTATATACATCACACGTTTTACAACATAGCTGAGAATATGAATCCAAATTTATGGGTGTCTTAGTCCTCATATATGTTTGTACAATTGGTAAGAATTTATTCAACTTAATGTTATTTATGTGCTAAGTATGGTCATAATTATTAATATTCATTTTAACTGGAAAATGACTCATTAGAGTTCGTTCTATATATTGGGAGTCATTTAATCCGTGTTTAATTTTTAACTTACCTATGCTTCAACCCAAAATAACAAAGCATCTCAATTTTATTATCTCTCAACATTTAATTCATTGATGATAGAAATATATACTATATTTTGGTAGGAATTAACCTTATGAATTGGAAATACAAAAGTGAATACTTGAGTTGGTCTCATGTGAGACCGTCTCACGTGTTGATAGGATTCAAGTATGCATTTTATAGGTATAAGTATTTGTTTTTCAACTATAAGTATGTGTTTTATAAATATGTTATTACATGTATAAACATGAGTATGTTTTTTTCTACTATAAGTATGTGTTTTACAAATTTCGCACGTGAGACGGTCTTACATGAGTTTTCCTGTGAATATTTTGTATCTTGATTTCTGATGGTGCATTTTACTTTCAGAATTTGGGAGGAACTTTCTATAATCGATATTTTAAAGTGAATAGTATTAAAAATGAAAAAATCAAGATAAATATTTTTCAAATATCTAAAATTAAAATTTTCACACTAGTTATTTTGTGAATTCTTTATTAAAAATATTCGATTTATTATTCTTTTCACAAATGTTGTTGTACTTATTCCTTTCATTGATTTGTATTTCAAATTCTGATTTTGTGTTTATTCTTTAAGTAAACACATACTCAAAACGAAAATCATAGTTTAAGTAAGTTCTTCTATACTGCATAGTGCATCGTGCAACTCATGATTAATTCATATATATATATATATATATATTAACAATGTTTTCAATGAAGAAATTTTATATTACTCAAAATTTGTTTATTTATATAATTATATATCTATGGTGTTGTAACTATATTTCTATAATATTATTTAAGTTTCATTCAATTAAAAGATGATGGCGGTGGTCAGAGACCGGGCCGGTGTTAGGATTAGAATTCATGGTGCGTTTACAAATCTTATTTCGCTATAAACTATTGATTTTTTATTCTGTAAAGTGATTTTCGAAAGCTATATATAGAATACAATTTTAAAAAACAAAAGAAATATAGGAAATATATTTATGTATTGTACATGTTTTAATTAAAAAAATTAAAAAATAACCTTTCAATTTATACAACTTCATTATGTTATAACAAATTATATGCATAATAATATTATCAATGTAAATAATAAAACGTGTGGTCTCATGCGGGTGAATTAGTAGTTTATGCTTATAATATATGTGGTTCACAAGTGAAGGAGAAGTACTGAGTGGACCTATCTGTCAGAAATTTTCGTTTTCAGGGGAAGCAACATATTCATAAATGTCATGGGTCTTCAGTGTCTAATGCTATATTTCATGGCCATGGTTTTCTTCTCATTTTTCTCATTTTTCTTTGGGTTCGAGTTTAAAAAATGTGTCTTTAACCGACCAAACCATACATGCTATATCATGGGATACTCAATCTTGCTCAAATGGCCTATATACATGTCTTAATCTATAACTATACTTAGGGTTTAATTGAGTTTAATCAATTGCAAGGTATATACTCTTTTATTTTAAGTTTGGTATCATTCGTTTTGAGCTTTACAAGTTGTGTTTCAACTTGTTTAATTTTTAATTGAACTAACCAAGAATATGAGTTGTCTCATATGCTTGAGGTTAATTTGAAAATAAGCAAAAATAAATTCCTAACATTTTTGTTGTGTAACATGTGTTTATCAGATATGATTTATAACAAAAACTTAATAATGGACCATAATTAAATTGAATCTAACAGATTTTTGGTTTGATTTGAAGCTTAGTAAGCAATGAAATTAATATATAGGACCAAATTAAGAAGATGAGCCTGAACTATCAACACGTGATGCACCTGCTTCCCATACATCCCAATCTCTTTTTTAATTTTATTTTTATTTTAAGGAGAAATATTATTGATTGATCTAAATGACAATATGATTGGTCCTAATCGCTGCTCCATTATTTAGAGCTATGTCTACCACTTGCATTACTTTAGTGTGTATTTCACACTATCTTTTCTATATGATTTGAGTTGAATTTTACACTAAATTTCATTATATACTGCAATAGATATATGAATATAAATTACACTATTTATAGATTCTAATTTTCTGGATTTTATTTTCAGTATTTTATTTATGTAATAGTTGTGATTCAAAAATTAACAAATAGAATGTAACAAATTGCATTTTGTAAAACAAATTGATAGAACTGAATGAAAATAGTATGAGATTACTTAGAAATCGCAAGAAATGATTTAGGAAGTGAGAATACCATACTTGAAGATGTGGAAAAATTATATGAAAGTAAATGATAAGAAACTTGGCATCATTTCATCCTTCATATAGTGGCACTCGATGAATTAGATAAATCTGTTGAATTGAGCATTATACATTGTAGCCATAGAACTTGGCGTAATAACAATGCCCAATAATGTCACTTTCCAAATTTCAACAGAATGCATAAAATGCAGAATGCAAAATCCAAGTGAAAAACATGATTTAAATCTAATTGAAGATTCGGATTGAGTTAAATAATGAACTATCGTTCGAAAAAGAATGATCTTTACATTACATGAGACAGCATTTTGAAAGAAAATGACATGAGTGTAGGATAGCAAAATAAACCTCCAAATTAAAATGTATATCAGCTATTTTATAACAAGACAATCCACCAATGAATCTCAATACAAATCACCATACCATTGATTGTCCGGCTTTTTCAGATTAGCACTGCTGCAATGACAAAAATCACCTTGATTCGTCTCTGATAATTTTAACCACCTCCAGATTTAAGTGTATTGCTTAGCCTATTCAGTTTAGAATCGAGAGAGAAACAAAGTAAGAGGGACAATGATTTGGCTTAAAGCATACGGATTGTGAATGTAATTTGTTGGTTGATCGTGCTTACCAGTCCAAGCCCTCAAAGAGGCCTTCTCCCTTTATGGCAGAAGTTTTAAAAATAGCCCATTGCCGATTCTTGATCTTGTGCAACTCTAATGCCTCGGTAATTGCAGCATCATCGAGAGCCCCGGGAAGATCCTGCCATCAGAAAATAGACCTTTATACCTGAATGCATATGGATCCACAGCATATGCATATCATAAAATTACTACTAAGTAAACTACCAAAAATAACTAATAAAAAGATCTAACTAAACATACCTGTTTGTTTGCAAATAAGAGGACAACAGCACCTTTTAGCTCCTCCTCCTGAAAAGAGATCATTGCATTGTAAATAATGTTAAAATGAGAGGAAAATACAGGTGACTATATCCAACGCCGTTAATCACCACACAAGAACATGAATTATTTGGTACAGATTTGTTGTATGATTTGACGAGAATGAATAGTTATGCACATTGAATCACAAAATCTAGCCCCCACCCCTGTCATGGGACCCCAACCCAAAAAAATAGAAGGGAAAATTAACAAATGACAAACTATTACTTCCAGGTTGATCTATACAAGATAATAATTAATATCGCAAAGCCATCAGTTAATTACAAAAGCTGGTGTATTTTGAGGATATAACTGTCTCTCTTGAAATATGGGGAGACCTCCTGAGTGGAAAGGATGTTCAGACTAAATGGATTCTTAGGTAAAAGAGGATAAGAGGTCAAAACTGGGATAAAAGCAAGTTCCAACACATTGCGTTTGATGCTAGTGAAATACTGGAGATTGTTTGGGATCCAACTCAGTCTACCACAGCATATTATCTAAAACTGCAAACAAAAGCATGTTCATGAGCTTAATCAACTCAGGAAACATATTTGGCGTACAATAATCAACATCACTTTTATAGCAGCACAGATGAACAGTATATGTTTAGAGGTCCAGACTCTTAAAACACACGAGTGATCCAATGACATTTCTTAATATTTAGAAAATGAGATGTATCAGCTCATCCTTCCAAGGAGCATGGTAATATTTTGTAATATTTCTTCTCCTTGTATGAATGTTTCTGGTAATGAAGGAAATTAAATAATCACAAAAAGAATTTAGATGAACAGAAGGAAGTGAACCTCCAAAATTGCATGAAACTCTTCATTGGCAACCACCAGCCTATCAGTATCACTTGAATCAACCACATATATTATAGCTTGTGTATTGGGAAAATAGCACCTCCAGTATGGCCTGAATAGTGAAACAAATTAAACAAGTGTACAATGAGCCAACGTTGTCAGAAGCTGCTAGAAAGGATATTATCAAATATATCTCACTATTACACCCAATTACACAACTTTTATCACACCAATAATTAAGTGAAATATGCAGATTAAGTGCAGCTCTTACTTCCAGATATATTTAGGAAGAAGTCCGAATTCCCAATAAAGATACATGCCAGATTAAATACTACGGCTCTTTGTTTAAAACTACAGCAAATGGTTCCTATTATTACAAAGGGAGTAACTTTTGGCAAAAACACAATTTGTTTAGATGGAAAAAAGGGAAAAAAAAAAAAGAATCTAAGTTAGGCACTCAAGTTTCTCATTAACATCACTCATTCAGTTGTGCTCAAAAAGCTTCCGATCAAGGCAAAGTCGATCATCTAAAGACGAAGAAAGGTTTGAGGCACTGGATAAATGTGCTTCCCTTTGACAGTAAGGCAATATCTTCATAATGACAAAGAGCCCAATAAAAAAAAAAAAAAAAAATACAGAACAGATCTACTAATATAAAGACATTGCCTAAAGTTCAAAAACAGTTAAGAAAACGAAGAAAAGACGAGGAAACCAATGTGTCAACCAAAACAAACTGAAATTCCAGTTCACTGATTTGATATGCTATAGTGTCATATTGATTAATGCAAAAGAATTCCAAGAAAATTGGTAGAAAAGAGTGAGAAACTAAGGTTGCTTAGTTAAAATCAAGGAAGCTCGAAAATGACAATTAATGATGAACCTAAGGACAAAATTTTAGAGAAATAGAAAGCCTCAAACTCCCTATCCCAGATTCCCAGTAAACAGAGAAGAAGTATACTATCAGATAGATTAATTGACAATAGAACCACCGGAAAAATCAATCAGCATTTTTGTACATAGTAGAAACTGACAACAGACAATTAATACCACAATAATCACAGAATAAAAGATAAGTTACCTGATGCTAGTCTGCCCACCTGACATCGGCCAAAAAAAAAAAGTCCATTAAAAATATTTACCATCATTCTGGAACAATAATGAAAAGCATTTCATTTCATTAGCTTTACTGTGATGTGAAAAAGTGGCTGGGTGTGAAACATTGTACCATATAGACGATGTTAAGACCACATGTCCTTATTCAACAAGGAGATCTTACAATTCAATTTCTTCAACGCCCTAAAAAAGTAGTATCTCAATTGAAATGATATGAGAAACAGGGGAGATAAAGTCCTGGATTTCCAAAGTAATTATTGACCATGAAAATCAATTCATATCTCAATTGAACAGGTATGAGAAAAAGTAGTATCTCAATGATTGGGAATGAGAAAGAGGGGTGATAAAGTCCTAGATTTCCAAAGTGATGACTGACCTTAGGTATGAGAAAGAGGGGAGAGAAACTCCTAGATTTCTGAAGTAACTATTGACCATGAAAATTGATTTTATGGGAAGCAGGAACTTTGTACGGTAAAATTGTTTGTAAATATTTGTGTGAGAGAGTAACCGCTGGACAATTTAAAAAATGTGCAACAGTTATTTCTCTAAATATGTGTTTTAGATAAATGAATCAATTTTTTAAAACATAAATGGTTAAATTACAAGTTTGTCCATCTTTTTTTATTAAAATTAAAAATATGCCAAACTTTCTTATCATTATATAACTATACATATGTATAGATAAAAGCACAACTGAATTGCCTGCATGAGATTTTTCTAACTATTTTTTCCTTCACTGAGTTTGTTTTTGTTCTGTCACAAATAGAGGTAGCATGTTGCCCATGTCTCCACTCCCCATGAAAAGGATAAAGAGATGCAAGATGTCTAGCCTCTGTTTGTCTATCCATTTTTTATTAGAAGAAAGACATATCAAACATACTGCTGGCTTTGAGGTACAAGCGTTGTTGGATATCCTAAGATATCAGGAAGGTACAAGGTAGCATATTAGGTGATGTAATGGTTCGGTTATGAAACCTAACAACCCAAGATCCGACCCCTTTTATTATTATTGAATATAAACATCCTTGACATTCCAAGTGAGACAACCACACCCTGTAAACGCGCAAAGCCCTCACCATGTTCCTTACACGCTCTAAACATACCCCACTACGCGCAAAGCCCTCAAAGTTGCTTCCTTATTGCTAATATTTTATATCATGACTCCTTTCCACAAGTAAGATTCCAAAATTTCTAGCTTCAATGGAAACAACATTAATTTCATCCTCACTTAAGGAAAAAAAATTATCCAAATTATTAGAGGAGACCACTGCACCTGCTAATAAACAAATATATACCCACCCAAAATCCAAATTGGGACATCACATGAGCAAACAACAACAGAAAACCTATCTACTTCTGTTATTAGCAGCAATATTAGCAATAAGGAAGCAATCTTTGATGCATTTGACAATAGCATTAATAACCATGGAACAAAGATCCCCAGGGCCCAAGTAACCATTGTTTTACTTCCAGTGAGCTCAAATATAAACAACTCAACCAGTTTAGTTCTTTTCGTTCTATGTGTTAGGCATTTACCCAATGAGAAGGATTACAGATACTTAGAGTCCTTAAATCTCTATATAGTTCCAACACAGTTCTGCAATTCACAATGATAGATTGCCACCTTTTCATAATAGTCAGAATTCACTAAGCTCGTGTCAAGCAAAATCAAAAAACTCAACCTTAATCTGACAGAAAGAAATGCTACAAACCAATTCAAAGAATTCCAACAATAGCAATCAGAGAAGTGTGATAAACGTACCTAGATCCCAAACTTGAAACTTTATGTTGTTATACTGCACAGTTTCCACATTGAACCCAATTGCTGAAACAAAAGGAAAAAAGAAAAAAAAAATTAAACAAAGAGAAATACAAGAGCGAGCTATTCCTTTACTTGAGATATGTGTACACAGTTTAGCACCCCTACAAAATTCATCAACTCCAAAATGCATACAGCTAAAAGTATGAGGCATAACATACACCTCAAATGATATGGAAAATAAGCTTTAAGAGCAGTGATCAGCTTCAAATAACAATTAGAAAGAATTTATAAGCTCAAAATCTAAGGAGCTGCATTTCTTCAACGCAACAAAAAATGTCATAACACAGAATCATAATACCAAAAGAAAACAGAAACCAGAAATGAATTACTTACTTGGAATAGTGGAGACTACTTCACCCATCTGAAGTCGATCTGCCAAAACAGGAAATACGAAAAAGAATATTAAAACCATCACAGAGATGTGAATCCATAAAATGGGAAGGTCAAAAGGACTAATCCATACAAAGAATGGTGGTTTTTCCGGCATTGTCAAGCCCCAGAACGAGGATCCGAGCTTCTTTATTCCCGAATAGCGACGAAAACAGCCGCGTGAAAACAATTCCCATTTCTCCCTCTCTTCACGTTCAAATACGATCACTCTATCACTACACAGGGAAATTGAAAAATGAAAAACCCAGATCGGATCAAGCGAGATAGCAGTACCCTCGTATCTTTCCTGCAGAGAGTCGAATCCGAATGTGTCAGCAATGCGATCACAGTTCCAAATTATAATTGTATAGCTAAAAACACAAGTGCCTGAGTGGCGCAATTTAGTACCAGAGGAAAAATGGAGGATCTGCGTGCAAGAATGGATAAAATTTTGCGAGTGATGTGAAGTAAGGGTGGCGAATTTGCAAAAAAGGAAGAGATTCTTGTTCTTGACAAAGTGGGAACAGAATTGTTGGTTTCGATATCTGGGAAAATTCTACGGAAGAACTGTTTCACTACACTACACAACATGACGAAGAAAGAAATGGAAGATGGGCCTCTGCTACACGGCCCTAAATATAATGGGCCTCCTTTTTTAAGAAAATAGGTGGGCCGTGGGCTTTTAATTTACGAAACTCGTGAGGTTAAGCTTTTCATGTTAATGAACTCATTGACATATTTAAATGTCACATCCCTTTTTTTTAAGTAAATAATAACACAATTTTTGACCATAAGAAAAGGGATGAGCCATAAAACATAAATATCCATTTAAAAAAATAAAATTATATAAATTATTTTGAAAATAATTTAGCAAAACGTTTAATCATAGATTTAATAAAACATTTAGCGGAAGCAACTCAAATGAATATTTTTTTCCAATTAAAGTAACATTTCTAAAAATTTACCACAATATTTGAATAGTAAAGCGAAAAGGTTAACAATTCAAAAGCATTTAAAAGAATTCAATAAACTATTTGTTCACAATTACCATAATTTATATTCCACTTGTCATTAATAATTAAATCAATTCCCACTAGCATCCACCGTACCACCGCATCCGACTCCTCATCTGTAAAAGAATGTAATAATATGGGGTGAGCTACACTAGCTCAGTGGGCACATGCTTGTCTAAATTAAAGGCAACATGCAAAGCAAGACAAATATCACAACATGCATAAAAACATTCTCCTCGTCTTGGGATTGGCCAATCAATAGCACGGCAGGCAAACCCGAAGGCCTACTTATGACTAGAGTCGGCAAAATGGGCCCAGCCCGATGGGCCGGCACGATCAACCCGAAAATTAGGCTGGGCTGGGCCTAGAAAAAAGTGGCCCGAAAAGTGTCGAAACTTTTTGGCCCGGCCCAATGGCCCGATGGGTAGATGGGCTCGGGCCGGCCCGGTGACCCATAATTTAAAAAAAAAAACACTTTTATCACAAAAAAATCTATTTCTCTAATGTTATTAGTGATGATTGATTCATAAACAAGTGGAGTTATCGTATTTTATTTTTGAAATTCAAATTTGTGGATCATAATTCAATTCCAAGTTTAAACTTGTTCAAGACTTGTTAGTTTTCTAATTTTTAATTCTTGTGTTAGTATTGTAATGTTGTTAATTTAGACATGTGGATGATTGAATGATCGTATTTTAAAATTTAAAATTCTATATGGACTTCACACTTATAAATTTGTTGTGGTGATACGTCGTATCAATATATATATATAATTATATATATTTGATTTGTTTAAAAAGACGATGTGAGCCGATTTGGCCCGTTGGCCCATACGAGGCTGGGCTGGGCTACAGATCTATGGGCCCGAACTAAGGATGGTCAGCCCGACCCGACACGAAGCTTTCATGTGGCCCATCGGGCTGGGCCGGGCCGAGCCGGGCCGCCCATTTTGCCAGCTCTACTTATGATCCATGGAACTTTGACGGCCCCTGGCTAATTCTGAGCATGGCGGGCAAACCCGAAGGTTTATAAAGACCCATGAACCTTTGACGGCCCCTGGCTTGTTCTCATGCATAGATCATAAATCATATCAAGCATTTTCATAAATAACTTTCATCAAACACATCACATAGAGCATTTAATAGAGACAAACATGAAAGAAAATCCCTACCTTAATAGTTGAAAAACCTTGAAAAAACCTTGAATGCGTCGATGCATGGATGCATGACCGTATATCAGAATTCTCATCTCTTCATCTTCTATTTCCATAACACTATGTGTCTCGAAATCCTCATTATCTAATATATAAATTTAGTAAATGGATCAATACTATTATCTTCCTTACCTTTAATTATTAAAATAATTAAATGATCAAAATGAAAGAGGTTAATTTTAAGATCAAACATAAGACTTTTGGAGAGAAAATTATTTGACATGATTTGAATGTAAAAGTTCATTCTATAAATCATTGAAGAAAATACAATAATGTATTGGACTTGAAGAATTCAAAACATCAAGTTTAAAAGGGGACATTTTAGAAAAACCTCTAACTAGACATGTTAAATTTACTTACATAATATTACTTGAAATATTTATTTCTCAACAAATATAAGACCAAATGATTATTAATTTTAAATGTAAATAATAAGGAGTGAAATAAGTAGGACATATAAATTTCATAAAATCCCAAGTTGTATAACTATAGGTTTCCCCTTTTGAAACTCAAATTGCATAAATAGTCAAATCTGCATAGCTTGTAGAAGAAAATCAAATATCTTTAGAAATATAAATATTTTTATTTTGGAACTTTTCCAGAATATAGATGACTTGTAAATATACAACATTTTCAAAAATCAGATCATTTGAAGACCATTAGCTATATGAATTAAATCCTTAAAGCAGAATCAATATAAATCGTTGTCTTTAAAGATGGATAGATAATAAACTTTTAAATGAAATACACTTTGGATTGAATTGAAAATTTTATTGTAGATGAAAACACACATATTACACAATCTGGAAAATTTTCATAAAATTCGGAATCATATAAATAATTATTTGAATTTTGGAATCAGTCATGATAAACATTTCAAATTCTACGAAGAAGGAATATAAAATCATATTAAATCGGGTAAAACTCGGTTTAAAGTGAAATTTTTACAGAATCTCAAATATACTGTAAAGAATAACATATTAAAGTTTTATAAATTTCGGAGGTCTGTAAATATTATTTTGAATATTTTCTAAATCAGAAGTGTTTAACATGTAGATTTAGGGCTAAGAAGGAATATAAAAATCATATAAAATTCTATAAAACTCCGAATGACTTGAAAATTTAACAGAATGTTAAGAAGACATCAAGGGACAACATAATAAAATTTCATGGAATTCAGAGATGTATAAATATGAACTGAATTTTGAATGGAAAAAAAAAAACATGAATACATTTAAGATCAAATTGTCTCTTTGTTATGACTGAAACGGGATATGAAAGAAGATGATTTTCATGGAATTTGGTTGCTGGAAAATCATGATTCATAGATGAATATCAAAGAGTTTTGGAAGAGAAGAAGATGATTTTCATGGAATTTGGTTGTAGGAAAATCATGATTCATAGATGAATATCAAAGGGTTTTGGAAGAGCCGGTGAATTTAGGATTTCTATTCCTCAAAAGAAAGTAGAATTTGAGTTTGATTAGATTTAGGAAACTTATATATGTATTCTATTTTGTAATGGGTCTCAACAACTTAATGAGCTTATATCAACACATAAAATATATTATATCATAAGATTCAAATTAATTTATAATGCTCTCTTATTAATATTATATTTTAATTATTTATTAAATTTTATATCTTAAAATTTGGGGATATTACATCCCTACCCTTAAAAATAATTTCGTCCTCAGCAACCTCCCATAGCCTCTATTGTTCAAAGACATCTTATCTTATCTTTCAATTAAATTGTCTTCAAGTTGATTATCAAATAATTACACATCATTATGTATAGCGGTCAATCTATCTATTTTCTTATGTTCTTCTTAGGCCCTTTAGGTATGTCCTTAATAATACGGTTAATACGGTTTCGTGCTTCTAATGATCACTATGACATCCATCACCAGAGACTGTTAAATATTTAGGAGCCCGACTCAAGAATCAAGAATAATATAAAGCAGTTGACTAGCCATTCAATCAAGGTGTATTCTATTATAAAATCCACCAACAGTGATCAAGAGCTTTGCTGTTTGATTGGTGTAACGTTTAGTACTCAATTTTATTCATTGTAGCATTTAAGGACTCATGTTTCCTAGTTGTTGTGAGACATGTTGTAATAGAAAGGAAGGTGTATTTCTCTGGAAAAAACAATCTAGAGAGAGAGTGCGTCATAATAATAAACCCATACATATGGGGAAAGCTCAAGTAGATGTGCATGTATCTCTATTATTTTCCGACAAGGCGGAAAGAGAGCAAGAGTGAGTGAGAGAGAGAGAGAAGGATAACTGTGCTATATCTACAACGCAGATTGGAATATCATCTCCGCCAATTCCTGCAACATAAATTTATGTGTAAGAGACACATATTTTGTCCTTACAACTCTGATAGAAGAGAATGTTCAAAATGGAAGTTATGCTACAATTCTTGTGTACCTGTTTAGCAGAAGCAACTTTAGGTTCACCCCATTCTTTAGCCTTCTTTTCTAGCAGATCAAAATCAGCCTTCCCGGCCTCGATTTGAGCTCCTAGTTCTGAGTCGAAGCTTTGGTACCTCTTGCGAACCACCTCGCCCAATAAACCATCCTGCTTCAACACAATCATGCCCTTTTAATTCATAACTACCATTTATTTTTCCTACTTTATATGGAGAGATTAAACACGAAAGAGGTGTGATCGGAATTAGTCAAAATATGACCTCGATGAGCTTGGCAGCATTTCGGAGTCCACGTGCAATAGTATCCATACCCGCAATATGAGCAATAAAGATATCCTCAACATCTGTGCTCTCCCTTCGCCTGTTAAATATCAACACATTCACCTAAACTGCATGAGATATGCTTGTCCCAATCACAACATACTGGACACTCAAAGGTAATTTAGGTAATTTTTCTTTATGTGTAACTCTGGAGTAGTTCTTATAAAAAGCAAGCAGAAAACCAAGACATAGGAAGAAAGAGAACGTACAGTTTTGCATCAAAATTGAATCCTCCTGGAGCGAGTCCTCCCTGTAATGTGTAGAAAAAGCAACAAAAGCATGTTTATTAACTAATCTTAAGTTTCAGATATATTTTTAATGATGCGATAAAAGCTAAACATTATTCATACATTTTTAATAACTGAGAGCATGACTAGTGTTGCTTCTCCTACATCCATCATAAACTGATCTGTATCCCAACCTGCAATAGGGTCAAATCACACATTACAAACTTATGTTCATCAAAAGAACATCAATGTTCCTCAGTAGACAATTTATTCTATAGTTGAATACCAATTTGAGGGTCGCCAGTGTTTGCATCGATGTTGCCCAATAGACCATTAATTCTTGCCGTCTCAATTTCATGATGACAGCTGCAGTTCAGAGAGTAGCAGGGTTGTATATTAATGGATAGTCTGAATGGTGCAAGGCAGTGTTTCATTGTTAGTTCTCAGAGCATGGCATACCTGTGACCAGACAACGTTGCGTGGTTGCACTCAATGTTCAGTTTGAATTCATCTGCACAAGAGATGAATAAAAGAACATAAATTTTTCTCCTGCTGAACAAGCACGGTTCTACATCCTACTTGATTCATAATCAATTAAAGAAAAAGGAGAGAGAGGCAAAATGGAGAGAGCCAATGTCAATTGAGCATTATATAATACTAAACAAAGATATAAATCTGAATGCTTATTTCCCCGGTTCAAGTCATGAATTGATTTTCCTTTTGCTTTCAATACTTTCTCATATTTCCAACCATTCAATAGAATCAATACAAGATTTGTATTCCAGCATTCTTACGCGACCACCATAGTTACCTATCAATCCATATTTACGAAGGAAGTTAGCTGATGTTGCAGCATCCCAATCGTACCTGCATGATTCAGATATGTCATACAAGCTGAATATTAATGAAAATCTGTGTATTTAAGTATTTTATAGGTCAGAAGCATACTGGTGCTTAGTGGGCTCCTGGGGCTTAGGTTCAATCAAAAATGTTCCTGGAAACAAATGCCAACATCAAGACCAAGTTAATGAAAAAGGTTAAATTTTTCAAGTTGTTTTGGATGTAGCCAACATGAATAATGTAGTAAACTTTCTTGCAAGGTTAACTTTCATAGACTATTACAGTTACAACTAATAGAAAATGAATTTGTGGGTGCCAAAATACAATATGAAAATACCATTGAATCCAATTTTCTTCTTATAGGCTACTGCCGCTTCAAAAAACCGTGCCTGCAAGAATATGAAACACCTATAAATTCATGAAATTTGGGAAAGAAAACTCAGAGCATAGTATAAAATAATATAAAGTTCATCAAGATAATATGAACTTAGATCAACAATAGACTTTCTTTTAAGCTTTCAGAGTGCCACAAGATGAAACATTTTCTAAGAAGCAAACAAGATTGACTTACTGATGTATTGCTCAAAAAAATTATAATCTATGTAGCATGAAATATAAAATGGACAGAAAGATGTAATAACACAACAATCTTACCATGTGGTTGAGCTCCCTTTCCATATCTGTATTCAAGAGAGTCTGATAACCTTCTCGGCCACCCCAGAAAACATAATTTTCTCCGCCTAGATAATGTGTGACCTGAGGACACAAAGTGGAATGTGAAACACAATGCAGAGGAACAAGCCATCACATGTGAAAATGTGTTTTGTCTAAATAGGATATGATCTATCAGTAGACCACCAACCTCGATAGCTTTCTTGACCTGTGCTGCGGAATACGCATATACTCCTAAGTCAGGGCTGTATGGCACCATGGTCAGAATATTAGTCCAGCAGCAAAAAAAAAACAATAAGTCATCAAACCAAGTCAAGCATATGACACCCTACCTAGTTGCAGCTCCGTGCATGTATCTTGGGTGGTAGAACAGCTGGGACGTGCCCCACAAAGGACGAATCTTGGTACCCTAATGTTCAAAGAGAAAGCATCACGACTAGAACATGCAATGATATAGTTCCATGTGAATGAGTGGAACAACAAGAATGCATTATTATCCTGTCATATTTTAAAAGTCAATACAAAATTCCTGTTTACCTGAAGTTCTTTGGCAAGAGCTACCACTTCATCCAAGTTAGCATTAGATTCCTACAGAAATTGCAAAACAAAATGTTTAAATTTAATGCAATTTGCACTGCCACAGGAAAGACAACAAATGGCAATTGACACTTTGATTTCCAAAGATGATCCTCACAAACACTAACCTCAATTGTTTTACCATCAGGAGCAATATCCCTGTCGTGGAAGCACCATCTGTCGAGTCCAAGCTTCTCTAAGAACTCAAAATTCGCTTTCACTGAGTAATCAAAATACAGGAAGTTTAGATAAGCAAATTCAAACCTCATGTAAAATCCAGAGATTAATATTCACAAAACAACTATACTTCTTCTCTTTGCCATAGCCAAGGAATTCGTGCCATCTTCCCATGGCCACATCTTTGTTGGTGCACCAAATGGATCACCCCCTGTCCCACGGAATGTATGCCAAAATGCAACACTGAACCTAGTCCAATCCTAAACCAAGCATGAATCTATGAGTTCCCACCTACATAATTCTCTAGCTTACTTAAAACATACAACACTACCAATACAACCCTCACCTTCATCTTTTTACCAAGAATCTCCTCTTCAGCATTATACCATTTGTAAGCAAGAGGATTCTTACTGGTAGGACCCTACATTAGGTTAGCAAAAAATACCAATCAAAACCATCACATATCACATGAAATATTTCACATTTATCAGAATTTTTATATTTATAAATTGGCTATACATATAAGAGAAAAGAAATTGAGTTACCTCATACTTGATCTTTGAAATTCCAGGGAAGAACTCGCTTTCCCACTCATCTGAAGCAGTAGCACAATCACTCTCAATATCAGCAGGACATGTTGGTGGTGCTGCAGCGATCTGCTTACATATTCATTCAGTTCATAATCGAGCATAAATTTCACATAAATCCCCACACAAACATGTATCACAAATTCCAAGAAATTCTGAAAATAATATAAGCAGAAAGATGGAATCTTTACCACTATATTAGACACCGCACTTAGAGAAAAGAGCAACAACAAGAACGGGGCGTTCTTCATTTTAATCTCTCATGCAAATAGAATCTCTGCAACAAATTTAAAATTAGTTTTGAACCATCAAATCTCCCATCAGAAAGCAAAATTGACAAATACAAACACCCACTTTTTTTACCAGTTGATAACTCATAAAAATCAGTTCTTTGATAATCAATATAAAAAATTCGATAGTCCATATCCGCAAATCAAATTCAAACCATCAAGAACTGAAAAGACACCAAAACCCTGACTTCACTCTCGTGAAGTAGCCTAAAAATCACATGGGAAAAGTAGAACTTACAGATTAAGACGAGTTGCAGAGTGAAAAACAATAGTACAAATGAGGCAAAGCAGGCAACAGAGTTTGTTTATATGGAGGAAATTCTGAGGGGTATTACAATAATTTCGCGTGGATTGCATTCTTGAACTGAGGGATATACCTTGATATGATTTGATTTTACATACTGTGTGTGCAGTTGGACGATGTGATAATTATTTTACCGTTTTACCCTTCATTCCTACACGGATTTTCAGTGTGTTCGTTCTTCATTATGGGGGCACTGTTGTAAATTCTCTAATTGCGTGTCCTAGGAAAATTGCATAGAGAAGAGACTTCTGATAATGTGACGTAGCTAATACTTAAAAGCCCTGATCATTGTCCTTATCTGAAATTAAGTTGTTTTATCGGATGAGTCGAAACTGACGTGGCATGCTGACCAAGAACTCTATCCACTTTTTTCATTCACCTTTTTAAGTAATGAACCGTGAATTCGTAATTATGAATTCAGTTGATTTCTTTGGATAATCTTATATTAATATTATTTTATAACAATAATGACATCCATGATGTAATTTCAAATTCATCCTCATGTATTATACAAGCTAATTGCAACTATACATGTGTTAATTATTAGTTCTATTCAATATCATTCTTAATTATTACTAAAAAAATAAATGTCCATTAAAGATAATATAAATTGATTTATCAATTAATCACTGATAATTGTTTACTTTTCAATTGAATTTAACAAAATTATGTTTAGTTACACAAGATGTAAAATAAAATACTTTTCAATTTAGCTTAAGAATTGTGTTGAAAGCTGTCCTCTTGGCAGTATAAAATTTACCAGTGAAGGCATCACTCAGAGAGAGTACGAGGTTGAAGCACCCTATGTTCTAAATACGAAAAAAGTAGCCAAAATTGAGACAGAACACACAAATAAGTGAAAATTATTACAATGCCACTATCTAAATTACAAACTGGAAGAATTGAAATTAAATTTTAAAAAAATCCTCATCTTCAAAGAGCTACAGAATGAATGTATCTATCATGTGTTGAACCACATCTGCTCCGTCAGAATTTAACCAGTAACTCTTAACCTAAATATAAGTGTACATATATATGGTGTTAGAAATAAATAACACATTGTATTCATGGTCAGCATTGTATACACTTTATTTTCGATCTAAACGCACGGGAACTGAAAACTACACGAATGCATAACCTACAAAAAGGGTGTTTTAGCTTTTCATCAACACCTTCAAGTTTCTGAGTGTTCTATTATGTCAGTATTTTCATTTGCCTGCTATATTTTATTAGTTACGGAAACTAAGGAGAAGTTCGAATTTAGAAAAACTTGCCTGAATGGTATTATGTGCAACATATCGCTGTCTGCTTTTGTGAAAGCTAACATCGACACGCTCCCAAGATACTTGATTGAGACCTCTGATCATCTCCTCTGCACAGAAAATTGAAGTTCTGTAAAGATTTTTTTCGGAAAATTTGCTCATTCATAAATTAGTGATCCTTGGTACAATTACAATTAGGTATTTAACTATGTATGAGATCCAGACTAACCTTCTAAGTCAATAACTTGTGTTCCAACTGCACAGGATAGTTTAGTATTTTCATCTTCACTCATGCCTTGTTCTATATGTACAATATGAGGGTACTTCACGCCGTTCACAAGAAGATTCGACTGTAGAATAGAGGGAAGAATGATATCTATTAAACTCAGTAAATGACAGAACAAGAAGTCACAGCGATCAAAGTAAAACTAACTTTGGGTAGTTCATTTTGACGGCGGATTGATGAAGTTCTCCATCCCACCACATCTTAGCTATCAGTTAAGGCAAACTAAGTTCACCAAGACAAAGACAGTAACTTTTTCACTACAAGAAAGGGTTCTTAGAACTCTTTAAAAGGATACGGTCATAATTCGCATTGGCATATGCCACACGACGCTTAAAACAACGTAAAGCTGACCTGCATAAATGATAGAGGTGTCATAAAAAGACTGAATTTACAAAGAATTAATATGTACAGATCAGCTTCTCGAAAGATTAACACTAACATGAAATGAAGTTCATCAGAGTCAGTAACCATCTGTAGCAGGAGTGGTGGTTTTCCATCATCATTATCAGTGAGGAAAAGATGCTTCCCTGATCTTCCGGCTATCCAGTGTGCAGTTTGTGATGCACTTTTTTCCAGAAACGGAAGACCACAAAGAAGTGGGAGCTGAAATTTCAAGAAATACCGTGAATAGATTTGATGATGACAAATGAGTTTTCAGAAAGCAAAATGAATGCATAAGCTCACCTGTTTATGCCCTCTTGAACCAAGATGCGGGGTAGCAAATGTCACAAAGTTCATGGGTTCCAATCCACCTATTTTTGCTTCATAAAACTGGTCAGGGCGTGAGGCAGAAACATTTGCTTCACCGTTTGAACTATATCCAGGAATATTTGCAGGTCCTGTTTTGGCAGAAAGTCCATATAGTCTTCCAATGGCATAGCGTGCAACAAGTCCACCTAAAGAGTGAGCCACAAACGAGACTTTGCAAACTCCAGGCCAGCGCCTGATGACATCCATCACCTGCACTATGTATTTACAAGTGCATTATTCACTAATTGATAGAATTAAATTCTAGAGATCATGTCCTAATCTGAGAAACAAGGATAAACATACTATTACCAAAGTACCTCTTCAGCCAGCCTTTCACCCATTTTGTCAACACCATCAAAAGTCAACCTGGAAGGATTGCACTCGCTACCTATATGTACACAATAACATTGCAATGGTGACACAACTCAAGTACAACACCAAATCTTTAAAGTTATAAAACACACTTCCCTAGTAAATTTGCATCTCATTTAGTAAACCCAAATGTTAAAATAGCATGAGCAAATAGAATGACTGCAGAAAAGGATTCACTTGAACTAGCAAATCCCCTTTTTTAAAAGCAGTCCTCCACTGTACGAATTTACAGGCAGTGAGATGACAAGTCAAGAAGGTAGTTATTACGGTGAACAATGACTTTATCAGGAAGGTTCTTCACGAACTGGTCACCGGCATATCTCCAATCTGCAGCACTGGACATGGAAAATTGTAAGCAAACTGGAACGCACAAGTCCAGAAGATTAGGTATTAGTTGAATCAAAATCCAATCAGAACACAGGGTCATGAAGTAATATATCAGATCAAACCAAGTAGACAACAGTTATACAGTCCTATATTACATGCCTAAAAATTCGTCTTTGGCACTTGATACTTATAAAAAGGATACACAATCTTTAAAATTAAGTCTTGTAACGAAGTTCTCTGTCCAATTATGTCAAAGAGAGGGTACGAGAGTGCCACAAGTGTTCCACTCATCCACAATTGTACTTATTGAAACTAAAAAACATGGCATGCTATGACCTTAAAGAACAGTCAAATTTAATACACACCAAGGAAATAGAGATGGTTTGTTCAAGGCACTAAGCTTAGATGGCTTCATTAGATTGTATTAAAAGATCTAATTTTATGTAATGTCAGTTTTTCCCTTTCCATTTTCAAAGACATGACCTTAACTTTCTTAGATGCCAGTACTCTACAGATGGAAATGGCAGAGATTACCAGTATAAAACATCCTACTAGAACATCACAACTGGAAAAGAAAAACATAAGAAACAGATCACATTCATCGAAATCCTAGTATCCTACTCAATAACATGCAGCAATTTCATTGTCCATTCTCCAAATTCAGAGGATTAGCTTTGGAAAGCACATCTAAAGCACGATACCATCCTATTTAGCTTGCCATCTTTTTGCCCAAGGGTCCCTCAGAGATTAGATACACAGGATATATTCCAACCAATCTTAGCCATTACAAAATTTAGCTTCTTAACTCCATGGAGACTGCATATTCTGCTTTTATTTCTTTTAGTTCAGTGGTTGAGGAAAATCATTTGGCTAACTCTAAAACGGAACAAAGTAGTTATATCAAAAAAGCTTGGATTTGATCATACATATAAAATAATATAGTGCCAGCAGATGGATACATCAATTCTTGAAAATTTCCATTAAACTGACAAAATAACAGCAGCCAAGCCAAGAAATCAGATGAATTAGGAAATTCGTACAATTGCTGCAAATAAATCTGTACCTTCCAATGATACCATTAACCATGATGACAAGATGGTCGGGGCGCACTTTAGCCTCGGCGGCGGCGGCGGCGGCATCAAAGACGTCCTCGCCGCCGTTGGCAGACTCGACCTCCACCTTCCTTTCCCTGTTTGAACTGCGCACCTCGAAGCAACCCCTACACAGATTCGGCATAAATCCCATTTCACCACGCGCATCCACCCACCACACTTCACTTCCCCTTCTATTTCTTGATTTCTTCACAAATTCTAATTTAAAGTTGACCACCACACCGGAAAATCGAGAATTCGAGTTGGGTTGTGGGTTTGGAATGGTGGGTTGTAAAGGGAACTTGGCTAGGGTGATCATGGAAGTTTAAGAATTAAAGAGAGAGAATCCAGGGAAAGGAAAAGGTTGGGAGGGAGGGAGGGAGGGAGAGAGAGAGAGAGAGAGAGAGAGAGAGAGATTATGTGGAATTTTACCCGGAACTGCTTGTGGATGAAAACCGAATTCGAGCTTGATTACTACGCTTTATTTCTTCAGTTTCGGATTTTTGTCGAGTGAGAATGGAAATGGAGTGGATTTTTGAAAAATTCAGAAAGATCTTTCACACATTTGTCGGAAGTATTTCAAACGTGATCCCTTTTGAATTTCACACGCGATGTGTTTCTAATTGGACTGCTTTCGACTCTAGTGAGAGGTTTCATAGCTAGGATGGATAATAGCAAATGAGTTTGAATTCTAAGAAGGACAATAGTATGGTCTAGTTGATATTAAGATTGAGTTTTTAATTTAAAATTAATTGGATCATTTTAAATACATTCATTCGATCAAAATTGAAGATTGTTCAGACACGTACGATGATTGATATCGAGGTTGATATTCCTAAAACTAAATCATCAAAACACATCTCTCAATCTACATGATGGAGATATTTTCTATAATTAGGATGTATATTAGCAATCTGAGTTCGAATTATAAGTGATCCTTTGACAGTGGATGTAGGCCGATGTGGCGAGCCGAACCACTATAAATTTCTTGTGTGTTGTTCGATTTCAAGCTTCAATTTATCGATCAAAGCATAGTGGTTTTAGGGTTTTCTGCTAAAAGCGTTGTCTATCAGTGTTGTTGTGTTGAGTGAGCTGATTGAACCAACAAGTGGCGCCGTCTGTGGGAAACCGGCCGATCAACGACTGATAGAATGTCCGGCATGAAGTTGGATGTGGAGAAGTTCACCGGAAATGGCGACTTCACGCTGTGGAAGGCAAAAATGGAGGCTGTGCTGATACAACAAGGATGGGAGGATGCAATTAGTGATGATCTTGAAGAATCTTCGTCATTGACAGCTGAAGAACGATCCAAGATTTGTAGAAAAGCAAGAAGTTCGATCATTCTTTGTTTGGGGGAGAAGGCATTGCGCGAAGTCTACCAAGAAAAGACAGCACTTGAGATATGGAGGAAATTAGAAGCTTTATATCAGACCAAGTCGCTCGCAAATCGGCTCTTCTTGAAGCAAAGGTTGATATCATTATAAAATACTGGATGAGAAGAAAATCTTGGAGAAGCTGGATGAATTCAACAAGATAGATAATGATCTTGAAAATATTGAAGAGAAGCAAAAGGATGAAGATAAGGCGTTGCTTCTTCTCAATGCGCTTCCAAAATCGTTTCAATCCTTCAAGGATGCGTTGGTCTATGGTAGAGTAATACCTCTTACCCTTGAGGAAGTACAAATGGCAATAAGATCAAGGGTTCTGGGCAGTGAAGCTGATAGGAAGAATCAAAGTCTTGGTGAAGGTTTAAATATAAAGTCCAAGAAGTACAAGAAAGGAAATCGAAACAACAATCAATCAAAATCTGATCACTCCAACTCTAGACAAGGATCTGAGGCTCCAGAAGCAAGGAAGTGTTTTGCTTGCCACAAACCTGGGCACTTTAAGAGAGATTGTCCAGAGAGGAAGAAGAAGAACATGGCAAATAACAATTCTCAACAGGCTGCAGTGGCACAAGAGCAATACAACAGTGCAGACATGCTATGTGTTCTAACTTCTGAAATTAAGGATGAATGGGTGTTAGACTCAGGATGTTCGTTTCATATGTGCCCAATATGATCCTGGTTTACTGATCTAGAGATGAAGGAAGGTGGCCTAGTACTATTGAGAGATGACCACTCTTGTAGAGTAAACGGAATTGGCTCTATAAATCTGAAACTCCATGATGGCAGAATCAGGAAGTTGACAAAAGTCAGGTATATTCCCAAACTGAAAAGAAATCTAATCTCCCTTGGTCTTTTGAATGCTGCAGGGTGTGAATTTAGAACACAAAATGGTGAGATTCAAGTCACAAAGGCTGGAGAGTTAGTGATGAAAGGAATCAAGTCAAACGGGCTCTTCATCTTGCAAGGTTCAACCATAGAAGGAGGTGTTGCTCCTGTGAGTCAAGTAGATCAAGCAAACTTATGGCATAAGAGGCTTGGCCATATAGGAGAGAAAGGGCTCCTAGAACTATCAAGGCAAAGGCTCATAGGAACTGGAAGCACTCTCAAAATTCCCAAGTGTGAACAATGCATTTTAGGGAAAACAACAAGATCTCAGTTTCCTAAGTCCACTCATACCACTGTAAGCTCTTTTGATTATGTTCACTCTGACATTTGGGGCCTACAAGAGTGGAAACGCATGGTGGAGGTAAGTATTTCATCACTTTTATAGATGACTATACTAGGAAGGTATGGGTTTATATTTTGAAGCATAAATCTGATGCGTATGAGAAGTTTAAAGAATGGCTAATCCAACAAGAAAATCTAACTGGAAAGAAGCTTAAACACTTAAGGACTGATAATGGTTTAGAGTACTTGTCAGAAGAATTCCAAAGTTTCTGCACGGATAGAGGGATTACTAGGCATAGGACTGTGGCTGGAACACCCCAACAAAATGGTGTAGCTGAACGCATGAATAGGACCTTGCTTGAACGGGTGAGATGCCTATTGCTAGATGCTGGTTTGCCAAAGTCATTTTGGGGAGAGGCAGTGGCCACAGCAGCCTTCTTGGTGAATAGAAGTCCCTCATCCACCATTCAATTTAAATCTCCAAACGAGGTATGGTACTCTAAAACTCCAAACTACTCTTTTCTAAAAGTTTTTGGATGCTTAGCTTTTGCACACACTAGAACTGACAAACTAGAAGCAAGAGCTACCAAGTGTATCTTCATAGGATACCCGAGTGGAGTAAAATGATACAAACTATGGAGCCTTGAATCTAGGACTCCTAAGTGCTTTATCAGTAGGGATATAGTGTTTAAGGAGGAGATCATGGGATATAAGCAAGACACTCAAGCATCAGGATCAAGCAACCAACCTGAGGAAGATTCAGACCATCAGAAATCTGAGGTTCAGGTGGAGCTTCAAGCTGATAACAGAAATAGGACTGAGGAAGAAGGATCAGATTCAAATGAAAGGGAATCTGAAGATGAAGGTGATCATGGCCATCCATCTGATCAGGAGGAAGAAACTCCAGACCTATCAAACTACAAGCTTACCAGAGATAAACAAAGAAGGAGAATCAACCCTCCTATCAGATATGGACAAGCTGATATTGTGGATTATGCTCTGTGTATTGCCCAAGACATTGAGTATGAAGAACCTGTTACTTATAAAGCTGTCATGAAGTCAAAGGATTGTGATAAGTGGGCTCAAGCTATGCAAGAAGAGATATTATCTCTGGAAAAGAATAATACCTGGGAATTAGTGGACAAACCTGAAGGTAAGAAGCTGATTGGGTGTAAATGGATATTCAAGAGGAAGATTGAAGTAGCAGCAAAGGAGCAACTAAGGTATAAGGCTAGGTTAGTTGCTAAAGGCTACACTCAAAAGGAAGGAATAGATTATAATGTGATATTTTCTCCAGTAGTAAAACATGTATCCATTAGAATCCTATTAGCTTTGGTGGTTCAAGAAGACATGGAGCTGCAGCAACTGGATGTAAAGACAGCCTTTCTCCATGGACGTTTGAATGAAGTTTTGTATATGAACCAGCCTGAAGGTTTCATTAAGCCAGGAGATGAAGATAAAGTGTGTTTGCTCAGGAGATCACTTTATGGACTGAAGCAAAGCCCAAGGCAATGGTATAAGAAATTTGACAGCTTTATGATTAGCATTGGTTTGGAAAGGTGCAGCTATGACAGCTGTGTTTACATGCAAAAGGAGAACAAGATGGTCAATACTTATCTTCTCCTATATATTGATGATATGCTAATAGCTAGCAAAATCATGGAAAGGATCAAGGCATTAAAGGAGAAGCTAAGCTCTCAGTTTGAGATGAAGGATCTTGGTGATGCAAGGAGAATGCTTGGAATGGACATAAAACGAGACAGATTTAAAGGGTGGATTTTCTTATATCAAACGGATTACATTAAGAAGGTTCTTAAAAGATTTCTCATGCATGAATCAAAGGCAGTAAGCACACCTTTGGGAACTCAATTCAAGCTCACATCTGAAGAGAAACCAAAGGATGATGCAGAAAGGAAATACATGCTAGGTGTTCCATACTCTAATGCTGTGGGGAGTATGATGTATTCAATGGTTTGCAGCCGGCCAGATATATCATATGCTATGAGCAGGGTCAGTAGATTTATGGCTGATCCAGGAAGGTTACACTGGGAAGCAGTAAAATGGATGCTAAGATATCTCCAAGGAACAACTGACTTAGGCTTAGTTTTCAAACAGCAAGCTAACTTTTCTAATCCGCTTGAAGGCTTTGTTGATGCAGACTTTGCAGGGAATCCCGATACAAGAAAATCAACTACTGGTTATGTCTTTAAGCTATTTGGAACGGCAATGAGTTAGAAGGCCATGCAGCAGCCAACTGTGGCTCTTTCTACCACTGAAGCCGAATTCGTGGCCATGGCAGAAGCGGTGAAGGAAGCTATATGGCTAAAGGGAATACTCCATGAATTATTTGTTAAGCAAAAGAGGGTATCAATTCACCGTGATAATCAAAGTGCCTTACACTTGGCTAAGCATCAAATGTTTCATGATAGGTGTAAACATGTAGATGTTAAAATGCATTTTGTTAAGGACTTAATTGAAAAATGGATTATTGAGGCAATTAAAATAGGAACTGCTGATAATCCAGCAGATATGCTAACTAAGGTTCTTCCAGGACCAAAGTTTGTGTTTTGCAGGGACTTGGTTCAGGTGAAAAGCTGGGCCAAAGCGCACGAAAATTAAAGGAAGAACAGTTTCGAAGGATCGAATGATTTCACTTGTTGAGGTGGAGAATTGAAGCATATCAACTCGGAAATAATTCAAAGAGCTCAGAACCGGAAACGGATCTTGAAGAACCGGGCTAAATTGAGGTGAACCGGGCTCTGGGAGAGATTTCATAACGGCCGGTTCATGGCCGTTGGAATTAGGACAACAGGCGCAAAATCAGTTTTTCAAACGGAAATTCGTTGCGTTCGAGTGGATGTTTATCTCAATTGGTTGAGGGGTTTTTCTACCCATATATATATATATATATGTTTCCAGTTGTAGTTAATTATGAAAATTCATTGTAATTTGAGAGCTGTGAGAATTAGGGTTGATAAGAGTGCGAAGAACCCTAATTTTTGGGGGTTTTCATTTGTAAGTCAAATTTGACATTCGATTCATAGTGAATTGCATTTGATCCTTTGACAGTGAATGTAGGCCGATGTGGCGAGCCGAACCACTATAAATTTCTTGTGTGTTGTTCGATTCCAAGCTTCAATTTATCGATCAAAGCATAGTGGTTTTAGGGTTTTCTGCTAAAAGCGTTGTCTATCAGTGTTGTTGTGTTGAGTGAGCTGATTGAACCAACAATAAGAAAAACAAATATAGTTGTAATAGGACCTTGTTGTTGATATCAAAATCGAATCTTTAATTGAAGATCAGATCATTTTAGATATAATATTTCATTTGATTAAAATTGAAGATTGTTCACACACATACCATAATTAATACCGAGGTTGACATTTCAAAAACGTCTTTTAATCTACCTGATGAAGGCATCTTCTATAAGTTTTGTGGTTCCATTGGGGTTTGCTTTTGTAATTTCACTTGGGTAGTAACTTTTCCTGCTACCTACATCACTTTAATGGCTTCCCTCCCATGTCCATTCATTTTCAAACCCTTTTTCCCCTATGTTTATTACGGGCATGGTTTTAAACGAGGCATCATCAGATAAGAAAAGCAAAGGGCTATTAGTATTTCTTTTTAAAGGTTGTCACAAAAACTATTTTTTTAAGATATAAATACTATTTATTTACAAGGAATAATTAAAATAATAGGTTTACCCCAATGGAGTTTGTTGTGTCTTTTATTGAAAATGTTTTCATGTCTTTTGAGAGGACAGAAAATGTTATAAATTACCAAAAAGAGAGGATGAATTAAGAGAATAAAAGGTTTGCGTTTATCTTTATAAATATGGGATTGTTCATAAAAATATTAGCTCCAAATACTTAAAAAACATTACTCAAAGATTTTTACAAACACACCATTCATGATGCCGAATATGATCGCATATGGTCACTCGTTAATTGACGTATCAACCGAGACACATTCATGTTTTTAAGAATCATTTTTCAATGTTTTAATAATATTTTTACAGAAGTGACACTGCATTAACATTTTTAGAGCATCAACGCCAATCCATTTTAAAGGTATTATTCTTGTATTACAATAATGAATAAAACAGTATAGAAAAAAGAAGAAAGTAAAGTAAATAATAAAATATATTGTACGGAGGTCACCATTAGAAACTTTTGAGTCGGTCTCTCTCCTTAAGACCATCTCCAACCATTTTACTCAAATTCAAACTCAAATCTTGATTTTGCCACCAAATTTGCCACTATCTCCAACCATTTAAACTCAAATTGGAATATTCTCTTACAATATTCTTAATTTTTTTTTTCAAATTTTATTTAATATCAAATATTTATTTATTTTAGTTCATAAAAAAATTAACTTAATTGGTTTCAATTATAAAAAAATATTTATGAACTATAAATCTTATTAAAATACCAAAAATATATTATAAAATTCATCACAAATACATATTAATATAGTAAAGAAAATAATCTAGTCATACAACACAATGTAAATAAATAACATAATGACACAAATTATAACTAACATTCCGAATTAGACCATTTTTCCCAAAGATGTTCGATCAATGCATTTCGAAGTTTGTAATGAGCCTCTACATCTCTAATTTTTCTATGCCGATGAAGAAAATCTTGAAATGTAGGATTTTCGTGATTTATCATTTCTACCTCTGGAGTTGTCACGTCTCTCGTTTCTACAATCGGAGCACTGAGATCCCGTTCATCCTCGATTATCATATTATGCATTATAATGCATGCAGCCATTATGTCTTGCAAGTCATTTGTCTTCCAAAACCGAGCAGGATTTGCTACAATTGTAAATCGACTCTGAAGAACTCCAAATGCACGTTCCACATCTTTTCTACAAGCTTCTTGCATGGTTGCAAAATATCTTTTCTTTGGACCATGTGGATCACGAATAGTCTGAACGAGAGTCGACCATTTGGGGTATATCCCATCTGCTAGATAATAACCCATGTTGTATTCTTCTCCTTGGATAACATAATGCGCATGAGGAGCAATACCTCTAGTAACATCTGAAAAAAGATTAGACCTCTCCAACACATTGATATCATTATTGGATCCCGGCATACCAAAATATGTATGCCATATCCAAAGATCGTAATCCGCAACAGCTTCAAGAATGATGGTTGGAGAACAACTACGACCTGCATATTGCCCAGCCCACGTTGTAGGACAATTTTTCCACGCCCAATGCATACAATCAAGGCTGCCTAGCATTCCGGGAAACCCACGTTGCTCACCTATAAGAAGTAGTCTAGCAACATCATCGGCAGTCGGTGATCTTAAATATTTCTCTGAAAAAATCTCCATAATAGCACGACAAAATCGTTTTACACATTCAATTGCAGTAGACTCTCCAATTTTTATGTATTCATCTGTTGCATCAGCTGCAACTGCATATGCTAGAACTCGAACAGCCGCCGTAACCTTTTGAAGTGTAGACAACCCTAAGTCTACCAGTCGCATCTCTTCTTTGTGTGAAATAAAGATCATGATTCGTTACGGCATCAACTGGATTACTAAAATCCATATTATATATGGAGTTTAATTGCATTTCATTTATGTTTTTATTGTAGGTGTTTTATTAGTTTAAATTTAACATGTTGTAATGCTTATGTGTTTTAGTAAATTTCATTGTAATTTTCGTTAAACATTGTATGATATCTTATCGTATTTCTATTAATTATAATTCATGTTTATATTTATTAAATTATATAATCTACAATATAATGCAATACTTATAGATATATAAATTATATAATGTATCAAATACCAAATATCAAGTATATAAAATCAATACCTAAAATATAATAGATTAAAAAATAAATTGTAAATTAATAAAATAAATGAAAAAAAATAAAAAAAGTTTGAGTAGTGAATAGTAAGTGGCAAATTTGCCACTTACTATTCAAATACTCAAATTTGAGGTTTAATTTGAGTTGCCATTGGGGCAACTATTTTTACAACTTTGAGTTTGAGTAATAGTTTAAGTAGTCCTTTGGAGATGCCCTAAAATGATAAGAATGTTAATCTTGCAGGAAAACACTGCAAGTCTGCAAGAATATCAAAAAGAAAATATATAATACTGTGTCAGATAAAAATGTCTCACAAATGAATGAATATGGCAGCCCTGGAGGAGGGAAAGGACTAGTATATCATGTCATTCCTTTTTCTTTCTTTTTTTTTTTTTTTTGAAATTTTTTAACATTCTTTTAATATAATTTTAGAAGATAAAAATTAATTGATGGAGATATCCCAACATTGAATATCAGTTTTACATATTACGTTAATGTAACATTTTGTAAAAAGACAATTCCTCATTTGAAAAGTATATAGTTTGAATCATGACCTCAATTAACTAATCCAATACGTAGAATGGACACAAATTTTAAGAAAACATTTATAATTTAGTTAATAGTATTCTAATTTTAAATAAGTTAAACTTCGAGAATAAAATTGTGTAATATATTCCTCAAAATTGCTACTTTATAAATCATAAAATGTAAGTCAATATGACTCATTTTTAAGAAGAGTGATATCACTTTATCAGATCCGCTACCTACCCATTATAGACACATTAATATCTCTGAAGACTAAATCTCTACAACTGACGTGTCAAATATCAATCATATCAATTAGTTTCACTTTTCATATAATAATGAGATAAAATCATTACATACATATTAAAAGCAATCTATCATTGACATTTTTCATCACTAGATTGAAAGACTTTATCCAAAATTTGATGACATGTTTGTTTTATTGTGAATGAAAAGAAAGAGGGAGTGAGCAAGTAATCATGTTGCGCTAATCTAGCCGATGCTTGAGAACTGATTTCAAAAGTTTTCTTTCTTTATTAATTTTTCAGGGTAGTCCACTTCTCCGGAATACAGATGAACAAATTGAGCTCAACATTTCATCTGATACTAGGAGTATAACCGTGATGCATCGTTTGTTATATATGATTTATTAATTTTAAAATTTTTAATAAAAATTTAGCTCCAAAAGATACTTTATGCATGTTGCACTTAATATAACTATAAGTACAATGATTAATATAATATAATATTTTTTGATTTATCTTAATTATAATTTTATTAAAAAAGTTGTTAGTGAATGTTTTATTGCATTCACAATTAATTATATATTTTTTTGAAAATTTTGGCTTAACCAATGCAAACAATTTAATTATTTCAAGTAATAGAGAGAAAATATATGCTCATCAAATACCTAAGATATCTTGATATATGTTTAGATAACTCAACCCGCTTGTATTGACTAATAAATCAAACAATTAATTATACCAAAATGTATTTCATTGTAATATATTTCTCAAAAAATGTAAAATATTTTATTTTAAAATTTAATTTTAAAATATAAAATGGAAAAACTATTTAATTTAGAGATTATGATTTATATGATAAAGAAGAAGAACAAAAAAAAAAAACCTTAAATAATCCTACCTATCGACTATAGCCCAACCTAGAGGACCTATAATTTTTAATTTTAAAAGTATAAATCTTTTTATTTTGATTTTTTTAATTCTTGTAACTACTTTCTTTCTATTTATAGAATTTAAATTTAGAAGAGAAAATTAGTTACTGTTATTTTAATTGAATATCTTCTTTATATATATAAAAATAATCATCACAATTTAAGTGTAAAATGTAATATCATCAATTTACATATGGCATGAATTAAAGGTAATAGAATATGAAAAGAAATACCATTTATAATAGAAGATTCAGTGCGGTATTCCGAAGGCCGCCTGAAATGATAATACAATTTCCAGGCAAAAATATATAATTATATTAATAAAATATTAAATAAATCAACTACTGAACATAAATTATTATAATAATTATTGTAAAACTAAAGGCTATAATTTTGATATTCATACTTTTTGCTTATGATAAATTTGACTTTATTTTATTTTCTATAATAGAGAGAGATGGTAGAGTTCTTAAAAATGTTTCTAGACAGGGTCTTCAACAATAATTTGTTTTCTTAAAACTAAAAGTAAGTAGATTTTACCTTACAGAGCTGACTTTTGTTTTTCCTTTTTTTTTTTGTCCTTTGAAATTAAATTAAAAGAAGGTGCATGTATGTGACTTTAATCACAATTAGGTGAATACAATTAAGATTATCTTCCGTTTATCTAGGGAAATATATGAATAGATATGGAGATATATAATTTTTGACTTGAACACAATAGATCGTTGTTTACTCTAGATAGGCGCTATCTTTGCCATATACATTAATTCTTTAACATCTTAAAAAAAAAAAAACACAAACTTCAACCACTTCAATTCTATTTAAATAAAAATCCCAATTAACAAAATAACACCACATAAAATAAGATACACCAAGCCCTGCAAGATGTGGCAATCATTATCGAACATGGGTGCCACCCCACATTTGACACTAAATTCCTTAATTTCAACCACTTTATGCTCCCTCCTTATAAGTACTGGTTACACTGCAACACAATAAGAACCCAACTTAGCAAAAAAAAAAAAAATTCTTAGAAGAACTCAATGATCAACCTCATCCATGGCTCCATTATTCTCATGACATTAATCCTCCTCCTAGGTTGGAGAATTGAGGGCGCCACGCAGCCAAGCAAGGTCGTGCAACAGTTCCTGGGCCCACAGAACGCGGTCCGGTCGGCATTGCGGCTGCGGAAACTGGTGTGGGACCCGAGGATCGCGGCGTACGCGGCGGCGTACGCAAACAAGCGGCGGGGGGACTGCGCGCTGCGGCACTCGAACGGGCCGTACGGGGAGAACATATTCTGGGGCAGCGGCCGAGACTGGACGGCGGCGCAGGCGGCCGTGGCGTGGGTGTCGGAGCGGCGGAGCTACAACTACTGGTCCAACTCGTGTGGGTACGGACAGCAATGTGGGCATTACACGCAGATTGTATGGAGGACCACCACAAGGATTGGGTGCGCCAGGGTGGTCTGCTCTGCTGGTGGGGGCGTTTTCATGATTTGTAATTATGATCCACCTGGGAATTTTATGGGAGAGAAACCATATTAATTCATCTTCCAATCCTAATTTCATTTTATGATTCCTTTTCAATAACCCTTTAACTCAATATTGTGTGAATAAAACGATTGATTAATGTTGTCATTAATTTCTACTCAAAACTAGCTAAGTACAATGACGTACGATGAAATGGTTCTTTAATTTGTACATTTTGCATTCAAGAATTGCAGTTTTGAGTTCGTGTTCAATCAATGTTTTCCTGTTGGGTCGAAGGAGCCCCTAATTTTGTGGATGTTTTCTTCATATCTCTTGCTCTTCTTCGTTGGCTGATATTAAACTTCTCTTGATTAAAAATAGAAAGAAAGAAAGTATAGACAACTGGCACCCTTTTTCAGTACAGATGTTAGCTTATCTTCTTATCAATAAGCATGTAAATATGTGGTTAAATTTGGCCAAGCTTAGCAACACTTTTTATGTTATTGCAAGCGGATTGGATCCTATGACATGTTTCATAATATTTAATATACATTATACGTTAATAATGATATCATCTAATACACGTGTTGTGATCATTTTGAAATAAGAGATTTAACACTAAGATATAAGAAAATATATCCTGTGTACTGTAAGAGGAAAACAACTTAGCTAGGGCCCCCGCATCACTGCTACATATTTGCTGTCAGAAAAGAGCAGTCCTTATACATCTGCCAACCTTAGAACATTTTTAATGTCAAAGAAGACCATTCACAAATATTTTAATTCTTTGTTCAACTCAAATTCGTATCTTACAATTCTAGCTATTTTATCTCAAATCATTATATATCACTACAAATTATATTATAATTCTCCAAAGCCTTCTTTTACTTAATTATTTTCTTAACTAATTGGCATGAGAAATAGACAACTATTCGCATGGCTTGGATCGATCAAGCTTATACAATTAGAAAGGGAAACAGATAAACTAGAAGATGTTGTACTGTGATTTTTAAGATTCAAATAAAATGCTTGTAGTAGTTTAATTATGAACTTTTAAAAATATTAATCTTGCATAATATAGCTATATTCTTAATGTACCCTTTAAAGGAGATCCTGAACTATACTAACATCCCATCTAATGCATTTATCCTTAGTATTCATTGGGTAAAGTAGCTTTGTAATTGTCTGGCAGAATATATTCCATCAAGTACGTTAATTCTTCTTAAATTTCAATTTACTCTAGTTTAGAATTGTTTCACACAAATTAATGTAACATATTACAGTTATGATAATGCGTATAAAATGACCACAATACCCTTTGTTGGATTAATAAAAATGGGATTCTCCAGTTTCCACATAGTTATGATCAGTATTTTCAAATGAAGAATTAACACATGAAACTATAAACCAAGTCTGAGGGCAAAATTTGAATAATCCTTCTTGACAACAAAAAGAATGAAATAAACTTTATCTTGTAAGATGCATGATAATTATTTCAAAGGGAATGAGTGTCAATGTGTGATTCTAGCAGTTTGGTCGCAAACAGCTTGAATATACACTTTATAAACTCTCTCTATATATAAAATTTAAGATAGTGGGATACATTCAAATCAAATTACTCGTATCAAACATCCATATATCATGTATGTACCACATTTCAAAATATGTTAGATTAGTTTTATATTCTCGATCAAACTTACAAGAGTGAGTCTTGTGTGAGACCGTCTCACGGATCTCATTCCGTGAGACGGGTCAACCCGACCCGGTCAATGGTCAAAGTCAATGGTCAATGCCGGTCAACGGTTGGTCAACGCCGGCCAACAGTCGGTCAACGCCGTTGACCAAAAAGTATTACATGTTATGCATAAAAGTATTACATGTCATATATAAAAGTATTACATTCATAATGTAATACTGTTATTCTACTCACATAATACTTTTATGTGTATCATATGATACTTTAAATTAGTATTACGTACTACATATAAAAGTATTACATGATATATATAAAAGTATTACTTGTTTATTTCAATAGTATTACATGTTGCACACAAAAGTATTACATTATGAGAGTATTACTTATTGATTTCAATAATATTACATGTTGTACATAAAAGTATTACATTTGAGTATTAGACAATATTTTTCTATATATCATATAATACTTCATAGTATTACATGATATACGTAAAAGTATTACTTGTTGATTTCAATAGTATTACATGTTACACATAAAAGTATCACATGATGTATATAAAAATATTACTTGTTGATTTTAATAGTATTACATATTACACATATAAGGATTACATGTTGCACATAAAAATATTGCATGATGTTATGTTCTTATAATGTAATAATACTTTTGTGTGTATTAGATAATATATTTTTATATATCATTTAATTCTTCATAATGTAATACTTTCATGTATATTAGGTGATATTTTTTTATAGATCGGATAATACTTTTGTATTATATGCATATAATGTATAATATATTACAAAAGTATTAGATGATATATATAAAAATATTACCTACTACACATAAAAGTATTACATATTTTCATACACTCTAATCAAACCCAAAATAATATTATTTTACAAAAGTATTACATAGTATATTAAAAAGTAATACCTAAAACACACAAAAGTATTACATAATTTCTCAAAACTTTGTCACACATGATACACATAAAAGTATTACCTTATAAAAGTAATGTAATACTTTCATGTATGTTGTGTACTACTTTTACATATAACATGTAATACTTTTGGTCAACGGAGTTGACCGACCGTTGACCGGCTTTGACCAACCATTGACCGGCGTTAACTTTTGACCGTTGACCGTTGACTTTTTGACTGTTGACTTTGACTTTGATCGGGTCGGGTTGACCCGTCTCACGGAATGGAATCCGTGAGACGGTCTCATACAAGAATTTACCAACTTACAATTACAGGATTCAACTATTCAAGTTTTACTTGACCAATTATTTCTTGTAAGTAGAACTTATAACAGTCACTTTTGGACTGTTATCGTAAATGTTGAATGTCATTAGTGCTTTATTTTATAAATTACGATCACATCCCCTACGCCATTAACCAATCAAAAGAAACTCATAAAATTATTACAAAAGTCTGCGGTTCAATTAAATTATATCAATGTTTCCATCATCAAAATTGTAAAATCCTAACTAAAAAATATTACTTTCGGGTAGGTTCTTATGTGAGACCATCTCACATAGGATCTATAAGATGGACTTCATATGACTTTATTATAAGTACATGTTAACTCATTGATCAATATGGTTGATATTGACCATACATAAAATCATAAAAAGTTCCATCTTATCGAAAACCTTATATTAGACAATCTCACAGGAAGTAAGTTTTTACGTAATTTCGGTTAAGTTGGATTTGATTTCTCAATTTCCGGGAAAAGGTAAAAGGTTAGATTGAGGGGAATGAGTTGGGGGTTGGTATTGAGGATGGAAAGTTGGTTTGCACAAGTGGCGGTTGTAAATTGAAAGAGTAGTAAAATTAGATGAGGTTATTGATTGAGACTTGAGACCACCATAAAGACACTAATTTTGGGAATTTTTATCCCCTTCACGTCTTAAATATTACACATATGGGTCAGATTTGAACTCAATCATCTATCATGTTTGATGATAATGTCTCATGAAAATTGATACACTTATTATATTAATTAATGATGTCATTTGATACACATGTTATGGTATGTGAGATTACTTTAAAGTAGAAAAAATTAAAAATATGTAGGCTTATAGAAATATTGCACTTATGAAAATGATGTGGCAACTTTGAGTTTCAACTAACGAAGAATATATCAAAATCTTAAAAATGAATTGTGATGATACATATATGGCAAACTCTGATTAAGTTTTTGTTAAAGTTGGATTCAAATTGGGCATTTGTACATGTTGAATATTGAAATTAAATTTTATTATGTCCATACTAAATTAGTTGTTATTTTAACTTTAGAAATTTAAATTTTTTATTCGGTCTCATATTAAATACATAATCTAAAATATGAGATAAAAACATATCGTATACTGTGAAATAGATAATCTCATGTATAAAGACATGTACACTTCAGTAATTATTAAAGAGGTGAAACAAAAATTACTACAAGCTAGCTAGAGCATTTGAAGGTAAAGAAAGTTAGGTAGTCATATGATCACAAGTTAAAAGATTCTAAGTTGGTTGTCCAAATTGATGAATTTCAACCCCCATGCACGAGCAGACCAACTTATAAATACTATTTCTTCAAACCAAAATTTATTGCAATCAAACATGGTTTTTCAATCACATATTGGTGTTCTAGCATTCCCTTTCGGCACACACGCTGCCCCCCTACTCACCGTGGTACAGAGGCTCGCTACCTCGTCACCACACACACTATTTTCTTTCTTCAACAGCGCCGTTTCCAACAGCACACTTTTCAATAATGGTGTGTTAGACTCGTACGATAACATACGAGTCTACCACGTATGGGATGGGACCCCACAGGGCCAGGCGTTTACGGGGAGTCATTTCGAGGCCGTTGGATTGTTCCTTAAAGCTTCACCTGGTAATTTCGATAAGGTTATTGATGAGGCAGAGGTGGAAACAGGCCTCAAGATTAGCTGTTTGATAACTGATGCATTTTTGTGGTTTGGTTATGACTTGGCTGAGAAAAGAGGGGTTCCATGGCTGGCCTTTTGGACTTCTGCTCAATGTGCTTTGTCTGCCCATATGTATACCCATGAAATCTTGAAGGCTGTTGGATCCAATGGTAATTAATTCTTATACCTACATATATGATGAAATTTAATTGCATAAAATGTGGAATCTAGTGTCCTAAAAGTACTTCTTGAATAAATTGTCTAACTCCCAATTTTCACCTGAAGATTAAAAGTACGTAGTTATTGAATCCTCTTGAAAGTTGGTCCTGGCCAGTGTAATTTATACATTTTTCATTATGAATGAAGGGTATTGATAAATTCTATGTATTACCACTTTCTGACAAACACATGTCAAACAGGAGTTGGAGAAACAGCAGAAGAAGAGCTGATTCAGTCACTGATTCCAGGACTGGAAATGGCACACTTGAGTGATCTTCCCCCGGAAATTTTCTTCGACAAGAACCCTAATCCCCTGGCAATAACAATCAACAAAATGGTCCTAAAGCTACCAAAATCCACTGCTGTAATCCTAAATTCCTTTGAAGAAATCGACCCCATTATCACAACAGACCTGAAATCGAAATTCCACCATTTCCTCAACATTGGACCGTCGATCCTCTCCTCCCCCACCCCACCACCCCCTGACGACAAAACAGGTTGCCTGGCATGGCTGGACAGCCAAACCAGGCCCAAATCAGTGGTCTACATCAGCTTCGGAACAGTGATCACGCCGCCGGAAAACGAGCTTGCTGCATTGTCTGAAGCCCTGGAAACCTGTAATTACCCGTTTCTCTGGTCTCTTAACGACCGGGCCAAGAAATCTCTCCCGACAGGATTCCTCGACCGGACAAAGGAGCTCGGGATGATCGTTCCGTGGGCCCCACAACCGCGAGTTCTTGCACATCGAAGCGTGGGAGTGTTCGTCACTCACTGTGGATGGAACTCGATCCTGGAAAGTATTTGCAGCGGGGTTCCGTTGATTTGCAGGCCCTTTTTCGGGGATCAGAAGCTGAACAGCAGAATGGTCGAGGATTCCTGGAAGATTGGAGTGAGACTTGAAGGAGGAGTGCTGAGTAAAACCGCAACTGTTGAAGCATTGGGTCGTGTCATGATGAGTGAAGAAGGAGAGATAATCAGGGAAAATGTTAATGAGATGAATGAAAAAGCTAAAATTGCAGTTGAACCCAAAGGAAGTTCATTCAAGAATTTCAACAAATTGCTGGAAATAATTAATGCCCCTCAGAGTAGTTGAAACATCATTGCAGTTTGCAATGCTCTTTCTTTATTTGGCCCAATAATATTTTGTGATCCATATCGTCTTCATCTCCCTTTTCAATTATTAGATTCTCCCTTTTTAATTTGTATGTTTTCTCCATAATTTTGGTAGAAAATTGTGTTATATAAAATGTCACTTCAAAATGTTTGGTTTGAAAGTGCACACGTTAGTTATGATCACATCACAAAATTAAACGTAGTGGCTTAGAAAGACATAAAATGTTTGGATCGGACTGCTTCTTAATTAAGCAGGCCGCCTACAATAGTGTTCATGCAGCTCATTAAAATTAAATCCAAAAGGATGTAGTCAATGGATTTTGGTTGTACATTTCAATTGGGCTAGGCCCAAAATTTCAGTTTACTAGTGCGCGATGACGGATTAATTCATGGTCGTGCAAGTAAAATCGATTAAAATTGTTAACTGGTCAAGTCATATCTCCTTTTGTAAACTCCAAGAATTCAAATCCATGGACTCCGGTTGGATTAAGGACTTCCAGCCAAGGATGAAAATATCGATATCGCATGTCGTTCGCAACTTTGATTTTACGGATATATCGATGTCGATATCGATATCGCAAAAAATTTGAAAAAACAACGGAAATCTTATTAAAATTTTGGAAATTTAATATGAAATTTTAGGGATTATTTTTACACTTCATTACACATATATTCCACTCAAAATCACATTAAAATAATATATTTAAAACTAACATATAGATAATAAGCATTATAAATACTGTTTTTCGAATGAAAAATGATAATATATTACATAATACAAAACAAAATTACTAAAATTACATCATACAATACACTAGTATCAAAAGGATGACCTATGAGGTTCAAACATAGTAGATGGAATGTCATCTTGATCCAAGCAGTACTGATACCAACATATACATAATTAGCACTATTAAAATTTTACTAAAACTAATTATAACAATTAATTGTAAATACACAATTACAACATTACATTTTACGTGCTAGCTTCACTATAAAATAATTAATTGTAAAATTATGATTTTATAATAAAGTTCTATAAGTTAACTAAATACTTCACCTAACATATACATAATTAGCACAATTAAACACATCAATTTACAATATACCAACAATTAAACATAGCAATTTACAATATACCAACATATACATAATTAGCACTATTAAAATTTTACTAAAACTAATTATAACAATTAATTGTAAATACACAATTACAACATTACATTTTACGTGCTAGCTTCACTATAAAATAATTAATTGTAAAATTATGATTTTATAATAAAGTTCTATAAGTTAACTAAATGCTTCACCTAACATATACATAATTAGCACAATTAAACATAGCAATTTACAATATACCAATAAAATGCTAGTTTTATCAACTAAAATGAAAAAAAAAAAGATTAAATTTACATACCAATTCGTAGTTCTTCAAAATGACAATTGAGTGATATATATAGTGGTGCAAGTATTTCCTCTTCAATGTCAATGCCCTATATCCAAAAATATATATAAATTAGATACATTAAAATAGTCATAATCTATAAAGTAAATAATTGAAATTAATTTAATCAAAAATGTTGGGAGAGAGTTATTGATATGAGAGAATATCATACCTTAAACCTTAAATTGTATGATAGAAAATGTTCACTTGCCTTCAAAATATATATATAGAGAGAGAGAGAGAGAAATATATCATGCAAAAAAATTAGAAAAAAAAAAGAAGTAAATGAAGTAATAATTGGTTAAAGGAATGGAAATTTAAAAAAGTCACAAAATATGGCTATATCCGTGAATGAAAGATTGATGTGAGGAGAATATATTACTTTCAATATCAAACACAATACATAATACAAAGTAAGGAAAAAAAATCACATAGTTCAATTTTGTGAATCAAAATCGCTCATTTTGATATACATGCGATATTTTGCGATATATCCGCGATATTTCCCAATTTCCATCCAATTTTATACTACACTGAACCGATATCGATATCGATATCGATATTTTGCGAAATATCCGCTATACCCAGGAAAAAAAACATTAACACCCAATATCCGTATCGCAATATCCGTATCCGCGATATATCCGCGATATATCCGCGATATTTCGCGATATTTTCATCCTTGCTTCCAGCCCATTCCTAATGTTCATGTATTTTATCTTTTTTGTCATGATTTTTATATTATGTTAAATATATTTTTTGGTACAATGTTTTAACCTAAAAAAAAATTCACTGACATTTAGACCATGTTAGTCATAATTTATATACAAATAAATATTATGTTTTCATATTATACTTTAACTTACAAAAAAAACCTTCGGCACAATTTATACACATATATATTTTTGTCTTTATGTGATGTTTTAAAGTTTTGATGGCTCATATAAGATATTAATACAATAGATATTTTGAACTTTCCAAAAATACATTTTAACTCAAATAAATTTATTATCAAGCAAAATTCACACCCTAAAATTCAAAACCCAAAACTATGTTCAGTAAATAATTTTTTTAAAAAAAATTGTCAACTCCCATTAACATATAGCAGCACAAGGTTCTCAATAAAAAAAGAAAAAAAGAATTAAAAACAAAAGGACAAGGACATTAAAACAATTTATAAAGCTGGGGAATTGTTAATTGGGAAAAATTGGTGGCCACCAATTAATAAAATCACCACATGCATACCAAAAACTAGTGCATGTAGAGTTGGAAATGTGAATATATAAAACCAGATTGCCACCAAATAGCTAGTGAGTTCAATAATTACCGGCCCGGCCCGGCCCGGCCCCATTAGGCATTATAAGTAAGCTCCTTTATATACATACACCAATACTTGTCTCTGCAATATATATCCCTCAATTAGGTGGGAAGATTCTTGGAATCTCTCTGTTGGCATTAATTTGTACATAATTATTTTTTTAATTTGATCCCTTTTCATTCTTGTCAATTGCATGTGCTTTTACAAGATGCAAACTAGAATCTGGTTTCTTGAATCTCGAATATGCCACCATTCAACAGATTCAATCTAGTTGTTCTCTTTGTATTTATACACCTAGTGTGTGTATATATATATATATATATGTATATAAACATGAAGCACTATATGATCTTTTAATCAATGAACATAATATTGATCCTATGAGCACACCAAAAAAATATCAATGATATAGGAAATAAAATATGCATGCTTCATTTTTTTTTTTTAGGTAATTAGTGTATTGAAGCTTGTGGTTTATTTGATTTCATTTCATAACATATATAGTGTGATCGAGCTAACTTAATGACAAGTAGTACTACTATACAGGTGTTCCTGTAATCTATTCTTTTACTGCCAATTTTAATTGATGCGTCACTTTTGTTTCTCTATAAAACTATAATCACCTTTAATTTTTTCAATTTTCATCTGGTCTGGTAATTAATTCCTAACTGCAAATTATGTTTTATTACCAGAAAAAAGTTAATTAACTGCAAACATTTGTTTTAGCTATGAGACGTCCCAATTAGGGTTGTATGTATTAGCTATGAGAGCACCCTTGTGCATATATATTTCTTCTTACACAGAAATTCCAACGCTAAAACATTAGATTTGCACTAATTAGTTTATGAAAATGACATCAACACATATGAAAACTAGAGTATTTGGCCGTGCTGTCGAGGCACGCCAAATTAAATGAACCTCTTTACCTTCACTAATTTGTAGAAATGGCAAATAAGGGTCGATCCCACAGGGAACGGGAAAATCAATTAAGCCCAATGGTGTTAACAAGATAAAAAGGGGGGATGGTTGATAATTATGCAGACAAACCAAGAAATTAACAAGCTAGATAATCAAGTAATAAGAAAACGTTTAAACAAAGGATAATCAAACAATAAACGAGCACTAGTTCTCAGTTCAATTTCACCTTCTATTCTTGATCTTATGAACCAATTAGCAACACTTCTCTCAATCTATCTCTCAACCCTTGCCCCTAGATTAGCAATAAGCTCTGCCAACCCGAATCGCCCCTTACGTTTAGTCTATTAAAATAAGCTCTTCAACAGACCCTATTTAATCAGACAACCCAGTAGGTACGACCTCCAGATTTAATGTGACGAATGCATTGATCTCTAAGACGATAGGACAAGCTAGACCCCAAATTCATAAGCTCGATTCAGGTAATCTAGAAATGTGTTGCCCCTAACGATTCCAACGTTTCTTGCTACTGAGAGTATAAATTCGCAACAATTACGGATTACGGTTTATATTCTAGCAATAGATATTACAATAATCCGATCTAACGGGCCCTGTTAAATCATATCATGCAATATCAATAAACAATTAATCAAGCAACACAAATCAATCAAGAGATAGAAATAAAGAAAATGTTACTAATCATCCAAAGTAAATCAAGAATTTCGGATCAACATCCCTTCGAACTAGCGTAAGAAAATTAGCCCAACATCTTAGGATTCACAAACATGTTTCTCTCCATGGAATTTTGTATGAAAGACTGAGAATTTGTTTCTGAAAGTTGTTTTTCTCTCTGAACCTTTCTGCCCTTCTCGGTTCCCAGCTCTTATTTTTCTGCTTTGATCCCAGTTGACTTTCTTCAATTATCCTCCTCCAATCCTCCGGCTTGACGTGCACTTCCCTTTTTTGCTTCCAATCCAATGTGCGTTTTCCTTTTCTGTTCCTCCTAATTAGCAGATTCTATAGATATGAGTGTTATAGGCTGGGCTAATTCTTCTCAGCAACTGGGTTGGGCTTTCGTTGAGCTCAATTCTCACACATTGGATCACCCAATGTGGAAATATTGTACCCAATGTCTGCCTTCTTGCAACTCCGGTCTTCATTCCTTGTTTCCATCTTTTTTTTCCTAAATTGCTGCATATAACAAGAGAAATGGAGATTGGGGTTCTTCGACAAAATAATCAAAATGTGTAGAAAAATAACATGTGCCAACACACAAAATGCAATTAGAACAATGGAATAATGAATCCAATAATTCATATTTTTCTACACATCAGTATTCATGATAACCAAGTAGTTGTGACTCATGTATGTGTATGCCTTCAAATATAATACACTAAAACGTGTGGTTCAAATTCTATTTCAACTTCATGTTTTATTTTATCTCATTGTATATGCTTGTAGAATTAAACTCCTCGAGTAGAATAGACAACACTTGAAAGACAACGCTATAGCAGAAAACCCTAATTGACAAGACTTTGAGCTTCGACCAAAACGTGAAAATGAAACAACACACCAAGAATTTAGGGTGGTTCGGCTCGCCACATCGGCCTACATCCACCATGAAAGGATCGAACGAATTCCATTGAGAATCAAACATGAATTGTGCGTTACAAGAATCTGCCCCAATTTCTAGGGTTTACAAAAATGCACACAAGAACCCTAAAATCTAAATCTCATTCAACACGAAGAATCACAAAGTGATACAACAACTGTATAATCTACTATATATAGGAGTGAAAAACCCTCTGTCAATTCGCTGAAACCTTCACCGGAATTGAACGAATTTCAGTTTGAAATCCAGAACTTGCACCCAAGCCCTAACCACCTAACTAACTCGGACTGGCAGTTATGCACACAACTTCACACATCTGGTTCGGCGATTTCTAGCCAGGTTCTTGGCTTGATCTTACCGGTTCTTGAATCCTTGAATTATTTCATAGTTGCCCACATCACAAATCTCCACCTCAACTTGTGAAATCATTCAACCTCTTCTTTAAACAAGCAGTTGTCACCCTTGTTTTTCTGCCCAGCTTTTAACCTGGACTTTGTCTCTGTAAAACACAAATTTGGTTCTTGGAAGAACTTTTGTTAGCATATCAGCAAGATTGTCTTCATTTCCAACTTTCTTAGCCTCTACTTCACCTTTATCAATCAAGTTTCTTACAAAGTGCAACTTGATATCAATATGTTTACACATATCATGGAACATTTGGTGTTTTTCCAAGTATAGGGCACTCTGATTATCACAGTAAATGGGAACTCTTCCTTGCTTCACACTAAGCTCTCTTAGGATACCCTTTAGCCACATGGATTCTTTCACAGCTTCAGTCATAAGCACAAATTCAGCTTTAGTAGTAGATATAGCTACTACTGATTGTTGCATTGCTTTCTAGCTTATAGTTGTTCCAAATAACCTGAAAATGTATCCTGTAGTTGATTTTCTTGTATCTGAATTACCTGAAAAATCAGAATCTACAAAACCTTCCAAAGGATTAGTGTGGTTAGTTTGCTGATAAAACATTAATCCCAGGTGTGAAGTTCCCTGCAAATATCTCAGCATCCACTTGATTGCTTCCCAGTGTTGTTTTCCTGGATCAAACATATACCTGTTCACTCTACTCATTGTATAAGCTATGTCTAGTCTACTACAAACCATGGAGTACATCATGCTTCCTACTGCATTAAAATAGGGAACATTTGCCATGTTTTTCCTTTCATCATCTGTTTGTGGCTTTTCTTCTGTTGTTAATTTGAACTGAGTACCCAATGGAGTTGCTACTGATTTTGACTCATGCATAAAAAAACCTTTTTAGTACTTTCTTGATGTAATCTGATTAATATAAGAATATCCAGCCCTTCTCTCTATCTCTCCTGATGTACATGCCAAGCATCCTCCTAGCATCACCAAGATCCTTCATTTCAAACTAAGGTGATAAGTTGATAGATCCTCAGAATCATCCTCCTGTTCAAGTGGATTTTCAGTGGTTTGATCCTTATCTGAATCACTGGAGCTTGAGTTATCTTCTTGGTGTTCAGATTGAGTTATTCCTTGAAGCTTGATCCACATGGACCCTTGTACCCTGTGTGTTTGAGTCTGAGTTTTGACTCATTTCACTATCAGAACTTTGTTGTTTTTCCTTGTATCCCATCACCTCCTCTTTAAACACAAGATCTCTGCTTATGAAGCACCTTGGAGTACCATTTTCTAAGCTCCACATTTTGTAGCCTTTTACTCCATTTGGATATTCAATGAATATACACTTTATTGCTCTAGACTCCAGTTTATCTTGTCTGGTGTGTGCATAAGCTAGACATCCAAAGATTTTGAGAAAATAGTAATTTGGAGTTTTAGAGTACCATATCTCATTGGGAGACTTGAATTGAACTGGTGATAATGGACTTCTATTCACAAGGAAAGCTGCAGTAGACACTGTTTCCCCCCAAAAGGACTTTGGCAATCCAACATCTAGGAGTAGACATCTCACTCTTTCCAGAAGGGTTCTATTCATGCGCTCAACCACTCCATTTTACTGTGGAGTAGCTACCACAGTCTTGTGCCTAGATATTCCATTTTCTCTGCAGAAACTTTGGAACTCCTCTGACAAAAATTCTAGTCCATTATCTATTCTTAGGTGTTTAAGCTTCTTATCAGTCAGGTTTTCTTGCTGAGTTAACCATTCTTTAAATTTATCAAAGGCTTCAGACTTGTGTTTAAGAATATAGATCCACACTTTCCTACTGTAATCATCTATGAAGGTTATAAAATAATTCCCTCCCCCATGTGTTTCTACTCTAGCAGGACCCCAGATATCAGAGTGTACATAGTTTAGAGTACTTACAGTAGTGTGATTACCCTTTGGGAACTTTGTTTTTGTGAGTTTTCCTTGGATGCATTGCTCACATTTTGGTGTCTTTGTAGTGGTTTCAATAGGTATAAGCTTCTGTCTTGAGAGCTTTTGAAGTCCTTTATCACCAATGTGACCTAACCTCTTATGCCAGAGGTTAGTTTGTTCCTCACTTGATGCAGGTGATGCTCATCCTATCACAGTTGTCCCTTGAAGTATATAGAGACAATTTGACTTTACACCTTTCATTACCACCACTCCAGCTTTGGTAACTTGGATTTCTCGATTTTGTGTTTTAAACTCACAAACTGGAGCATTAAGCACACCGAGAGATATTATTCCTTTTCAGTTTAGGGATATACCTCACATTTGTCAAGATTCTGATCCTCCCATCATGCAGCTTAAGTTTGATGGCTCCTATCCCCATCACCTAGCATGAATGATCATCTCCTAAGAGCACTGCGCCTCCTTGATGTAAAATTAAATCACTAAACCAAGACTTGACTGGGCACATGTGAAAGGAACACTCAGAGTCAAGTACACATTCATCTCTCATGCCTGAATGCACTATACACAACATATCAGCACTCTCATATTGCTCTTGAGCTATTGCAGCTTGCTGATTTGTGTTATTTCCACCTTGTTTCTTTTTCCTTTCAGGGCAGTTTCTTTTAATATGCCCAGACTTATGACAATTGAAGCACTTCCTCACTTCAGTCCCTTCACCACTTGGTCGTGAGCTACCTTGATCAGATCTTTGTTGGTTGATTTGTATTGCCCTTTTTGAACCTTTTCCCCTTTACTGCCAATCTTTCTCCAAGATTTTGTTGCTTTCTTTCAGGTTGAAAACCAAGGAACCTAGATCTTATAGCCACTTGGACTTCTTCTAGAGTTAGAGGAATGACTCTCCCATATACCAATGTATCTCTAAAAGACTGGTATGATTTTGGAAGTGCATTCAACAGAAGGAGGGCCTTGTCTTCATCCTTCTGATTTTCCTCGATGTTCTCCAAGTCATCCACTAGTTTATTGAACTCATCGCGCTTATCCAAAATCTTTTTATCATCCAATATTTTGAAAGAGATCAATCTTTGCTTGAGAAACAGATGATTTGCAAGTGACTTAGTTTGATACAAGGCTTCCAACTTTCTCCAAACTTCCAATGCCGATCTTTCTTGGTAGACTTCTCTCAGAGCTTTCTCTCCTAGGCAAAGTATGATCAAGCTACGAGCCTTCTTGTCAATCTTGTTTCGTTCTTCAGATGATAAGGATGAAGATTCAGCAGGCTCTTCGCAGATGGCTTCTTCCCATCCTTACTGAATCAAAACCGCTTCCATCTTTGCTTTCCATAGCGTGAAATCCCCACTTCCAGTGAACTTCTCCACGTCGAGCTTCATCCCTGACATCTCCAATGGCTTGTGAACGGATCACTTCCCATAGACGGCGCCAATTGTAGAATTAAACTCCCCAAGTAGAATAGACAACACTTGAAAGACAAGACTTTGAGCTTCGACCAAAACGCGAAAATGAAACAACACACCAAGAATTTAGGGTGGTTCGGCTCGCCACATCGGCCTACATCCACCATGAAAGGATCAAACGAATTCCATTGAGAATCAAACACGAATTGTGCGTTACAAGAATCTGCCCCAATTTCTAGGGTTTATAAAAATGCACACAAGAACCCTGAAATCTAAATCTCATTCAACACGAAGAATCACAAAGTGATACAACAACTGTATAATCTACTATATATAGGAGTGAAAAACCCTCTGTCAATTCGCTGAAACCTTCACCGGAATTGAACGAATTTCAGTTTGAAATCCAGAACTTGCACCCAAGCCCTAACCACCTAACTAACTCGGACTGGCAGTTATGCACACAACTTCACACATCCGGTTCGGCGATTTCCAGCCAGGTTCTTGGCTTGATCTTACCGGTTCTTGAATCCTTGAATTATTTCATAGTTGCCCACATCACATATATGCATGGTAATATGTATGTAATAATACAAGGTCTGCATCAATGAGCTACAGTACTAGTACGAGATTAAATATTGGAGACTTTGGAGTGAGGCCATTGGTTAATAAAAACATCTTCATGAAAGCTTCATAATTATATGGTTGGCCAATTGTATGTTATGTAAAAATGTTACGAACAATTATTGGGTGGTTAAAAAAAATTAAAAAACAAAGAAAAAGTAAGAGTCTTAATCATGTCAATTAAACGTCTGCGAATAAGAGCTCACCAGGTTATTTCTGCAGATTCAAATCAATCTTCATTGATGAAACGCACAATTGAACATAAAAAATCACAAACTTTCATGAAATTGTTATTTTTATAAAAAAAATTCGAAGGAAAACAATATGAATGAATATACACAATTTTGTAACTTCGATTACACCACAAATAAGATGCCGACTTTTGTTCTAAATTTTGTGACATGGTTTGGCTTACAAAGTGTAAAAATTAGCCAAAAACATATGCAACCTTTCACCGAAAAAAAGGTGTAATTTGAATCAATGCAAAACCATATAAAGTTTGTCATTTTCTCCTTTTTGGCTAAATTTTATGGGAAAATATCAGTTTTAGTCCTATAAATTAGGCGTTTTCTAATTTTTGTACATCAAGTTTAAACTTTCCAATTTTAGTAATTTTTTGTCGTAACAACCAAAATTGCTGACATGGTCATCGAAAAATCAGATGTGGCCGTCGAAATGACTAAAATTGAAAAGTTCAAACTTGATGCATCAAATTGGAAATGACCTAACCTACCGGACTAAAATTGATATTTACCCAAATTCTATTAAACAACATGTTAGAATTGCAATTTTCTAAGAGCTAGCATATGATTTTTTTAGCAATTAAGTTTTAAAGAAATGAGAATCAAGCTATGAAATTTCAACAAGCTGTCTTGGCACTAAAGAAATCAATCATACACCAAAAAAAAATCAAGATTAGATCTTTATAATATCAAATAAAAAACTTGAATTTAGTGAGCAACTTTTGTATAAAAAGCGAGAGACTCAAGTGCATGCTCACCCCCCACTAGTGAGAAATTGTTAGATATTTCTCAAGCAAGTAGAGTAAGGCAGTGTGAGAGGGAAAAGAGAAGCCAAAAAAGAAGGAAAAAAACATGGCTTCTCAACCTGAAAAGATTGATCTTGTAACACCATTAATTCCCAAGGAATGCGATTCTGATGAGACCAAATCAGAATTCACCAAAGATGAAATCTTATTAGAAACCAAGTTACAGCTATTTCTAGCAGGTCCAATGATGTTTGTCAATCTTTTACTATCCCTCATTCAAACAATCTCAGTCATGTTCGTCGGACACGTCAGCGATCTAGCCCTGTCGGGGGCCTCCATGGCCACCTCCTTCGCCTCCGTCACAGGTTTCAGTTTGCTGGTAAGTCACTTCTCTATAAATCAGGAGAAAGTTTACCTCAATAGACAACGGTTTGTTTAATGTGTTGTGGTTTCAGGTAGGAATGGCGTGTGCTTTGGACACATACTGTGGCCAATCATATGGCGCGAAGCAATACCATATGCTTGGAGTCCACATGCAGAGAGCCATGTTTGTGTTGCTGCTTGTGAGTATCCCACTTGCATGCACTTGGGCCACAGCAGGGGATATTCTCAAGATTCTTGGACAAGATCCTGCCATTGCAGCCGAGGCTGGAGTCTATGCTCGTTACATGATCCCGTCTATCTTCCCTTTCGCGCTGCTTCAATGCCAGTTCAGGTTCTTGCAGACTCAGAACAATGTGGTTCCTATGATGCTAACTTCTGGGATTACCACGTTGTTTCATATACCTATTTGTTGGCTCTTGATTTCCAAGTTTGGTATGGGAAGCAAAGGTGCTGCCTTGGCTAATGGCATTTCTTATTGGACTAATGACATTTTCTTGGCCCTTTACATCACTCTGTCCCCTGCTTGCAAGCATACCTGGAAAGGGTTTTCTAAAGAAGCTCTTCAGAATGTTTCTAAGTTCATCTGGCTTGCTGTTCCCTCTGCTATTATGGTTTGGTATGTCTTTTTTTTTTTCTTGTTTTGGGATTTTTGTTCATTTCATAAGTTTTTTTTTCCCATTTTCTTATTTTTGTGTTCTTGCAGCTTGGAGATTTGGTCTTATGAGATCATGGTTATTGTATCTGGTCTTCTTCCAAATCCCACTTTGGAAACATCTGTTCTTTCAATCAGGTTTGCTTAATTACTCTTAAATTTTCATTTTGACCATGCTGTAATTATACTGAAATTCCTCTAATTCTTGGATTCCATGTGTTGCAGCTTAAACACAAATGGGATGATCTACATGATACCCCTTGGATTAGGCAGTGCAATAAGGTGATCCATCATATTGAGTAAATAATTCCAAGTGATCAATCACCTCTTCTTGGGGCTATATGTGCAAATTTCTTATAAAATATGTGATTCCTCAGTGTAAGAGTGGCAAATGAGCTGGGCGCAGGACGGCCAAAAGCAGCTCGTCTGGCAGTGTTAATGGCGACGGTCATGGTGGCCGTTGAGAGCGTTATAGCAGTAGTAGTCATAATCTTGGGCCGGAATATCTGGGGATACTGTTTTAGCAGTGAACCAGATGTGATCTCATATGTGTCTGATATGATGATACTAATTGCTATCACCAATTTATCGGATGGAATTCTCTCTGTTTTAAATGGTACATACTTATCACAACACTTCAAAATCCAACACCCCACAATCTTTACGACTCTTTCTCACTCATAAAAATCTCTTCTTTAATTAGGCATTGCCAGAGGATGTGGTTGGCAAAAGATTGGAGCCATTGTCAACTTGGGAGCCTTTTATCTCATCGGAATTCCTCTCGGGATCGTACTCGCATTTGTATTGCACCTTGGTGGAAAAGTATGTTCACAAATCAATACTCATTCTGCCATTTTTTTTATTGTGATCAACACTCAAAACTCACATGGTTTTTCATGATCAGGGCCTATGGACAGGAATTATAGCTGCAGTTTTCGCGCAGACATTTTTCTTGTCAATCATAACGATCCGAACCAACTGGGAGACAGAGGTAAAGATAGTGATCATGTTATAGTGTTGGAGATCAATTTCGATCTTCTGCATTGGATTTTGAAGTGAACATTGTTTGCTGTTGTGTTGTATAGGCTAAGAAAGCTTCAGCCAGAGTTTTCGACTCAACGATGCCAGTTGTTGTGGCGTAGAGAGAAATCGGAGATGATGAGATGAAAGAGAGATCAATCTCAGTGTGGAAAGCAACAAAGATGAAAATATATACAGCAGACATAGAGCTGCTATTATTGGATCAAAGAAGACATATATATATAAAACAAGAGTTTTCCTACACTGCTTGTCAAAGTACTTGTGAAATACTTTGATTTCCTTCATTGCTGATTGCTGTTTTGTGTATACTTTTCAACTACTTGTGAAATTTCATGTATTGCTGAATTTAATGAGAATTTTTATTTGCTTTTCCCATGGAATATTGCATCTAAACCATATCTTTTAACAGTTTAACATACAACAAAAAACCATTTTATAGGAATGATAATTCACTTAATTATCATGATTACTATATTTAAGTGATATCTCTTATACTGTCATACATATACAATATATATAGATAGTACATATTCAACAACTTTTGGACCTTTAGATTAAGCTGGTGAAATGAAAACTTACCTCATATATTGCAACATCTTTGCAAGGATTGGCCTGCAGGATTCCATAGTAAAAAATCAAGGTAAATTTATTTAACTGATAACATTTTTTCCCAGAGTTCTTGAAACAAAAATAATTATGGAAAAATAACAATAATGTTAATATATAGCACAAACAATTTACTGTACAAAAACTATATCAAATGGGTACTAAATGATCAGAAGTTTTACATTGCATGAAAGGTGTATGCACATGAAAACAAATTAAGTAGAATATATATATATATATATATATATATATATTACATGTGCGTGTGTGACATTATAAATTGGAATATTTTAGCTGATACAACCGCCTAAGAAAAAACAAACTAGAACATAAAATATTGTTACTATTTACTTGAGAAATCAATTAAAGCATATATGACTTGGGAAACATCATTCTATTTAAACTTTTTTTTTTTTTTTTTTGATAAAACGACGTCGTCAAGACACACAGTAAATATTTTGTAGTGGCCGGCTTCATCGAAGATGCTGCCGCCTATATATAGTGTTTGGTCTTATATTTGTAATGCTCTCAAGTTGCTTAAGTTTTTTTTTTTTTATGTCCACTATCATTATTTAATATTATGTTGTATTTCAATGATATTATAATGAGAATAATCACCATATCATATTGTATATAAATAAAACTAGAATATATTTAAAAAAAAATTAAGTGAATGTAGTTTTCAAGATATATATATGTATGAGTTTGTGGACATTAGAGGACACAGCTTTTCACGTCCATCTTCCACTACATCTATTACTTAATTAATAATTAGAAATCATTGATTAAATGTCCATTTAATCGCACTTGATTAACTTATAAATCAAATAGTCATTATGAAAAAGGGGAAGCCTAGATAAATAAAAAGAGATAATTTTATTAAATTTTTTATATACTTTTATCTACCATGGTAGAAGAAAAACAGGTAATTCAACTGAAAGCAATATCTAATATGATACTGCAATTAAATAGTTCCAAGACACAATAAATTAATCCATTTATTAATAACAACCTTAACTCTTATACTATAGGGATCTTTAAATATAAAAATTAAAACACTATGGTTCAAGTCTATAATCAGCCTTTCTTTTTTCAGTTATGATTTAATTTATTACCCAAAAACTGAATTTAAAAAAAAAAGACATTCACGTCAATAATTCGTTTAATCAAACTGAAATATTCTGTAAGTCTATATATATGTCTGTATTAAGATTTTATAGATACTACATACACATGACATTCACATATACAACATACTTGTCCAGATTACAAAAATACTACATATATGTGATTACAATTTAATTAGATTAATATATCATCATTAAGATTTTTTGAATAGTTTATTAAAGTAGACATCACAGTAAAAATTTAATCAGATCCAAAAGATTTTCCATCAGATATTTGCCTATGTCATACATACTTCCTCCATCACATATACATAAGTTTGATAATTCCTTTTTTGTCTTTTAATGTTAAACTAACATTTATTTAACTCATCTCTTGTCGTTCAATTTATCTTTTCAGAATTGAAAATATAAAAACATTAAATAATATCTTACGGGTATATTAAAAGATTGTCTGCTTAATCATTTTCAATAATTTTTTAATCATTATATATAGAGAATTACTGGACTGAATATGAAACAATTAGAAATGGTAATATATAGTAGTAATATATTGCGTAAATATGAGTGTAAATCGAATGATTTGGTGAATCAAATTGTGGAACATAGTAGTGTGGCAAGTGACAGTATGGCATATAATATTCAGCGGTACACAATGGCCTAAGAAGTCTTTAATTATCCTCATTAATCATTACCAGGGCATAAATATATATCTATAAACCATACAACAGAAAATGACAATATTTGGTGTATATTTAATTATGAATGTGTAATTTATGTATATTTCCACAAAAAATTTGTGTGAGACGGTTTCACAAATTATTTCTGTGAGACGAATCCTTTTTACCCATTTACCAAACTCATATCCATAAATTTACATGTAAACTATATGTGTAAGTCATGGGTTGATTCGTATCATATGAAATAATCTGTAAGACTGTTTCACATGAAACTTACTCATATATTTTACACCATTCTTCAACAGCGAGTCAAAACAATATGATAGTGTGTATTTTTCTTCACCAACAATATTTTAAATTGTTGCACCAACTTCTCAATGGCTTCAAGTTCTCACAGGTCAAGGTTTTTCCCTCTTTTTTTTTTTTTTTTCCTTTTTAACTTTTTTTTCTTTTAATTTTATTTCATTTTTTTACTTTATTTTACATCATTTTCAGTAATAGGGAGTATTTTGATATATTCTCTTTTAATGTGATAAATGATGTACAAGAAGATCTATGGAGATTATCACAGTAAAATAATACAAAATCAACATTAAAATAATGTGCTTTGTTGAAGTAAAATAATACAAAATAAAAATAAAAGTACACAAATACTCATATGTAACCGTCTCACATGTGACGACACTCGCGCACGGTCGACCGTGTCCCAGGACACTACCGTGTGCGAGTGTAGTGTATAAGTATGTCTTTTTCAATAATAAGTATGTGATTTTTTTTCTCGCCCACGACCGTGCCCTGGGACAGACCGTGCCTCGCGTGAGCAATCTGTGGCGTACGATCAGGTCTCAGGATATGATCGAGATAAGTATGTGATTTTTGTCTATAAATATGTCTTTTAGTGCTATAAGTATATGTTTCGGCGCACGGTCGACCGTGTCCTGGGACATGACCATATCCCAACATACGACTGTGCACCAGTACCATCGCACATAAGACGATCTTATAGGAGTCCAGCTCATAAAAGTAATGTGCAATGTTGGAGATACATCGTGTTGTGGTGACTGCTCTATTTGAATATTCAAAGATGCTGGTTGTTGATGCATTCACCAGTGCCAGTGGTGGACAATCACTCACGCGAACTTGGAAATTCAATTAAAATTGGACGGTCTAAATGAGCCTTGCACTACCAAACAAACACATTATGATATTTATTTCAAATCTGCAAATATTTCAGTTGAAGGGACCATTATGTTTCTTTTCTTTTTCCTTTATAGGGTTTTCATTTTCCTCTTCCTTTTCTTTTTCCTTCGTTTCTTTCAAAAAAAAAAAAAAGACAGCTTTCCAAGTTTTGTGTACATAGCTTATGTAAGCATACAAATAATTTATATGAGATTGTTTCGGATTCAATTTTATAGATAAAATTTCACTATTAATTTACAATGAAGATTTATATAAGTCGAAGATTGACCCTTCTCACGAATCATAAGAACTATGCTCAAATTTTAGATATTAACACACCGAAACTAATGTACTGAAATTGTAGGTGGCTAGTAGCCTTTTAATTATAAATTTTTTAGGATATAATTACTTGTTTATATGTATTATTTGAATATGATGTACTTTCACTTGATATCATAGATGAAAAAATCGCGATATTTCGGCGATATTTCACCGAAATATCGCTGAGAATGAAGTCCCGATATAAAAACGGGGTGTTTTTTTTTTCATCAAAATGTCGCCGAAATATCGGCGAAATATCGGTGAATTTCGGTTTCGGTTTCGGTTTCGGTGAGTGCCAGGCATGAAACGTTGGTTTTCACGGAAATATCGCCGAAATATCAGCGATATTTCGGTGAAATATCGTTTTCGGTGCAGTGTGTCGGCAATGAGCAAAAAAATTCCAATTTTCAATCATTTTCTACTCTTTCACTATTGTTTTACCTTAATCATTGAATGACATGTTTATGATTACACCCAAAATGATAGAGATAGAGGAGCATATGAATGGCATGTTTATGATTACACCCAAAATTGGTCTAATATGGTGAGTTGGTATCAATATTGTTTAAATCAAGATGGCATGTCATCTTATTCATTTGAACCTCACAGGAGCTCATGCTATTATTAGTTCATAAATATACTTTGTACAAAATTTCTCATATTATCACTTTATATATTAGTTTATCTCTCATTTTGTTGTAATTATATTTTTTATTTGAAATCTTAACTTCAATTTATGTATGAATGTTAGTTATAACATTATGTAAATTACCAGATATTTTTTCTAATTTTTTCACAATATTTCCGTGATTTTTTTAAAATTACCGATATTTCCACCGAAACCGATAACCGAAACCGATATTTCCGTAAATTCAAGGTACCGATACATGAACCGAAACCGATATTTTCGTCCTTGCTTGATATACAGTTAACAGTAATGGGGAGGTGCATCTCGTATTTATGTGTGTAACTGTATATGATTGTTTAAATTTAATTAGGAGCATCTGATTTTTTGAAATGGGTTCATTTGATAATTTTACTTGTTAAATAATTGTTTACGAGACGATTATAATATTTAGGTTTTAAAATTCATGAAATGTAATAATGAGAAAGTGGCAATAGGGAATAGGGATTAAGGAAAGTAATTAAAAATTGGACGGTCTAAATGAATTTCGTGCTGGCATTCAAAAAAAAAAGATTTTTGTTTTGATAGTGACCATTATTTTGTCGTTTTCTCCAGAAGTCCATCATTTTGCATTTTTCAATATTTCTATATAGTCATTGTTTTTATAATTATTAAAGTTAATTAGTCACAAAAGAAAATAGCATAAAGGAAGCCAGAAGGCTCAAATTTATATGAGTTACTCTTTCGGCACAAGTTGCACTATACTGTATGTGAGCTGGGCTGGCCCATTCAACTCGTATCTCTTTATTTTTTTAGCATATTTTGATTGTTATCTTCGTGTTATATTAGAATTACCTTCATGTTATGTTATGGTTACCTTCATGTTATCCTCATGGGTAACACTAACATAACATGAAGGTAACCATAACATAACATGAGAGTATGACTACCTGAAGTGAATTTTGGTGGGTTTGAGCGCACCCACCAGACCCGTGGGAGCGTTTTGGGACGCGTGAAAATATGCGTCAGAAGCGCTTGGAGCGAATAGACCTGCATGGATCCTAGATCCATCCACCAGTTACACAAAATATTTTATCAATTTATATTAGCCTGAAACTATTGGTTCCAGAACTGGTTTATAATTGATATTTATATACACACCAAATTTGCATTCAAGTTTTATGTGCGATTTAACTCTTATATACACTGAATTTAAAAGAATGTCTGAAATGGAAAAAAAAAAACCAATTATAGCATAAAAGTGATTCCATATTTATGTCATTTTACAAAGAGAAAATAGCTATTTATAGTAACTTATCATGGGTTGTTTAGGCTTTGAGACTCTATTCCTAACGACCTAATAATGGACAAAAATAACAACATTAACTTGCCCCCATCATCCAAATATATTGTAATTGTGTTTGGATTAACTGAGTTGAATGTCATGCAAATACATTCATTGATGTTGTTTGGATTAATATGCGGTTTGAAATCTATTATTTTTATTATTTCAAATTGATCTTTTAACAATTTGATGAAATTTGAACACACTTTAATTTAAATAGATTTGAACAAATTTGAATACATTCATTTCAAAAGGCATATTTGAGAGAATATCATTTTTAGTCTGATAACTTATATTTTTTCCATTTTGATGCACCAACTTAGTATTTACCAATTTTTGTCCCTTAATTGTCGATTTTTTTCAATGTCAGTTCTTTTCTGTAGGAGTAACCAAAATAATTTCGAATGGTCACGTTAATAATTTCCAATTCCTTTGTCAGAAATTGCTGGCGTGACAACAAAATTTCAACAGCCACATTAACAATTTTGGTTATTTCGACCAAAAAAAAAGACTGAGATTGAAAATTATCAACAATTAAATGATCAAAATTGGGAAAAAAAAAAATACATTAAAATTATACATAACAAAAGTTACTAAACTAAAAGTAATATTTTCCCACACATTTCAAATGACCCAATCAAAACATGGCTTTTAGCTATTTACACATCGTAACAATGCGATTTTTGTACATTTACTTCATTCATTTTACAGTAATGATATAAAATGATGCAAGAGTTGATTTTATTAAGATGTAAACTTCTATGTGATTTGGTAACGTGTCGCATACAATTATGTACATCAACCATATATTTCAAGCTATTATAAGTATAATTAAGATTTTAGATCAGTTATCATCATTCCAACTATATAATTTCAGATATTCTATCATTTTCTTATATTTTGATTATATATAATTTTTGTTTTTTATCATATACTTATTACAACTATATAGTCACATTATTAAATGATAGATTATATAATACCGTGTTAAAAAAAGGTACTGATTAATCTCAAAAAGGAAAAAAAAAAAAAAAAAAAAAAAAGAAGTAACATAATATAATACCGTGTTAAAAAAAAAGGTACTGATTTTCTCCAGCTACCGACTTAAAGTCTACAGCATAATCAAAAATTAGTCATAATTTACCAAGAATTGACTTCCACTCACATTATTCCATTTGACTAAACTGGAATTTCATATTTATTTTTATATCTAGGGAATAGAGCCATTATAGATTCTTATATCAGATCTTTGTACGAATGCATATCAATCTTAATTAAATAATGATGATGTATTATTGCATGCTAATTTAATTCAATTTATTTATGATGATATATATAATAGTAGAAATACCTCCCTCCTATATAATATAAAATATTGTACTTTTTTGTTTTTGACATATTTAAACTCAAAGCTTTGTTACATTTATATGTTTAGGGGCACAATTGATTTGACAAGGCCTAGAAAAAGAACGATAACGCAATTGCGAGCTGTCATTATCAAAAAAGGTAGGTAAGCTTTTATTAGCATTAATTATGTAAGGACAAAGTTCATATTGAAATTAATTTAGACTAAGACTATTGAAGTCGATATAATTGTATGAAATGAAATAGTGAAGTCACTAAACAAGGATTTTAATTAATTATTCATAGGATTTGATGGGCTTGCTTTTATTACTTTATTAATTAGTGTAAGTTGTCCTTCTTGGTGACTCATGTGTTAGATTTTCATGTATCTAAACCTAGAGCTTTTAATATATGGCAAATGTTGCTGTGCACCAGGTGCACGGATCTGGATTGGTGCAACTGGGGCGACCCGACCCGGATTCGCGCACCTGGATTTTCTTTTTTTTTTCTTTTTTTTTTCGCTTCAGGCTGTTACCTTTATGTTGTAAAGATGTGACTTTTACGTTATATAAGTGTGACCTTTATGTATAAATGTTATGACCTTTATGTTCAGTAACTTAGGAAAAAAATGAAGATTTTCAGGTTTTTTCGCTTCAGATTAAGACCTTTATGTTGTATTGTTGTAACCTTTATGTACAGTTCTTGTGACCTTTATGTACAAATATTATGACCTTTATAATCCATAACTTTGAAAAAAATTGAAATTTTCAAAATTCAGTGCATTTTAAGGATGGATATATGTGCAGCTATTATTTCATAAACGTAAATATGTACAAATTTTGTTAAAATTCTTCATTTTTTTCTAAGTTAGAGTATATAAAGGTCATTACATTTATACATAAAGGTCACACTTATATAACATAAAGGTCACATGCATATAACATAAAGGTAACAACCTGAAGTGAAAAAATAAAATTCAAAAAAAATAAAATAAATAAAAATGCGCGGATCCGGGTCAACCCGGACCCGACCCGAATTGTACATACACCAGTTGCACAGGAGACTAACTCTTAATATATTAAGTACGACACATTTTTATTGGTGTCTTATTTCATTTAAATCTAGCGTTTTTAGTAGCGTGATCTGTGTATGTAATAGTCTCTCCTATCTTTATTAATTATCGTTTCAGAATATTGAAAATCTGCTTTTTAATTCCAAAATTACCCATATATTTAATTGATTCCTCATTAATTGTAGAGTATATTATCACCTTTTTAATAAATGCATACACTAATTGTCAAAGAAAAAATTAATCAATGAAACAATCCTTAATTTGTGTGAATATCTTAAGGATGACGTTTATAAAGTATAGGAGGGAGTATGTATAAATTAACGTGCATAGCTTAGCCTCATTTTATAGATGACACAAGTCACGTAACGTACAAATTAAAATTTATTCACATAATAGGTTTTTTTTAGAATAATTAAATTTATCAAGATGTGAAATAGTAATCACTAGAGACAAATAATTGCAAATAAACATATGGTTACTAAATATAGTATTTAATCGAAACATATTTGAATCAGACAATAAACATATGGTTACTAAATATAGTATTTGCAAATGTCCATATAAACATTCCAATATAGGATAGGATCCAAGGGTGAAACTAATCAAAATAGAGATATGGCCCCTCATGCTATTTGAAGAGCTCATAAACAGATTTTGATGCTTCAAAAACAATTATTATATATTTGATGATAATATTTTAAACAATTGCTCATTTCACAAATATCTACTGTGTACTTTGATCTAATTAAAGTAATTAGTTTCAAACATTAAAAAAAAAAAAAACCTTTAATTCTAACAAATGAGGGAATAAGCATTTAAAAAGAAAATATATGAGCAGGTCCTGTTTCTATAGCATCAATCATTATTACCATTTTTGTTATCCTGCCCAGGAAACAACTTTGCAAATCCTTACCCAACCATTTCATTAAATTACAATACCCAAATTAGAAGACAAAATAAAAAACTGCAACAAAAGTAATTACAAAGATCATATACCTTGCTAGCATCCACACAAACACAAGGCAAAACACAGCATTTTGGCAAGTATACATCATTCAAAAATAATTGATTCTGAACATTGGTCACTAATTATACATATGGTAACCATGAAAGAGTATATTCTATCTTCTTATATAATAGGGTAAATTACAAAATTCAAGCCAAACTATTACCACTTTTGCACTTTGTTAGCTGAACTTTGAAAGTTTACTGTATAACCGCCAACCTTAGTGAATTTACCACATGACCGCCAAAATGTTTTCGCCGACGGAATATGCTTCGAATTACTCAGAATATTCACCGGCAGTGAAGGAATATTCAGAGTATATTCTGCCAACGATGACATTTTGACGGTGATGTGGTAAATTCACAAAGGTTGACGGTTATACAGTAAACTTTCAAAGTTTGACTTGAATTTTGTAATTTACCCTACATGATAACGAAGATTGACTTTCTTTGAAATTAAACATCCGAATAGAGCTACTACGTACATGAAACATGAACGAAGACCATAAATACTTCAGAACTAAATACTTCAAAACATGTAAATAGAACTTTGAAACTAAATATTCATGTATGAAAACATGAATGCAAATAAAAAGAATTTCAGCAACACTTCTTTGTAAATCATAAATGCAACATAACGTTGAAGGAAAAGGGGATGAAGCATTTTGATTATACAGACTTCCATTGACTCCTACCTAAGCTTACAGAAACTAAAACAAAATTATAATTAGGTGATAAAGAGTAAGAACAAATAAATTGCAGGGGGAAAAAGTATTGATTAAGCAATAAAGATATACCTCTAGCTTGCTGTGAGTTGAGAAACACCATATGAAAGTTAACTGGGCAAAAACAAAATTAACCCCTTGGTTCTCACCCAAAAAAAAAAAGTAGATAAATGAACAAAAGCTTGGTGCATTTCTATACTGGGCTTCCCAACAGCACTAGGTCCCTAACTATCTTGTGATATAAAGAAGTGAACCCAACACTCCACTGCCTTTGCAGATAAAAGGGGCCCAAAGATGGTAGCTAGCTCCAACCTCACAAAACACTGCACTTACAGTTATATATAAGTCTTTGCATTTTTTGGGCACTGAACAAGCTATAAGACATCTAACCTTTCAGTTTTCAGCCTTAACATTTTGTTGGCTTAGATGCTGACAACACCAGATACCCACGGAACTACAAGTGGAGCATTTGGGTGTGAATCTCGATATGATTCTGCATACCTGTCCTTAAAGTTCAATTTTGGGTTTTCTGACTGCAGCAGGGACAAGGATTAGTTTAGGGGAACTGTTTTATAAATAAAAGTAAATCTTATACCTTGCAAGGTCAAGAAGTACTATGAACAAGTATGAACGATGGAAATAATATCATGAAGATCATGGCAAACTCACATATTTTAGCCAGCACTCCCCATTTTTATGCTCATATATGTCTGGAGAGTAGCATCCTGTCTCAGATGGGCAGTAAACCCATATGTTGCATTTCTTTTCATCAGGTTTGGCATGTTTAGCTTGATCCAAACATGACATACAACAGTCATAAGCAGACTCTTTATTGTGGGTAAGGCCCCATCTCACAGCAGCACCATCATAATCAGTATGAAGTTCAGTATGGCATTCAGGAGGTGGCTTTTTGCCCGGCAGAACTTCATCGCCTGGAAAACCAAAACGAATGCCCACAAACAAGTTATTATGCTTTTCAATATTCAAGAAAAACAATTTTTTTGACAACTATGCTCATAACTGACCCAATTCATTGAAGGTAACGAATGAGACGTCAATGGTAGTGATAAATAGTAACAATCTTAGTTGTAAGCAAGAAAGGCCAAGTCATTACCAAACTCCTCTTCACCCTCAGGTTTGTCATCATGTTCCTTGTTTACGATCTCAACTGGTATCCAGAGACCAATCTCTTCTGACAATACAGCCCAATTAGCACTCAAAGCTCTGGAAACAGCACCTGCAAACATATCAATGAGAGTCAAGTTTATCAACTATGGAATCTCAGATGCCAAAATATGCAGTAAATATTTTTCTTACCAGCTTCATCAGGCAAAATTGTTGAAGTTAAGGTTTTCCCATGAATAAGTTTTCCAGCTTCTTTTAGTTTTTCTTTTCGCCAAGAATCAACAGCCTCTGTTCAAAGAGAGAGCATCAACATGGTACCATAACTGGAATGACTCAAAGTATCAACAAATTAACAAAACAAAAGAACATAAATTTTTTAAATGTAAATGAATATCTATGTTTTCTGATCAAGAAGTTTAAGATACATCTGGACTTTGTGATTATTATTTTTACTTGCTAAGGATGGTGGAACTTTTGCGTTTCTACCTGTATATTATGCAAACGAATACATAAACACCATCTACAGCGATTACTCACTTCCAATAATAGTTCAGCTTACAAATAAGATGTTAGATTTTTTTCTTTAAAGGGACTTGAGAGAAGTTGGTTTCCAATGTCCATAAATTTTTACAGGTAAATCTCATGAAAAATGTACTTCTGTAGGTTCACTAGTCGAAAACCTAATTGGAGACGAGAACTTAAAGCAATGCTTTCACATCATCCAACCTTCCACCAAACCTCCTTACTGATCCAATTCCTTAAGGTGTTACTCTAGTATATCCAGTCTATCAAGGCATTTCCGGCGTACTATTTAAATCCTTTGGAAATATCTGAATACTTCTTAAGAACATGTAAAGAATTACATTAAGCTTCCCTTTTCTTTTTCTTCCTCAATTGTGGTTTGTGAGAAGGATCCATGATTGAAAGGTTGATTTCCAGAAGACTAAATTGAAAGAACATAATCTCCAACAACTAGGTTCAGAAGATGCAAATGTACATGAGAGGAAAAAAAAACTTCGAATTAGAGACAAGAAGTGGGACCTTGTGCTGTATTCCCCAACAAGTATTATTTGCATCTTACGAAAGTCACTTCATCCTACATCAAAAGCATGACCATGCTTTATTGAATCATCTCTTCCATAAATTTGGGGGCTTTAGTTGTGGTTATTAAGCTTATGCCAACTTTGAAGCATAAAGAGTTGTCGAAGAGAGTATTTCAAGTTCCAAGCAGGATGCTTAACCACAATGAATATGATCATCCATGCTCTATGATTCTTTTCTTTCATAAATATAGGGGCATTGGTTGCAGTTGTCAACCTTATGACAATTTTGAAGCATAAAAGAGCTCATGAAGAGAATGTATGCAATTGCAAGGATACCTAACCACAATGTTGAAAGCCTAACATTGTGAACCACCAACAGAACCCTAATCTCTAAATAATTTGAATCATTTACGCGTAAGGTGATAACTTAACTCTCCAAGTTCTGTTGGCATCACAGAGAGGTGAACTTTATTTGTTTTTTCTTAGTTGAGTGGATTTAAAGTTTAAACAGCAAATGTAGAAGGGATTGATTCATCCACAATCCTTCCTAACAATTTTTTTGAAGGATGTCTACCCCAGTACATCATTACTCCACCAACCCTCACCTAATTCTACCTTCTGAAAATTCTCTATGATCACTCATATTATCAAGACTTAGATCTAACATCGTCAAAATATAGCATTATACTTGTAGCTTCTAATGTAGTAATAAATCATCAAAGACTTTAACCTCCTAGATTATCAAAGCACAACTAAATCAACAGAAGGCATATCTATCAATCTTAAAGGTGTCCTTACCTCGTTGCTCTGTTGTGTTGGCAGCAGCACCCAAGCGTCTCAACCTATCAAGGATTTCAGATATCAACTTGTGTTTCAAATTCTTTGGCAAATCCAGCCCTGTGTCTTCACTTAATAATTTTTTCTTTAACTGTGGCACCTTCAACAAAAAAAGAATGTATCTATTATCCATCAATAACCCCAAAGACGGCAAAACCAACAATAATCTATGCACCCACTCAAGTCAAAGAAGATGCTGACAACCAAATTATCTTGAATTACTTCCAAAATCTAACATGGATCTTACCAGTCGAATGAGTTCTGTAGGTTCTGATGATTTTCGTATTCGAATTGACTCTTCCATTGTCCTAATCTGATCTGCACTATATCTAAATGCTGTAAAAGAATTGCAATACTTAGCCAGAACACAATTTGAGCAACAAAAATGCCAAAGTCTGCCAAAAAGATAACTAAGACGATCCACAATATATCAACAACAGGAGTCGACCATAGGTTCAAGCATTAACTCTGTGATTAATCAAACAAAGCTGCACACTTGTATACATTAATAGATCACATAAATCGAATATTGCTCACTGAAGGAAACAAATTATTCAACAATAACGAAATCAAGAATGTAACGAAACCAGAATGGGAAGGGTAATCAAGACCTAGATTTTTCCACAAGACCCACAAATTCGGCACAAAACATCCCAAAAGTAAAAACCCTTGATGGGTTTTCGAGAAAATTCAAGAATAGCAAAGGGCAATCAAGCTCTTACAGTTGTTAAAAGTATAAGTGTAGAGAGAAGTGTAGAGAGAATGGAGCACATAGAGAGCAACAACAATGTTGGTAGAACAAACAACCAGAGTTGTCCTCTTGTATGAAAACCTTCCATTCTGCATCAACTCTCTTCCCGCCATTTCTCTCTCTCCTCCTTGCTCCTTCAACTTCTACTCCATTCCATAATCACTCTCTTTCTATATACATATATATACACATAATGCATATGTCGCCTAGATATCTGCCTTTCTGTTGAAGCAAAATAAGAAACTTTGGGAATCGTTTAGTGGTGAAATTTGTTTGGTTTTGAATACATCAAAACGGGATCGATCGTTGCAATAGATCCCTTCTTCGGTCTGGGTAGCCTCGGATCAATCAAACAATACCTGGCTTAAGAGCGAAGCCAGTCAGACTCTGCAATTATGCTCTTTTATCAACTCACCGCCGCCGATAAAGATACCTGATTTTTAAAGGAATATATTTTTAATATTTTTGGAAATTGAAAATTTAGATTAAATGAATTTATTGTTAATTTTAAAAAAATTAAATAATAATGGTATAAAAAAATAGTGACACTTATGTGTCCCTGTCGTATGTTGTTAAATATATACTCTTCAGTTATCACATGTATAGTTTTTAGGTACTACTTACGTACAGAATAAAAAATTGACATCTTTAGTGAATAAGTAAATAATATTTTAAGATATACACGCGATATGTGAAGAGTATATACCTAATACCTATCACTAAATAGAAAGTAATACCTTAAGAGTAAGCACATGATACCTGAACAATACATATATAATATCATGTTTTAACATGGAAAAATAATATCTTAGAATATACACGTGATATATGAAGAGTACATATACAACACCAACCACTGGGGGCACGGGTCTAAGATTTGTACCCCAGGTGTATATAAGTTTTGCCATAAAAAAGTGCACCTTTGATAAAACAGAAAAACTCATTATATAACCTCAAGGATAATTCTTATGAGATGAAATCTTTTTTATCTAAATCAATTTTCACAAATCATATAAATTTGTTAATTGTGTGTTATTGATTGTCCATTTTACATAATAAGATCTGTTAGCCATTACCTATCCTTTATAAAAATTTGTTATCATTTTGAGTGTATGAAAAAGTAAACATAGGTTTGTGGGATGGAAAGTTAATGACAATATTGCTATTATCTTTTCCTTACTTTATTTGTTTAGTTTTAATTGCTTTTTTTTTTTTTTTTTTGACAATGGGTAATAATAAGGGGTCTTTCTGTAGTACATCGGGTGTATTGATACATCAAACTCTTCATCATTTTCAGTCATTAGATCTGAGACCATAGTTTACTTTGATCTTAATGATCTCAGATCTGATGGCTGAAAATGAGTGGAGAGTCTGGTGTATTAATACACCTAGTGTTAGAACTACCCAATAATAAGTAGGTGAAATTTGAAATCATCTGGAAATTTTGCTATTTAGATAGTTTCTATTCATTATATCCGAAGGTATACTTCCTTTTTTTCAATATTCTATTCAAGAATGTCCGTATAGATATGAACAAATTTTCCTTTGTTCATGTATTTTATCGTGCACAATTTTATTTTAAATAAGATTTAATCTTCGATCTTTTATGATTATTTATATATAATTTTACTATATGTATTGAAAACTATTTTGTATTTTAGAGAGGCAGTATTGAATAAATTGAACATTTAGTAATTCCTAATTTTATTTGCTTCCAAATTTTGTATACACCATCATCGCCAAACACAGCTGAACACATGTATATATATTTCAATATAAGTGCATTCCATACTATTATATGATAGTATTAAATTACCTTCTCCAATAAACTATTTTGTAGGTACTAGGCATGCAAACTTGTTACCAAAAATCTAATTCCTAAATATAGCAAGAGTATGAATATTAGAGCAAGTATAAAACAAAGGAAAACAATAATTAGACGATAGGAAAAAAGCAAAATTTATATGCAAGAAAGGAAAAAAATATAATCATAGACATTTAAAATCTAGAATTATGAATGGGTAAGGAAGAAGATTAGAGTATTCGAATGTAATGAGTTGGCCGGGATTAATTATCCTGCCATCGTTGAGGAGACAAGTCGTCAAATCTATCCTTCGGAAAATCTTGGGATTAATCAAAGTGGTGGAAGCAAACAGGGGACAAGCAATATGAACATCATAGACTCCCTTTGAATTCCATCCCTCGTTCATTATTTGAACTGTGTATTTTGGAATGTGGAGACCTGCAAATCCTGATCCCCATTGATACACTCGAATACTCCCTGGGTTACACTTTTTTTGAGATATTATCAAATTACCTGCATACAATTATCACTTGTAAATAATTAATTGTTGAGTGATTTGAATCTTCAAATAATCAAACTCATTAAGGAAAGAAATAATAAGGATTTGTGTTGAAAAAACGATAAAGAAATATCTTGTTGTAGTTTCTACTCAAATAAAAGAATTGAATTTCGATATATAAAGCGAGAATCATAAGAGAAAAGGTGAAAATACATACATGAAATAGTGAATGGCCAAGTGAGAAGGATGATGAGGCCAATGAAGAAATTTGCCATGAGAATTTGTTTGTGTGTGTGAAGAAGGAATCTTTTGGTTTTGAGCGTGAAGTGTAGTTGTTACATTTTAGGACGATTAATGTTTTCCTCAGAATTTTTTTTTTTTTTTTAGAAACTTTTGGGGGTCGAGCTGGTTGTGTTAAATCGGATGTCCCGATTAAATTTTGAAATTTGTGATGATTCCAAATATAGTCATTTGTGAAATGAATTAAACTTATCATTTTTTTAATTCAAGAAAAATATAATTGCCCTTTGGGGTGTTGGTGGTTCGAGGAGGTGGAACAAAATGATTTGGAATCACTAGATTTTTTTGGTATGAACTAAGAAATATGTTACTATTTAGTTGTAAGGTTAAAAATATTGATATTTATTTCTTTGAATTAAGTTTGGACCAAAAAGAGTGAATTAACCCAATAAACATTTTATATATAAATATATATATATATAAATTCAAAGGAGACTGTGTTCATTGTCCACAAAAGAAATTCATTCTCACTAACTCGTATATTAACTGAGTTGTAATAAATTGTTATATATTGGATATTATGTCTAATACCTCTGCTTTGTGTAATATATTATTATTTGATATTTCATTTTAATAAAATTAATTACCAAATTCAAAATATTGAATATTAGCTGTGATTTCAAGGGCAACCAAAATGGTAAAGTTATATATGTCACATACTCTTACTTATAATCTAAAAAGTTGGTATTTAATTGATTTTAATAACTAAACTGCTTAAAGTAAAATTTTGAATATCAATTTATTTATTACAACTATACAAAAATTGTTAACCACACGTGTTATTTACCCCACATTACAATTAATTAGTTGGGGTATGTATAGTCCCTCAAATTTAACCAAACAAGATATATAAAAAAAAATCAAAAAAATCTTCCCACCTTTTATGGTAGGACAATAATATTGTTAATTCCTTCGCGAAAAAACCACAGCATTAATATATCAATTTCATTTCTTTCCTGGTTCCTTTGAATACAGCTGGACTTAATAGCCCTAATGGGGTTGGGCCATTTAGCTTTGGTTTGGAAGCCCAATTTGTGTATTCATGGGCTCATATTGGGCTAATTAGAAAATATCAGAGTGTTAAATATAAATCGATCGATATATAGCTGTTTAATTGTTTTTTGTTTACTATGAAATTGCTATCCTAATTTTAATTGGTTGTAACACAAAGGACAGACATAAATTTGCCACTGGAAACAGACCTCAAAGCTTCCACACTAATATGACATTGTTGGTTTTGGGTTGAAAACCCACTTGAAATATTTTCCGTCATTATAAGCTCATAATCTTTGCCATAATTTACTCGATGTGATATTTATTTTACATTTGCAATAAAAAAATTTATATATTAAATAAATGACACGAGCATTGATGTTCATATTACATATATATTTCTGATTTGACCAACAACTTTTATAACAAGTTGCGTTAATCTCTAACAACTAATTTGGTTCTTCTCTTATGTAAAGAAGGAATAATGTTATTCACCTTGATTATTTACTTTTACAATCATGTATATATATATATATATATATATATATATATACAACAATACAATTAAGAGATATAGCCTATCTGCTATACAAGGAAAACTTAATCAAGTATCATATCAAATCCCTAAGTGTAAGCCCCAAGTTATGAGACGGAGTATGGGGACAAGAAAAAGTATGTCGGATGCCACTGTTCCGGAAAAAATGTTGAACTTTATTATTAGTGAATTCAGTGCCTCCATCATTGTGAAAAACTTTAATTCGACAAGAAAATTGATTTTCCACAAAAGCATGAAATTGAAGCAACACATCATAAGAATCAGACTTATGACGTAACAGATAAAGCCACGTAAATCTGGAAAAATTATCCACATATATGACATAACATCGGAAACCGAAAGCTGAGCAAACGGGTGCAGGTCCCCACAAATCACAATGAATTAAGCCCAAGACATTTTTTGACCGTTTATCATCCAAAGCAAAAGGTAAACGCTTGCTCTTAGCTTATTCACAAGAATCACAAATCACAGGTTTGGGTAATAAAGATGTAACAGAAATGCACCCAAGTTTATTTAAGAAAGTAACGATATCAAAAGAAACATGGTCAAGCCTGGAATGCCACAGTTCAAAAGAAGCTTTAGGATGTTGAGTTGCAACCAACGCTGACTGACCTCCATCCAGAACATAGAGACCACGCTCAAGCCGGCGACGAGCTAGAGTTTCTTTTGTTTCTCGATTCTGAATAGTGAAAGATTTATCAGTAAAAATCACATCAAGAGAAGAGTCAGTTGTCAATTTGCTTACAGAGAGCAAATTTTTAGTAATTAATTCATCTATATATATATATATATATATATATATATATAACATAACATCATTTGGAACTTGAATTTGGAGTTGAATCTTTTGAGTAGATCGATCTACTCCAAAATATTGATTTGATTTGAATTAGCATTAATTCTAGGGTATCAATGCCTTTTCATAAATTAAATGTTAATATCAAATATTTCTGTCAGAAAAACTTAATAATATTAGCATAACTTGGGGCTTACACTTAGGGATTTGATATGATACTTGATTAAGTTTTCCTTGTATAGCAGATTATGTTATATCTCTTAATTGTATTGTTGTGTGTGTGTATATATATATACATGATTGTAAAAGTAAATAATCAAGGTGAATAACATTATTCCTTCTTTACATGGTATCAGTCGGGTTATTTTCCTAGAAACACCGATCCTTTTCTTCTTCTCTTTTCCTTGCCATGGCATCCTCCTCTTCCACCTCTTCTGATCGATACTCTTCCATACTCCACCCTTATCCATATGCTTACCATTAAACTCTCTTCCTCGAACTACTTGCTATGACGAAGCCAACTCCTACCTTTCCTTACTAGCCAAGGGCTCATAAGCCTCGTTGATGGAACACGTCCCGTGCCGCTCCCTAAAGTGCTGGCAGCGGATGGTAAGATGATGCCAAAAAGTGTTTCAATCTTGGCACATGGATGATCAGAGACTTGTTAGTCTCTTGTTTTCCTCTTTAACTGAAGAAGCGATGGATGTTGTCGTCGGATGCACCTCTTCTCATGATGTTTGACTTTCCCTTAAAAGTACTTTTAGTCATAATTCGAAGGCGCGAGAGCTTCATCTCAAATACGAACTTCAATTGATGAAAAAGGGCACTAGTTCTGTTGTAGATTTTGCCCGTAGTCGATTTACGATCAACTTTCGACTATCGGACGCCCCGTTGATGACACCGACAAAGTCAATTGGTTTCTACGAGGTCTTGGTGCTTCATTTACTGGTTTTTCAGCTCAGATGGCTCTTACTCCATTGCCACCCTTTCATGACTGGGTTGTCAAAGAAGAGAGTTTTGCTCTCTTCCAGCATTACTGGAACAACTTCTCCAATATTTGCGGCTGCCTTTGCTGCCCATACACAGTCTCCGAATTCACGCCCTCTATCTCGTGGTCATGGAAAACAAGGTGGTCGTGGTCGTGGTTCCGGACAGCGACGTGCCCCACACTGTCAAATATGTCCAACAAATGGCCACTATGCTGATGTATGTCCGGACAGGTTCACACGCAACGGGACACCTACCAGCACCAATCTTGCTGAAGCTTTCTGAGCTGGTTGCAAGATTTCAGACACTCCTGTCTCTGATTGGTACGTAGACACTGGGGCCTCTGCCCATATGACTCCCAGCGTGGCCTAGATGGAGTCTTCCACATCTTACACAGGTTCAGATACTGTTATAGTGGGTAATGGTGCATGTTTATCAATATCTCGTGTTGGTACTTGCTCTGTTTCTGATCGAATCCGTTTATCTGATGTTTTGGTTGTTCCGGGAATTACTAAAAATTTGCTCTCCGTAAGCAAATTGACAACTGACCATTCTCTTGATGTGATTTTTACTGATAAATCTTTCACTATTAATTCAGAATCGGGAAACAAATAAAACTTTAGCTCGCGATCGGCTTGAGCGTGGTCTCTATGTTCTGGATGAAGGCCAGTCAGCGTTGGTTGCAGCTCGATGTCCTAAAGCTTCTTTTGAACTGTGGCATTCTAGGCTTGACCATGTTTCTTTTGATATCATTGCTTTTCTTAAATAAACTTGGATGCATTTCTGTTACATCTTTATTACCCAAACCTATGATTTGTGATTCTTGTGAACAAGCTAAGAGCAAACGTTTACCTTTTGCTTTGGATGATAAACGGTCAACAAATGTCTTGGGCTTAATTCATTGTGATTTGTGGGGACCTGCACCCGTTTGCTCAGCTTCCGGTTTTTTTATGTTATGTAATATTTATGGAGGATTTACAGATTTACATGGTTTTATCCGTTACGTCATAAGTCTGATTTTTATGATGTGCTGCTTCAATTTCATGCTTTTGTGGAAAATCAATTTTCTTGTTGAATTAAATTTTTTCACAGTGATGGAGGCACTGAATTCATTAATAATAAAGTTCAACAATTTTTCTAGAACTGTGGCATCCGACATACTTTTTCTTGTCCTCATACTCCGTCTCAAAACAGCCGAGCTGAACGGAAGCACATACATGTTACTGAAACTGGCCTTGTCATGTTGTTTCACTCACATGTTCCCTTAAAATTTTGGGTGGAATCATTCAGTAGTGCTGTATATGTCATTAATCGTCTACCCTCTCGAGTTCTTCATGGAAAATCACTGTTTAAATTATTGTTTTCTACTATTCCAAACTATGAGAATTTTCATCCATTTGGGTGCCGAGTTTATCCATGTCTTCGAGATTATGTTGCAAATAAGTTTAAGCCACGAAGTGCACAGTGTGTTTTCATAGGTTACGGCAGTTCTAATAAGGGGTTTCGATGTCTTGATCCTTCTACCTCTCGCACATATATTTCTCGACATGCTAAATTTGATGAATTGTATTTTCCCTTATCTGATTCTCCTGATAGGCTTAATTTATCCTCACTTCCAATCTCAGAGTTTTGGGAACCTGCTAGCTTACATGTTCCGTCTACGACTACAGTCTTGTCTGTCTCATGACCTCAAAAGTCTGTTAGTCCTTGCATCATTTGTGAAGATTCTTTACTGCATAACCAACCTGGCCGACAATCACCTCCCTCAACGACCTCATTACAACAATTGTCGCCAGAACCTACTCCTCACCCGCCAACTTTGCCTCTTGCCCAAGCTCCGCCCGCAGACCCAGCACCGTCACATCATATGCAGACTTGATCCAAGTCAGGTATTTTTAAACCACGACATATTACTAATTATGCTCAGACAGCTCTCTTCGTTGGACTTCTTGCAGCTAGTGAGCCGCGTGGAATAAAATCAGCATTAAAACGACCTGAATCGGTTGCAATCAATAAATGAAGAGTTGTTCACTTTGCATTTGAATCATACATGGGATCTTGTGCCTCGTCCACCTGGGCACAAACATTATTGGCTCCAAATGGGTTTTTCGCACTAAATTCTTGGCGGATGGCTTTATTGATCGTCATAAAGCTAGACTGGTAGCCCAAGGCTTCACTCAACTTCCTGGTTTCGACTATACCCATACTTTCAGTCCTGTTGTGCGTGTCTTAATGACTCGAGTTATTCTCTCTCTTGCTGTGTTAATCCGTTGGGTACTTCATCAATTGGATGTCAAAAATACTTTTCTACATGGTGTTTTATCGAAGCCTGTTTATATAGAACAACCTCCTGGTTTTGTGGATCCTCACTTTATGAACCACGTATGTCGTCTCAAAAAGGCATTATATGGCCTTAAACAGGCTCCTCGTGCCTAGTTTCAACTGCTAAATGATTTTCTCTTAAGCATCGGTTTTATATGCAGCCGCTCAGATTCATCTTTGTTTATCATCTTCCGAGGGGCTTCTATTCTTTATCTACTTGTATATGTAGATGATTTTATCCTCACAGGCAATTCTACAGAGCTTCTGTCATCTTTTATTACTCAATTGGGTCGTAAATTTGCCATCAAGGATCTTGACAAGTTGAGCTATTTTTTGGGGCTTGAAGTTACATATACCTCCAATGGCATATTTCTAAATCAAGCAAAGTATGCTAGGGACATTCTTCACCGAGCACATCTGGAGGACTCCAAGCCTGTCTCCACGCCCTTAGCTGCTGGTTGTCAGCTTCCTTCTACTGGTACATTGTTCAAAGATCCTACACTCTATCACTCTATAGTTGGAGCCCTCCAATATCTCACACTCACTCGCCCTGATCTCTTATTCGCTGTCAATCTTGTCAGTCAGCATTTGAATCAACCTACCACTGAACATTTTCAGCTGTTAAACGTATCCTTCGTTATATAAAGAGTACTCATTCCTACGGTCTCACATTCTCTTTTGGCTCTACGTCATCTCTCATTGGATATTCTGATGCTGATTGGGCTCGTTGTGTGGAAACGCGACGTTCTACTTATGGACTACTCAATCTTCCTTGGTGGCAATCTAGTGTCATGGAATGCTAAAAAACAGCCTACCATCTCTCGTTCCAGTTGTGAGTCGGAATATCGAGCCCTTGCAAATGCTACTTCGGAATTTGTTTGGTTAACTCAGCTTCTTCGGGAACTTCATGTTGTAGCTACTTCTCGACCTCTTCTTTATTGTGACAATAATAGTGTTGTTTTCCTCAGTTAAAATCCGAGTGCTCATAAACGAGCAAAGCACATTGATATTGACTACCACTTCGTTCACGAACTTGTTTCTAGTGGCAAGCTTGATACTAAGTTTGTTTCCTCTGATTTGCAAATTGCGGACATTTTCACCAATGCCCTATCCCGCCCGTTATTCGAATTCTTTCGTGGCAAGTTGCGCGTTGGTCCACATCCCACGTCTTGCTTGAGGGGGGATAATAGTAAGAGATAATATTAGCATAACTTGGGGCTTACACTTAGGGATTTGATATGATACTTGATTAAGTTTTCCTTATATAGCAGATTAGGATATATCTCTTAATTGTATTGTTGTGTATATATATACATGATTGTAAAAGTAAATAATTAAGGTGAATAACATTATTCCTTCTTTACATTTAACACATGAGGTGTATTATAATGTGATTAAACATAAGATGTAACGCAAAATGTAGCAAAGGGTCCAATCAACTATCAAAAATTATCTTTAACTCCACAAAGACAGTCTTGATATGTTGGTGTATTTCCACGATTTGAATATATATATATATATATATATATATTTATTATTATTTATTCAATTCAATAAATTATCAAAAAATAATATTCACTCTCGATCAGAATGTTGCAAATCAAGCTGAATTTTATTTAGACATTAGAAATACAACTTGTTCAGAAATAAAGATCTTAAGTACGTACGATGAAGTCATGTCTGAATACATATATAAGTGGCAGATGAATCGACAAAAGAAGAACATAACATAACATTATTCACACAATTTACAACACCAGAAATGATCGATCGCCTTCTTCACGTTAATATCTCCTCCTTTTATGAAGCAATAACAAATGATTATCAAATCCTAATGGCCCTCAAAACTATATATATATATATATATATATATATATCTCCAATAAATTCTCATTAGTGCATGCTATATGATCCTATCGCGTAATCTTGATACATTTGATCTCCAAATTGATCGTGATGAAGCATAGTCGTCGAGTCCCACGATGTTGAACTGCCATCGAATTCGTTAGACCACCAAGCCAGATTGTGATCTTTTGATCCCTCCATTTCTTTTAAACAATCAATTTCAACTCTCTGATTTTCTGCTGGAAGGAAACTAGACGATCTATTATTGAGCAAATCGTCGAGTTCAGCTTGATTGAACAAACCCGAACTCATCTGATGAATTCCAACGTTTTGCTCCATAGAATCCGATTCAAGAACATTGCTACGGTGATCAGTAATTGGATTTTCAACTTCATGGTTCTTCAGATTGCTCGAAGGGTTATAATCTTGGTCGAGAGAAACTGGGGCAGGTGGTAATTGGTGCATTAGAGTGTTTGGATTCTCATTCATGGAGTTTAGGGTTTGGATCATCTTCTGTTGAAGAGGGTTCAGTTTGGGCCAAAGAGCAGGGTTATTGTAGTAGGAGATAGGGTTTTGAAGGGTTTGAAGATGCATGTGGAGTTGAAGCCTTTCAAAGGCTGAATTGCTCATGTTTTGCAAATTATAGGCTCTATCTTCTTCACTAGCATCTTTAGGCTCGATCGAGACTCGATTAGTGTTCGTTTGTTTCCGCCTTCCCAGCAATTTCTTCTTCAGCCTGGTGTTCCAGTAATTCTTGATGTCATTATCTGTTCTACCCGGTAGCTGAGCAGCAATGATCGACCATCTAATTTCAAAAAAATTAAAGGGAATTAATATAATCATGATCAGATTCAAACAAAGTTTAATTAAAGCAATAAAAATAATAATTAAAAACATCAAAACCCTAGAAAAATACTAAATATTCTTGATCATGAATAAGGTGGAAAGAAAGAGTATAAATGGATAAGAACATAAAAACCCTCAATACAAATTTAATTTCTGAAGAGATCCCATGTGAATTAAGGATTAAATTATAAATAACTAAAAAGAATCATGTACAAAGGAAAAAAGACAAGTACTTTTGACAAATTTCATCTCCAAGTATTATATATCTGTGTAGAATCTCAGTCTATGCATGTGCAAAGAGGCCTAACTTGTCTCTCTATGTATACATATGTGTGTATTCATTCATATGCAAATTAAAGATCAGATAATAATTAACACTGATAAATACCTGCTTCCAATACTGATATAGAGGCTGCAGATAATGTTGTCTTCTTCCTCAGTAAATCCACCATGCTTGATATTAGGCCTCAAGTAATTAAGCCATCTCAATCTGCAACTCTTCCCACATCTCTTTAGCCCTGTGAGAAAAATTCCCAGAAAATCAAAACATCGAAATTAAACACATACATACATAAGTTAATTATGATCACAACAACTGGAACATTAAGTACCAATTTTCTGAGGAAGAGCAATCCAATTGCCACCAGTGCTGTATTTTTCGATATAAGCCTTGAGCTTAGCATCTTCTTCAGGAGACCATGGTCCCCTTTTCACATTAGCTTTGTCACAGCAAGGAGCTCTTCCCATCTTGTGTGCTGAAATATAATTTCTCTGATCAAAGCGAATTTGATTGATGAAGAATTCTTGATGTTGAAAAATGTCAGAAGAGAAGACCTGTTTTTATAGGTTGGAAGATGATGATGATGATGTGATACTTGAAGAAAAGAAAAGGTAGAGAAGAAATATTCCTTTCTAGGGTTTGTGCAAAAGGTCTCTCATACATTTGGATTAGTGATCATTCATAATATTTTATTATTATGGGATTATTTTTTATCTACAATCTGACAACGAAGTACACAAATTTCTCTGGAGTATGTATATTAAATTCATTTGCTTTTTGGGGTTTGCAATTATTTAATTGTGTGCCACACAAAAAATTTAATTAATTAAGAGAGAAGCATATATCTGTATATCCTCTTGTTTTGTCCACAACTCCTTTGAAATGTTCGATTATATATTATTGAGGCGTTTTACTTTAAATGGGGTTGAGTAGAGCTTATCCCTAAACTAACTGATAATCAAAAGAATTAAGATGTAATTATAATGTTATAATTATGAACAATCATGGAATTATATATAAGTCACAGTTACTTATACACTAGTACTTTCTTGGGATATTGACGAATGAACCATCTAATTGGGAGAAATATTTAGGACTTGTTTTATTCGTGTAACATTAATATGATGCATATGGTTCTATTATTCTACAGAAAGATGGTTAATGTTTGTATGGAGATTTAATTGAAATAATTACCTGTAAGGAACGAGGGCTCAAAGTTAATTATCAAGATTATATGGTTATTTAACATTAATGCTTCATTCTTGAGCTATTAAATTAGGTTTTAGACAACTAATTTTTAAATAATTGATCAAAAGTATAATTATAAGAATTATTAAAGAACAAAAGAATTGTTGTCGAAATATAACATTTTATCTCTCCAAATCTAAAGCACTATTTAGACTGAAACCACAGAATTTGAGGTCGAGAGAGCTAGAGCAGAGATGTGCATTATTTATTTCGATTTTGTCGAGAGAAACTATTCATATTACTGGAATTATTTTTCTTTTAACTTCTCAAACCTGCTAAACTATTCAAGTTCAACAAAAACTTATATACTCTGGGTACATAGGGCACGGATCTAGGTGTTACATACATGCTCTTTAGGTGTTATATATATACTCTATAGGTGTTATGGTTTTTGGTATTATAAATATACTCTACAGGTATCATATGTATATAAGAGTATACATATGATAGCTATAGAGTATATATTTAACATCATATGATAATTAATTTGGGAGCACCATGCCCTGAGCACACAAGTGTCACTCTTCAAGTTTTTGCAGTTTACTGATTAACCGAACTTTTTTTTTTTTTTTTGCACATTGCCCATCAAATTTATAAATCGCTGCAATTTACTTTTTCAGCCTTTAAATTTCCCAGAATTCCTTTTAAACATAATTTATTTGAAATGACAAAATATAAATGTTACATTTTAAGAAACCAATTCAAAGAAATTAATTTTATTTGAAATATTAAAATTATAATTGCTAAAATATTGTTAAAAATAATTTCTTGGAGATATTGAACTTATAAATATATTTTGTCAAAATATTATCTGAGTTAAAATTAAATAAAAAACACTTTTAACAAAAAAAAATTATACTTTGCACCCATTATTAAAAATAAAATTATAAAAATATCTAAAATTTAAAACTACCTATACGGTATACCGAAGGCTCTTTATCCGGATTTTTAATATTTCAAATTAAATAATTATTTAAACATACTTCTTACTTTTAATTTTACGTTTAATAAAATATATTGTTTCATTAAGGATATTTTGGAAATATGAGAATTTAAAAATGGAAAGTGCAACCGTTTGAGCAATTTAGTAGTTATTTGTGTGGAGTCTGAATCTCCTATTATATTTGGTATTACATCTCCTGTTACATAATATTTAATACATGTGACGTATTATTTAGTGATGTCATTGAATACACGTGACGTATGGTGATTGATTTGGAAGAGAAGAAGTAACACCAAATGTAACGGAACATCTCACTCCATTTGTGTCCAACCCAAATTAAAAAGAAAGAAAAAATTAAAGTTGTAAATAAAGTGCAAAAATTTGGATAGTTATTCGATTAAATGTAATTATCACAAAAAAAGTACGAAGGTTTGTCAATTCTTGAAGTGCATTCTTTCACCTAACGAGATTCTTAGCTACTAATTGTCTCCCCAAATCGCTTGGTCATGACTAGGAATTATGATATATCAAATCAATTATAAGTCAAAATATACTGAATTAAAATATGTTTCAATGAATATGGTTTTGAATTAATAAAACTTAACAAACTTGGTTACGCGCGTTCTTATCTGAAGTTCATAAATATACACATCAACCCCCTATTAACCCATAGAGGTTTTTAATATATTGTGTAATCAAATTAGGATAATAAACTCATGTTTATTAATTATCTCCAACAGTATTCCACTTTCGGCGGTTGCAACATTGCAAAAATATTTATGTTAAGATTATATCGAAAGATCCACGACACAATATTAATTTCTTCAAAAACACGTTTTGTGATGTCAGGTTTATTTGATTATGAAGTTTCACCACAAAACAAGCAAACTTTGCATTAAATTTCTCAAGCCTTTTCTGTTTGTCTTCCAGTAATTGTAATTCAGACCAGTGGAAAAGCTAATATTTGATCTTTCCACCTCGTAACATTTATTGTCTTCTCATGAATCATTCAACGCCTCGAAATTTCCATGTTAATTTCCCAAATAATTATTAGAGACTAACTAATTAATGTTTATAGAAGAACTCATCAAATTTAAAAAGTTGGATAAAATTAACAATTTGTTGCTCAAAAACTTCAACCGACGTCCTTCAATTCTAGTATAATTAATGAAATAAGAATAGTCTCCTTTCCCGAACTTAATTATAAATTGTTGGTCTTAAATGACAGTAGGCTTAGAGGGGTGAATAAGTCTACTCAATTTTCAAACTTTTTCTCCTAAAGACTTAAGTCCAGAAGCAGTAACCTTTTGAGAGGTTACTTCGGAGTTATCAGAGTTATATTGCGGAATCTTTCTTCAATTGAAAACACAAGTATGGAAGATGTGCATCTGATATTGGATATGCAGTTAGAAAGGTAAGCACAAACATATGCATAGATGTACAGAGGTTCGAAAGTGGAGTAATCCTTCTACATCCTCTCTGCCTCTTCTCAAGAGGGAACTTTGTTAATCGTGTTGATTTACATAGACATATCTATTACAACACAAACTTAACAAATGAGTAGCCTACTCACAGCTGCTTGTCTACTCTCCTATCTGACCCACATAAGATCTTACTTGACCCACACAGGATCCTTACTTTCTTCTTCAGAAAGTGAACAACTTGTCAACACCCCAGTCCTAGCACTAAGCACTCCGAGACAGTCCTTAAAATGTTTGTCTTTTTCTTCAACTGGATGCAGTAAGGTTCGGCTTCTTTTGCAGGTTTCTCTGTTGTAGCTTGCTACATGACTGAATGACTGAGTAAACTAACGTTTCTCTTTACACTGTCTTTTCTTCTCTTCTTTTCCCCCTCTTTTTTTTTTTCCGCACGCTTCTCTCTTATTTTTACTTTCTTCAATCTTCTATTTATAGATGTAGGAAATTTGCCCGTTGAAGGTGGGTAGATTTTCAGCATTTAATGCGTCGTTCACTTTTTGATACACGCCAGCCTTTTTGCTTTCTACGTGTCTTCATTTGATTGGCTCCGTTCCTTTTCTCTCTACCGGTAACTTTTAGCTTTCTTCCCATGTTTGCTTTGTAGCTTCCTTCTCGTGCTTGCTTTGGAGCTTCCTTCCCAGACTTGCTCTGTCAGGTGGCTTGAAACTTCTATAGCTTGCTTTGTCATGGTCTCTTCCAGGTAGCTTCCTGTCAGCCGTCAGGTAGCTTGTTGCTTGCAGTATGCTTTGGTATGGTCTCTTCCAGATAGCTTTCTGCAGTAAACAATATTCTTTTAGTTTACTGGATTCCTTTCACCATTCTCTGCAGTGTCCTTTCTTTGAAGCTTTCTCTGTCGTATCTTCCTGCAGTAACCTTGTTGCAATAACTTTATAAGATAGGTTATGCTTATTGATTGATGATTACTTTTCTAAGGTTTTGTCTCATCAAATAATACTCAAATATTTCCTAACATAAATATCTAATGATTTCATAACAATTAATAAATAGAAATTTGTTGTTTATATGATAAAATAAGTTAATAATGAGTCGCTGATCACGGCATAACCAAGTAGTCGTGCTGGCATAATCCCTGTTGTTGCTTTAAGACACCCTAAAAGCTAACAAGTTGGTTAGGGTTTTATTGTATTATAAGAAGAAGATGAATTAGAAAAGCAATTAAGTGGAAAGAACAATGCATTAATGCCCTAAAAAATTGAAAAGTGTAGCCCCATTGATTGACCTTGTTTGCTTCCCTACTTTAATATTTGTCTCATAATTAAATATATAAAATAAGACGAATGAGATGGTCCAGAAACGCACTTGATAAAAATTACAAGGGAAAAATGTCAAAATTTCATTATTAATTAATTAATTAAGACATACTCAGATCTTTAGGAAGAAGGAAAACATGCTTCTGTTTGTCTTTCTCTCAATGTTAGAATCTCTCTCTCTCCATTGACACTCCATTACATATCACCTAAGCTAACATCATGACCAAAACCTATATTATCATCATCATTACTACCTTTTAATCTCTTCTAATTAATTAGTACCTCTATCTCTTACATTAACAATTTTATTCCTCATTAATTACAAAGATTATGTATTATATTGGTAAACATAGAAATAGGGAAAACTCATTTTCATCCTTCCCTTAGTCCGGTAAAAATGCACTTTCAGTTTTGATCCTGTAATTGACAATTTCGTTTGATTTTGGTCCTTTTTTTCGTCGGATCTTCGATTTTCCGGCCACATTACGACGAGTGCACTACACTCTCCCCCAACCTGTAGCCGGAAAATAAAATATTTAGGGAAAAATGGATCAAAATTGAATGAATTTTTCAATTACAGGACCAAAATTTGACGAATTTTTCAATTGCATAACCAAATTGAAAAGATGCATATTTACAGGACTAAAAATAGACAATAGCTTCTTGGGAAGACAAAAAATAAGTTTTTCCCGTAGAAACTCTTCACATCATGACATCATACATGTTTGGTTTTTTTCTTTTTTTTAAATCAAGCTAATCTCTATCTATATAATGTGAAAATAGGCTACTACTCAATCTTAAACTAGTCGATTCCGAATTCAAATTAATTGTTAAGATTAACGGCCTCATAAACTTTATTAATAATATTTACCATTTTCAACAAGCTTTTGACAAATTGAGACCGACAGTTTCACATTCCATTATTTCCTATAAGTCATAAATAAATCATGCAAGAAAACCCTGATTTCACATCTAACATGCTCGATCGATTCTCAAATAAAGCATATGTACATTTATGAATTGAGTTTTTCTATACAAGTACACTACACATGTATTGATGCACAAATGTAAATTAAACTAACAAACTCTCATGGAATTAATTATATCAATGATCTTAATTTAGACTTTGAGAGCCATTGTAAATTTTCATTTATTAATAAAAAATGTGTAAATTAAGACAATTAATTGCAACCTACTTAACACCCCCCCCCCCCCCCCCCCCCCGCATCCCCTAAATATTGTGACAAAAAAAGATAAACTAATTACTCTAAATTCTACTTTCTTCAAATAGAAAAAAAAAATCACAAATAATTAATCAGATATTAAATATCTTTTGGCAATGTCGAATTTTACAACTTCTAGATGATCAAAGGCTAGAGTTGAACCCTCAAGTAATCAGTGTTATGACTTCTTCAAATGTAAACTTATAATATTAATAGCTAGCTGACTTAATTAATCTTATGAGCAGTTGAATTTTTTTCAAACTTTATGCAACTTATATGTATGATCTTGATTCTTGCCTCAATTTCTATATTATTTTTCCAAGCTCCAAAGTGGAGCTAGTGATGATCTCTTATCCTTCCATTATACCATGCATGCATAAACTAATTAATATTATGTCCAGATTACATAGTGTACTTTAAATGAAGTGAAAAAAACATATATATAATATGCAAATCATATTTTATCAGAATATTATCCACTTGTCAGAATTTACACATAGCAGTCTTCCTCTATGAGTTGACAAAGACACATAATTAACACAATAATGCACCTGTGCACAAAACGTCAACAATTTATTATTCTTTGAAACTTTGAAGCAGACTGTAATGACTTATATGTATTTGTTTAATCAAATGTGAATATCAAAATCGAAGTGTTATTATCTCAAATCACTTTTTGTAAAATAATCAGTAAAAAAATCAACAAAAAGACACAGTTGTTGAGCTCAAATAGAGGCCCAATTCCCTCAATTAACCAATTGTCAACCCCTCCCTTGATTAACAAATCCATATATCTCTATTGGCATCCAATAAATTGACTTGGCCCTTATCACCTATGGAATTATTATTTATGTTTCATTAGTCTAAAGTATTATTGTTTCAAAATAAAATTAAGCATGTATCAATCCATGAATACAGAATAGATTGCTAATTTAGTAACTCGACCAGGTTTTGAGCTTTGAAAGAAAATTTAAATTGCCATATAAAATTAATATATATTTGAAACGAATTTCAGGGGTTCTTGAGAGGTTGACTTATAGAACCATTTCATGGTAGAGTATTAGGTCTAAAGGATAATGACAATAAGTGAATAAAGAAAGAAATTGAAGAGCAAATAGGATTTATTTGAAGATGGTGTCACTATATTTGACCTCCAACATTGGTCAATCCAGTTGGTGAGGCCAATAAAGTAGAAACAATTCAATTACTATAACAATTGCCAAAAAGATTAATTGCATGCAGAAAATATCAAGAAAACATGTACAACTACAGAATTTCTCAATTTTCAATGTCAAAATCTTTTGGGGTAGATATAAATTCGGAGATTTATAGAAATGCAGAAAATATCACGAAACATGTAGAGTATTCAAACCAAGTTCATACCAAAAAAAAAAAAAAGAAGAAGAACCTTTTAAAACTGAAAATAAAAGGTACTAGCATTTAATTTACATATTAGGATCACGTTTTCTTTGTTTCCAAGAACTTTTCTTTGATCTTCTGGAGCCTGATCACTGCACCATTCATATTAATCCTCTCTTCAGGTTCTTCCTTTGAACAATCAAGAGATAATTCCACCAATGAGACTAAACAAGAACTATATTGACTGTTAAATTCCTGAAGATTTGGATCAACAACTTCCATTAAAGAGTTGGGATAAGCTGCTTTCACCCATTGCCTGAGGCTTAGATTGTCACCAAATAATTCGCTCGTTGGCTTTCGTTTTGTGAGTACTTCCATCACCATTATTCCATAGCTATAAACGTCACCAGCCGTTGATATTGTGCCCTCCGAACCATACTCTACATGATATCATCAAAGCATAAGCCAATCATTATGTTTTGTTTAGTGTTAAATTGGATTGGATCGTTTCAAGTAACAGGTTTGAATCAGTCATTTGTATAAAAAGGGTAGCTTCAGACAGTATGATTGTCTGAATTTTTTACAAGCATGTCTGAGAAAAACATGAATAATAACTGTATCTTGACATGCTTTTCATGTTTAATAGAAACTAAAAGAATTCATGAAGGTTGCATACCTGGGGCGATGTAGCCAATAGTTCCAAGAGTCTTTGTCTGTGCAGTGGTTTTGTTCTCAGCTAATATCTTAGAGATGCCAAAATCACTAACATGAGCAACCATATCAGCATCAAGAAGAACATTTCCAGGCTTTAGATCACAATGAACAACAGGAAAGTCATATCCATGGTGAAGATAATCCATTGCCAATGCTACATCAAGCATGATATCGATTATCTGAAAGAGATCCAAGACGTAGTCATGTTCATACAACCAGCTCGCAAGACTTCCATTAGGCATAAATGGCAGAACAATGGCTCTGAGGTTGTCATTTGAACATGTTGTGATAATCTTGACAAGATTTCTATGCCTTATTTGTTTCAGTACATCACATTCTGCATCAAATCTTCTCTGTGATTCCTCATCGTCCAAGTTCAGAACCTTTATCGCCACTATAGTTTCATCAGACAAAGTACCTTTGAAAACAGAACCAGAACCTCCAATCCCAAGTAGATTTGCTTCACTAAAACCATCTGTTGCCTGCAGAATTTCGCGATAGGTGATTGTCTTATGAGCCACATTCCCTGGTAGCTCAATGTCCTCCTGTTTTGTCGTTTTTCGTCTTTGTATCATCCAGATTGACAACAGGATAGTTATCAATGTAACTGACACAATCACTGGAACAATTATTCTGAGAATATGTCTTGATCCCCTTGGACTCTTTCTAGTTGGACAAAGTGAAACTGGAAAGCCACATAAATCTTTGTTCCCTTCGAAAAACTGAGGAGAAGAATTAGAGAAAATGCCACCTGTTGGTATTGCACCCTCAAGATGGTTATATGACACATTGATTTCTTTAAAGTATGATAGCTTTTCCAGGGACTCTGGTATACTACCAGATAAGTTATTCGAAGACAAGTCCAAGAATTCCAAGCTTATCAAGTTTCCAAGTGAGACAGGAATGGAACCTTGGAATGAGTTGTTTGAAAGGGAAAGGTATCTTAAATATTGAAGTTCCCCTAATGTACTTGGAATTACACTAGAGAATTGGTTGCTTGATAGATCTATTCCTTCAATGTTCTCCAGCTTTTCAATGTCTGAAGAAAGCCCACCTCGGATCACATTGTTCGAAACATTCAGAAACAACATGCCACTAATGTTCCATAATCCTACAGGCAAGCTTGATGTCAACCTATTGTAACCTAGCATCAGTTTCTGTAATCTTCGGAGATTTCCTATGCAGCTTGGTATGGTTCCTGAAAGAAAGTTTTCAAAGAGGTTTATCTCACCTAGATTCACTAAGCTACATAGTTCAACTGGTATATGCTGTTCTAACATGTTCTTACTTAAGTAAATCCTCTGAAGCTCTTTAAGATGGCCAATCTCCTTAGGTATATTTCCTGTCAAATTGTTTCCATTCAAGACCAATGATATCATGCTGCTCATGTTTCCAATTCCTCTTGGAATTTGTCCATAAACCTCAGCATTCTCTAGGTTAAACATTTGGATAGAGCTTGAAAGGTTCTGAACAGAATCAGGTAGACTTCCATTAAGAGGGTTGTTACCTACTATAAGAAACTGAAGTGTTCTGCATTCTACCAAAGAACTGATGAATCGAAGGTCGAGCTTCCCTGGTTCATTAGTAAGCTGATTGCCTGCCAGGTTTAGGAAAACGAGATCTCTGAGATCACCCAAGTTATTAGGCACTGAACCAACAAAGAAATTGTAGGATAATTCTAGCTCCATTAGTTTTGAAGCATTTGTAATAGCTAATGGTATTTCTCCTACTAGTAAATTGTCTGCTAAGTATATTCCTTCAAGATTCGGAAGATGAAGACCAACAGTTCCAGGGAGTTCCCCTGACAGGCTGTTATCAGTGAATGCGATGTATACTAAAGAAGATAGGTTGAAAATGGTTGGAGGGATGTCACCTGTAAGGTTGTTATAATCGAATCCCAGCATCTTCAAGTTTGATAATCTTCCTAGTTCATGGGGAATGAGCCCTCCTATGCGGTTTTCTACACATCCTATGTATTCCAAGGTTGAAATATTTCCAAGTGATGGAGGAATAGTGCCATTTATTTGGTTTCCAGTCATGTATAACCTTTTGAGTACTGACAAACAGCCTATGTTTCTAGGAATTTGTCCTGTCAAGTTGTTGCGAGAAAGGTATAACGATTCCAGCTTTGTGAATCGGCACAAACTGGAAGGAATCTCTCCAGTAAGTCTATTGGAAGAAAGATCAATGGACTCAAGTTCAAGAAAACCATATTCTCCATCAAGCAAGAACGAACCGGATAAGGTGTTGTTTGAGAGATATAATCCATGAAGAGATGAAATGTTGAAAATGGATGAAGGAATTGGACCTGTGAATCGATTGTTGGAGAAATCCAGCTCTATTAGGCTGCTCATATTGCCTACTTCTCTTGGAATCTCACCACCAATGCTGTTTCCATTCAAAATCAGCCTCTCAATCCTGGAATTATTTCCAATGGAATGATGAACAGAACCTGTAATGTTATTGCTTGTCAGGTTCAGAATTCTGAGTTTTGGTGCAATCCATGCATCTCCCCACAGTTCTCCATTGAAATTATTATGTCCTAAAGATATTGTTTCAAGACTTCTGCTTTGGAACAAATCCAAAGGGACAGTTCCTTGGAGCTGATTGTTATGAACATCGACAACTCTGAGTCGAGGCAGGTGGCCGAGGCCACCCGGAAAGCTGTCATGGAAAGTGTTGTTGCTAAGATGAAGTGTCTCAAGAAAAGATAGATTTGCTATTGATGGAGATATTTTTCCTTCAAGATTCATACTCGAAAGGCTCAGGGCAGTGACCCTTTGCCTTTGGGGGCTGCAGGTGACTCCAATCCAGCTGCAAAATGAAGCATTGGTGGTCCAGTTATGAGACAGCACACTGTCTGGATTTGTTATCTCATTCTTGAAATCCAACAAAGCTAACTGATCTGTCACGTTTGAAAGAGATGCAGACAGTGAAACAACAAAACAGTTTGTGAAGAGTATAATGAGGAGAAGAAGAAGAAAGACAGCCATTGGAAGGCTTTTAGGATGTGTCATAAAGAATAACATAGAATCTGAACTTTATGAGTATGATCAGGTTGATACTATGTTTTTGTCTTCCTTTGAGAATTTGGCAGGACATGATCTGATTAGTTTTGTAATTGTTCACGTTTTAGGATAAGGTTTATGATTGATTTTTCAAATGTTTCACATTATAAACATCCTGCCAAATTGTCAAACGAAAAAAGATAATTAGTCAAAGATTTGTTCGGTCAGAAATGATACTATATTTAGTATTCAATATGATGTGCTAAAAGCCAACTTGCAACTCCCCACCCGCCTCATTTAATTGTTTTCATACAACCAGTTCAATAATTGAGTTCAAACTGTTGTCTTGTAACAAGATTATCATCTCTACTAAGGGTTAACTTGATAAGTCAGTTCTACAATTAAGAGGGTGTTTGGCTAAGTTTATAAGCTCCTTAAAGAGCTTATAAGATGTTAAGTGCTTATAAGCTCCTCAAATGTGTTTGACTAACTTTTAAAAATAAGATCTCATTTTATGAGCTTATAAGATGTAAGGAGCTTATAAGCTATTTTTTGAAAAATTGGGAAATCCCAACTTATTTCTAAAATAAAAGTTTATTTTTCAAAACACTTTCAAATTTAATCATTGAAATTACACAAATGTTATTACTAACAACTTATAAGCTCCATCATCTTATTTACCCAAACATTTCAACAACTTATATTAAACTTAAATTAAACATCTTATAAGCTCTAAAAACATCTTATAAGATATAATAACTTATAAGCTCTAAAAATAAGCTTAGCCAAACACCCTCTTAATTAAATCTTTTTAAAAAATTGTAATTCATTACATGAATTTGTTTATTCTTACAGTTTTCACTTGTAAGATGAGAAACAAAGAAACCAGCTTACAAAATTAAGCTTCAATTCTACCAAACATCATGTGAATACCTTTCTACTCTAATATTGTCAACTTCTATACTATAAATCAAGTTTTCACATTGCTAGAATTGACTTCATATAAAATTCAGCATCCTACGAAAGAGCTTCCTTCATCGTTGAACGGTGAGATAACTGCTGCTCGTAGAGATCACGAAAGATGCGATATTTTGCATCGTGGTACTTCCTTATTTTGGGGTCACTTGAGGGATGTACAACCTGCCCATAACGGAATGCCAGAAACACCACATCAGCAGCAAGAAATTTAAAGCAAACACAAAATATTGAAAGGCAGACGACACCATCATAAATCTGATGAATAACTTATTCCTTTGATAACTTGGGACTTTTACAATTACTTGTAAAGATGGTAAAGTTGGTGTCAATGGTAATAATTCAGGACATGGATAAATCAAACGAAAAATATCATAAATCAGTTATTTCCTACCTGCCCAGCTGCATTTAGTGCTTTCATTGCTTCTCGAACGGTGGAATATTTCTTGGAAGCAACAGCACCAAGAATAGCAGCACCCAAGAGCACTGATTCATTCTCCCGAGGAAGAATTATGGGGTAACCTGTTCAAATTAACAAATGGCCCAGAATTAATCGGTGTCTCTTCCTCCCTTTAGATTGAGCCTCTGATCAGTCAACTAAAAGTAATTAAATAGGTAGTCTGCATTGTTTGAAGTTAAACAAAAGATTTTGAACAGGGCTATTTCTCAACTTTTATTGGGGATCATATCAAATCCTAAATGCTACAAAGATGTGAATGCATAGATGCACACACACCCCATTACACATACTCAGGCACAGAGAAACAGAGAGAAGACAGAAGAGACCTGTAATATCTGCATGCTCTTGAATAAACAACGGGTTTTTTGTAAGTCCACCGCATGCAAGTAAGGTGTCAATCTGGTGGAAAAAGCATTCATCAGAAAAAATCTAGCCCCAAGGTAACATCAATGTAGAAGGGGATGGTTAAGACTACAAAAAACTGGGACGCTAAGTTTTCTTCTCACTGTTTTCACATTTACTCAAGAACCTATCAATACTGACCAGTAATCATTCTTACAGAACATTGAGTTGACACTTTCAGCTATTAAACTCAAAATCTTAGTTACGAAAATCAAAAAACCATATTCAGTAACATAGAACGCCTCATTTGAGTGGGCATTTGCAAAATTCTTTGCCCTTTACAATGAGACCATGTCATAAATCTCCTCAAGTATGTTTTTAGTATTGAAGTTTCAAAGAAGCACTAGCAACAATGTATTAATACATATATTCATATGACATGCACATTTTAAATTAGGTGCAGAATTTCCTTACTTTGTGTCCCTTGTCATTGCAATGCTCTACAATATGCCGTGTCCCATACGCTAGAGCCTGTATTGTGGAAAGGTATAAAAGAGCCAGTTGTTTCTCACTTGTATCAAGAGTTAAGCCACATATTATCCCTTTGGATATTGGGTCTGCAATAGGAGACCTAAAATAGAACTTAGAAAGTGCAATCAACCATTTCACCCATAAGGGAACTAATTCTCAAGAAGTATCAAGCTCTCACCTGTTTCCATGGAAGTCGGGAAGGACATGAATGTCCTCGGTCAAAGAAGCAAGAAATGGAGAACCTACTTTTTGCTTCACTGATTCCAGTATCCCATTCAGAACTTCAAATATTGAGATATCTTATAAAACAAACAAAAAAATGCAGGAATATTTTAGGTAAAAAACAACAGAATCGTGAATACATCACAGAGAAACAATTTACATCCAACCCATCTCACTTCGAGAAGCAGCTCTGTTTGCCAGTAGTGGAGAGGCAACATGATTTTCTACAATGTAATCAAGTAAAGCCCCAGTGGCGCTCTGGCCTCCTTCCGTTAGCCAATATTCAGGCACCATACCTGAATTAATTTGTGAAGGTGAAACAAATGAGCAAATGTCCTTGGGCATGAAGGAAAAACAGAAAAGTGCCGCATGCCACCTCAAGAAGTATACAAAATCAATATGAGAGAGCACATACGGAAAATACTAAAGTATCATCTTAATCATGTGGCATAAGATTTCATCAGGGTCTGTTATAAGTTACCCAAATGAGGACATTCCTACATTTGTTGCAGAATTTAAAAAACTGATTTAAGACTACAGATTCCAATAGTCTCTCCATCTCACCATCTTATCACTTACTAAGAAGGCTGAAGATAAACACTCAAAGTTACAGAAGTAGTTTTCTTGATGAATTCCAATAGATGGGAAGCAGAGCATAAGAAGAAGACATTTTTTAGGACATACATAAGCATCTACAAAACCCTCCCTTCCCCTCTCCCTCAAAGAAAAACAAAACCAAAAAAAAAAAAAAAAAGATATTCCTCTGCAAAGAAGATAAGACTTATTCCAAAACAAGATCCCTAATTATCCAGAAATTGGCATTTAACAATACCAATGGTGTCAAGAATAGAAGGTTATGTATATCATAGAGCAGCATATTTTGATTCACTACACCTAACTACAGCTCTATCTCTAAGAAATATCTGGTAGCTAGCTAAGTAGTAGCAAGTATAGGCGAATGACTTGGAATTCTTTTTTGATTGTTATGACCATATTAAATGGACATGAGAATCTGCACTTGCCACCTTCTAGTGTTGCAAGAAATAAAATATCAATAAGGCTCCAGTCTAAGCCATATGAATTCAAAAAGATAAAGTGATGGAATATTTTATTTCATTTTAATGGCATTCAATAAGCACCAGGGGAAGTTTACAGAGCATTTTTGAACAAATAAAAATCTTAAAGAAGACAACAGTTTGTCAGAAATACCTGACCAGAATGGTCCCCAGACCCCTGGAATGAACAACTTGCTCTTAGAAATAGCCATGTGGCAAGTGGAAGTTCCACATACCAATACCATTCGATGACATATGGCTTCCTCATCAACCTCTGTACATTAAAAATCAGACAATTTCAAGACATTTATAGACAAAATTGATTACCACGGAAAAATGTTATGCTGTTAAGAGACAAATGAAAGAGACCAGCTGATCCAGGATCTGTCACAGGCACACTTTCCATTACTCCCACTCCACCAGCATGAGCATCTATTAAGGATGTACCAACTGGTATGCCAGCCACAAGACCTAATTCCTGAAAATAAATATTGCTTCTTAGCATATAGAACGATTTAAGACAAGAAAAAACTAAGTTCATCATCCTAGACCGATTAGAGCATGTCTTTCATGTTTGAGTGAGCTGGATATTTTACATCATTAATAGAAGAATCAGTTGGTATCAAGAAAAAAATTCACAAGGTTTCTTGCCTTTGCAGCATCAGGTGTCAGACCAGAGCCTAAAGCATGACCAGGAAAAGCGACACTTCGTCCTGTAAACAATTAATTTCTACAAGACTTAGGAAAGAATTACACATGGAAATTGAAAAGAAAATGAAACTCAAAGCAATTAGTAATTAGTATATATGTTGAAACAAGACAATAGTGATTCTGTCAAAAGAAGAAAGTGTATCTAGCTAAGCACTTCAAATCGTTTCCCCTGATCTGTGAGCAGACAGAAAGAATTTGTCAAAAAGCCTAAAGCGAATGAGTTACAGAAATTTCAATAATTTTGACCAAAATTTACTTATAAATCACCTTATTCAGACATCATTTCAAAGTAGCCAACATTGAAATATTTCTAGTGAAACTTGAATCCCGAAATTTTCTCTTATATTATGTCTTAAAGCCAATCAGTAACCATTCCACCACTGTTATGCTACTAAATTATCTATATACACTTTATCCAGGAACGCTGATTTTTCTAGACTAATTGATTTCAAAGATATCACCTAATGTAAAAGAGTAAAATTCATTAAGTGAATATACATCAGTTGTCATAACAACTAGTATAAAATAAACATACCAATCTTGGAATGATGGCTATCAACCAGATCACCTAGACCAATCTCCTCCCAAAAGTCATCATCCCAACCAAGAGTTTCCATGTCACGGGAATTTATCTCATTCATCTGTTGCATATGTGCATGGCCTAAATAAGTCCATTTGCAGACGGTTGTGCATAAACTCCGAGTATCATCTCCTGTTGCTCTAAAGAAATGACCAATAAGAGGTATATATTTTTATTTTTCAGTCCCAACAATGTCCTGACAGAATCTAGAAGAAGAACTTGACAACCTACCTATAAGATAACCAATCACTCAGATCCATCCACCTAGATGCCATTGACCATGACTCCGGTAGATTTTCTTTCACCCATAGAAGCTGCAATTGCAGTTTTGCAGCATTAGACAAACCATAAAGCAAACCAAAATGCATTGACTAGGTATCAGTAAGTTCTTCAAGCTGAGCATCTTTATCACAATGGATCATAATTCGAGCAAAGCCACCTAAACAATAGCAACAAAATCCACAAATTGGGTGCAAATTTTTTGGGGGAAATAAAGTAACAAAAAATGGTCTATTTATAAGAACATAGAGACTATTTGGAAAGTTAGAGAAATTAAAATTTATTCTGAGACCTAATAGCATCAACAAATGAAAATGTAGAATTATCATATATCCCATAAAGCTTGATTCAAAATACTCCAGCATGAGAAAATCCTGACAGTTCCATGTTTATATATTACCTTTGGTGGTTGCATCTCCGGGGATACACCCCCACCACAATATTCTAATACTGGGGACTTAGAGGAATTAATTCTCTCAGCTTGTTTTACCGCTCTGTGGTCCATCCACACTATAACATTTCTTCTTGTGTCGCCACTCCACGAAACTGTCACAGGTTCTCCATCATATTCAATGGCAACTGCACACAAAACCAAACTCACCTAGTAAATAGTAGGCTACGTGATCGAGGATACAGTGAGTGGGAGATGGATCCATAGCAGTATTTACAAGACTCTGCAATGTGCTAGTTAGAGTTTCACTTACCAAGAGAACAAGTAGCAGCAAAACCCAAACTTGTCACATCGGCCCCTGAAATATTTGCAAGAGAGCATGCTGCTTTGACAGCTGTGCAGATTGCAAGCCAGATATCGGTTGAAGATTGCTGGATACAACAAAATAAAGGAAACATGACTACAAATTCCGATTTTTTAGTGTTAGCTCATATCTAATATTTAAAATCAAAAGCTATTTCAACTTCACAATATAGATAGCTACCTCGACACAGTCACCATCTTTCCAAATCTGTATGGGGCTACTAGAACAACTTAAAAGTCTTCCATCATTATCAAATAAGCCTGCAGCAAACAACAGAGCAAACAAACATTCGGTAAGCTCCAACCAGACACCTATAATTTGGATTACACAATTATCTGAGTCTTTACATTATAAACAATTAGTTCGACTGCATAAAGAGAATTTATTTTCATAAAGGCATTACAGATTCTCAGCACCCAGCACAACGAATCAACTACACTGTGCCCAATGCTTTAAGTTAATTTACTTAATAAGCAACATACTCAAACTTCAAAATTTTCCAAAGAGTCCATAGATCATCAGAAGATACTGATAATTCAGGATTAAACAACTATTATCAGAACCACCATGAATTAAGCCAAAAGCAACATAAAACACTTCTAACCACACACAATCAGTTTCTAATCCAATGACCCAATATGACGCAAGTCACGCAACACATGATCAGCAGATACTCAAAAAAAAAGAATTGCTAAAATTAAAAGTCAACAACGCATGGTATATGAGTGTCATTCGTCAGAAGAGGAGAAAGCGACCAGCGCGGGCACTTCCGGTGCCAACGTCGACACCGAGGAAAATAGGGCCGCGGGGAGGCGGTGGAGGTGCGGCCGTGGTCATCTCGACGGCGCTGAAGCGGTGACGCTGGTTATTAGAGTCGAAAAATGCTGCTCTATTTCCCCTTTGATGTGCGCCAGACATTTTTTTTATTTTTATCTTTTATTTTTTATTTAACACAATTTATATTTGCTATTTATTAGCTCTCTCTCTCTCGATTTTTGGTTATATCATCAATGAATTTGGTTTCCAAGGTCTAGTTCATGAACTGGTCTTTTGTCTTTTGTTCTTCTTCACCAATGTTTTGTACTAAATAAATCTGTCTATAAAAGCTATTTCACATAGATATAGAATATGAGATTTAAAAATTGAGGGTTTTCTTTGTTTTCATTCAACATTGACTAGGACATTTCATAATAACAGACATAGATCATTTGGTTTGTGCTTGAATTGTTTCAAACAATTATTTTAGATCGACGAAGCGGCTAAATAGTGCCTGATTTGTTTTTGAAGATAATAAATTTGAAATTTTATTATTCAAAAAAGGAAAAGTACAATGAATTTTGATGATAACTACAATTATTACTATAAGATTATTGTAAGAAAAGTACTATATATATTATGGATGGTATCAATTGATAAGATAATGGAAAACTAAGATTGTGCTTAAATCAAGATTTTCAAACTTTTAGCATCAAGTTGATTGGACACGTTGGGATTGATGTGAGTCATATTTTCATTCTAAATTATTTTAAATATTTCGGGTGGATCTTGATTACATTCTAATTAATTACATAAAAACTCATGTGAGACGGTAACATGGATAGTTTTCGTGAGACAGATCCTTATTACCCATGAATTGAACTCATATCCACAAATTTTCATATGAATCACTAAGTGTGGGTTATGATTTGACCCGTCTCACGAAAAAAGATCTGTGAGACGGTCTCACACAAGACTTACTCAATTAATTATGGTAGGATTATATAGATTTATTTCAAATCATATATCTCAAATCACTCAAGTTAAACAAAACATAAAGTTTAATCGAACAATTTTTAAAAAAAAATGATTTAAGGTTTCGATTGGTTATGGGTTGAACATTTTATCGATTTTTTTTAGAAAAAATGGAGGTCAAGTTGAAAGAGATTGGTAAACATGACTGTGTTTGAAAAGATAAGAACATTTTGTCATACATGGATAATAAGCTCATCAAAGCTAGGGCTAATGGCGGAAGTTAGTTGTTTGTTGACATAATTAATTAATATAAAATGCCATCTCCTACTATACAAATCATATCTTTCTAAATATATAAGAATTAAACAAAGATATCATTTATACTAAGTAAGGAATTTAAAGTTTAGAATTAGAAAGAATTAATTTAATTCCAAAAAAAAAGGCCTTATCAAATTCATAAATAGTAGCTAAGCAATGATAAGGATAATATTGTTAATTAAAAAAAATATTTATATAAAAGTTTTAAGAAAAACAAGCAATTGAAAATAAGATTTAACTTCTTAGAAGCACACTTGATTCGATCGAATTGCGAGAGATCGAGTATTATTTATAGCATTTGCACTCAAAGTTTGTATTTTAGGATTCAGAAACAAGGATGAAATCTCAAGGAAATAAAACATGATTGTAATGGAAGAGTTAATTCATAAAAACAAACCACTCCAAACAACTACACATAATAAGCGCATTTAACTAAAGATAATCAGATACAAACCTCAATAGAACAAATTTCAGAGTGAAATTTCATCATCAAATCAAATTAAAGGGCATATGCATTTCTGAGTTCTTAAGAAATTAATGAACACATATGCACTACTCCAATGCTCTATAAATAAAATCCAAAATATATTATAGCAAAATGATCTGAGTTCCAAATCCAGTATGATCAACAACAAAAAAACCCCAGATGATATTAAGGTATGAATATCAATCAGTTAACCCACTTCCAAACAGTAAGCTTCTTGGCCATCAAGAAAGCAAGAAAAGCATCAACACAAGCATACTTTACCTGCTCCTCGCTCAGCCACTCATCGTCCCACTCACTTTTTCCCACCCACCCGTCCTTCACCATCCCCGGCATCCCCAATATCGCATCCGCCAGCGTCTCCATCGACGCGCCCTTGCTGCACCCGTACATATTGCTTGCCAGTTTGCGCAAGTCCACGAGGTGCCGGAGACGGAGACGGTGGGGCGAGTTTTCCAGCATGTCACTGTCTCTAGGGTTCCAAACACCAGCAAAAGTAACGCGGGGGTCAGCGAGGAGGCGGTGGAGGATGGCAGGGGACTGGCCGGCGTACTGGAGCTGGAAGATGAGGCAGTGGTGCCCCACGCAGAGCTGGAGAGTGGCGGCGATGGCACTGCCGGGGGCCCACTGGACTCCTAGGCCGACCACCAGACGGCCCCGGCGGAGTTGGAAGCGGTGTCTGTGGAGTATCGTGAACACCCATCGGCGAACGACGGCGGGCTTGGCGGTGACGACGGTGCGGACGCTATGGCCTGCGCAGAAGACGGTGTAGTTGATTTGGTTATTGGGATTTGGGGAGTAGCGTGTTCTTACTTCTACAGGGCTCTGCTCCATTGCTAAACTGATCGTACCTTGGTGGTGGTATTGCTGCGTCTGTGCATTCACCATTTTGGCAGTGCTTTGCTTATTGTTTGGCGTGGAGCACAAGAGATCATCTCCGCCGTCCACCCATTTTTACCTTACACGTGGCGATATAAGGAGGGATCATCGATTTACCCTCTCTCATCGCATGGATTTCATTTCAATTTCTGTTTTTTTTTTCAATCAATATCGATCCTATCAAGAGCCGCTACTCTGATTATATCTTCTAATATTAACAAATCAGAAACATGAACAAAAACCCCCATAAGGGTCCATTTTTATTCAGAAATATAGTCTTTCATCAATCAACGCATGTTTTGTACCAGCCATTTAATTTATCAATCAATCTTGCCTTGTGTCTAACAATAATTTGCTTGATTCACAGGCAGGGATTTGAATAAAATCCTGATTATAATAGCATATCACACATAAACCCATGCACAATCAATCAACTTAATGTAATCACATCAATTAGTCACCATAACATTAATTATAAGGAAATTGAAAGAAATTAATGAACAACGGACGAGTGATTTTGGAAAGATATGACATTAATTCTCAATTAGTGTCATCAAAATTCTACCAAACACAAAATCTGAAGTAATCCGAAAATGGCATAATATTATCCATGATCATTAGTTAAAGAATGAAATCAGAAAACAAGAAGCTTGATGGCGACCAAGAAAAGCATCAAGAGCCGCATATCTAATGTGAGCCATGCTCAGCCATGGAAGAGTCCCGAAACTCATCTCCAACTGCGTCTCCATCACAATCGTACCAAATCCCAAAATCTCCGAGACCAGTTCACTTGTCGATGCGTTCGGGCTGCACCCTGTCCAATCAATCGCCACATCCCACAAGTCGAGCAGGTCCCGAACATTGAGAGCGTACCGCGTTTTTTCCAGCATCGCTGCGTCCCTGCAGTTCCCAAATCCAACCAGAAAAACGCCGGGCCGCAGCAGGAGCTGCCGCAGATCGTCGGGGCACCGGTCCACGAAGGCGAGCTGGAATATTAGACAGTCATGGCCGATGCAGAGCTGGAGCGTGCCGGCCACTTCCCAGTTATTGAAGCTCCACTGGACCCCTAACCCCACCACCAGAAGGTTTGGGTGGCACTGAGGACTGCTTGAATCCAGTTGCTGACGGCGGCGGCCTTGGAAGTGACGGTGATACGGACGATGTGGTGGCGGAGGAAGAGCGCGTAGTTATCTTGCATGATGTCGGGGGAGGGATGGTATTGAATTGTTACTGGCTCAAATGGCCTCGCCATTGCTACTTCAGAGTGAAGGTTGTGAGCACTGTGGAATCGTTTTGTTCATCTCAGCCGTCTGCTCATTTATATATAGTAATGGCGATCTATTATATTCATTTCAAGTTAGTTATGGGGTTTCAAACGGTTTTAATTTGATCAGTTTTTGTGGTTTGAGGTTTACATTATAATTAGTTATCATGAAAGTTATTTTAAGTGTGAGTTTGATAAATCCCATTCTAAGAAAAGTTAATTACATGACGAATTGTCTTTATTTATTGAAGATGTATTTTAAAGTCAGCAATTCACTTGTATTTCCACACTTCTATTTTACTCAAATGAATTTTCCAATTGTATTCTTTAATACTCTTTAACTTATTATTAGAAATAATTATACACTTATATTTTTCATTAGTTCAATACTACTTATAGTAAATTAATATGTACGTGTTAGATTTTGGTGTAGGTGTGCATGGTTGCGTGCACTTTTTTGTAATTAAAACGTTACAAATATAGTAGTGCAATATTGTAGTTTGACTCGATCAGTTTGAACAATTTTTACGCTTAATCACACCAATGCTTGTTTAATTGCAAGCATATTTTATTTCATACTATCAAACAAATTATTGCATGTGCTCATATATGTTGTATTCCACCCATTACAATGCTTTTCATTTTCATATATATTTTATTATGTATATCAACGTACGTGCTCATCTAAATCTATTATCATTCAATATATGATAATGATGTAATTTAAATTACAACACCATTATCATGTGGTCATACTCGATATTAATTATAGAAGTGGAAAAAATAGTTTTTTTCTTGAATCAATATTTCTATTATAATTCGCTTAAGATTTGGGAATTTTTAGCTTCATCAAAAGTAAACAAAAAAACCCTAAAATTGTAATCACATCCATTAATTGCCAGAACAATATAAACGATAGAGAAGAAAAGAAAAATGAAAAAAAAAAAAAACACAGACGAGTAATCATGAAAAATGGCATTAATATTGCTCAAGTACTTTTAAAATCTGGATCAGTGTAATCAAAATAGTACCAGATCAAAATGTTGAAGAAATCCCAGTATGTAGAGCATAAACCCAAAAATGGCATGAAGCTAATGAAGGTTCCAGTTATGCGAAACTTGAAGGGTTATGGCGACCAAGAAAGCAAGAAAAGCATCGAGAGTAGCATAGGTCACCTGCTCTTCGCTCAGCCACCGTTGAGTCCAATCACTCTGCGCCACCATCCCATTCATCACAACCCTACGAAACTGCAAAATCTCCGATGCCAGATCACTTACCGTTGCATCTCGCCTGCACCCTCTCAAAGCACTCGCCACTTCTTGCAACTCCACCAAGGGCCGAGTCACCAGAGCGTGATGCGTGTTCGCCAGCATCTGTCGGTCCCTAAAGTTGTCAAATCCAACAAAGATGATTCTAGAGTCCCGCAGGAAGCGGCGGAGAGTGGCGGGGGACTGCTGGGCGTGGCGGAGCTGGAATATGAGACAGCGATGGCCGACGCAGAGCTGGAGCGTGGCGGCGACGTTGCTGTTCTCGTGGAACCACTGGACCCCTAACCCAACCACCAGACGGTCGTGGCGGAAACGGGCGCGGTGGATGACGGCGTCGACCCAGTTGTGGACGACGCGGGGCGTGGAAGTGACGGTGACTTGGACGGTATGGTTGCGGAGGGAGAGTATATAATTCTGTTGCCTGTTGATCCTGGGAGAGTGATCGGCTTCGATTGTTACTGGCTCCACCGCTATTCGCTCCGCTGGTGGTCGCTCCTCATCTGGTTCTGGTGCTGCAGGCTCCATTGCTGCCGTGAGAATGAAGATGGTGGTGGTGTGAACTGCATGTGCACCCCCCTTTTAACTGCTGCACGACAGAGCATCTCAGCCGCCTCTTCATTATTAGTACACGTGGCGATATCGGGGCCTATCAGTTTAAATTTTAGTTGCAACTGTGCAATTGAAGTTAGTTACGGAGATTTCAAACAGTTTCGGACGGTTTTTTTTAGTTCGACTTCGAGGGTTCGATTAGTTTAAGAAAAAAATGAATTTTTTTTGAAAGATTTCGATTAAAATTAGTTATGAATAAGCAGATTCTGACGTATATATGGTTGTAAAACCCCAATCTAATAAAATAGAATAACAAATAATAATAGTAATTAAATATTCCAAACAAACCATCACGTGATAGTTAGACTATATAGCTTATAATTAATATTTCCAGATCATAATAACTTATAGTAAATTAATATGTACGTGTGTGAGAGATATTTTGGTGTAGTCGGTGTGGTTGAGCACTTAATAGAAAAAAATTCAAAGTACAATGTAGTTTTTTACTCGCGCTATTAGTTCGAACAATTAATTTTCAAATTTAAGTTTGTGCTCAACCATACCACCGCTTAGTTTAATTGTAAAATTACTGTATTTCATTGTAATTATTTTATGAAAATATATTTTAGCCGTAACCATGTGTTGCAAATATATATACAGAAGTGGTTGTAGTTAATTAGTATTAATTCCTTAATGTGGTCATTTTTAGCTTCATCAAAGATCGTCACAAGTAAACCTAAAATTGGTGAGAATCACATGCAATCAATTTTCAAATCATAAATCGTAGTAGAGAAAAGAAAAAAGAAGAAGAAAGAGGAGTACATGATCAAGAAAGAATTAACATTGACGAGTACTGTGCAGATCAAAATTCATGCAAGCAAATCCAAAAGCTCAAATATTCAAAATATGAGTGCAAGCAAGAATCTAATGTCGACGAGCATGATTGGGCCAGGTAGCCCAAACTTGAAGCTCCATGGCCACCAAGTAAGCAAGAAAGACATCAAGAGTAGCATACTTTACCTGGCCTTGTGTCAGCCAACGGACACTCCAATCACTCCTCGCTACCTCATCATCCATCTCGATCCAATTATACTTCAAAATCTCCGACGCCACTTCGCTTATGGTTGCAACTGGACTGCACCCTCTCAAAACCACCGCCACCTCTCGCAACTCCACCAGGGGCATAACCTCGACATCGTGCTCACAGCTCGCCAGCATGTACCTGTCCATTTGGTTCCAAAATCCAACATAGATATGCCTGCGGTTGGACAAGAAGAGGCGGAGAGTGGATGGGAACTGCTCCGCCTGGGCGATCTGGAATATGAGACATCTATCACCCACGCAGACCTGGACTATGGCGGCGACGTTGGGTTGACTGGTGGAGCACTGGACCCCTACCCCCACCACCAGAGGGGTTGAGTAATTACGGTAACGGTACTGGATTCCTTCCACCCAGGCGCGGGCGGTGCGGGGCTTGCAAGTCACCGATACATCCACGGCGTGGTTGCGGAGGTACACTCTGTAAATCTCTTCCCCGACGGAGAAACCTTCCGATGCAATTGCTACTGCCTCCAATGCTCTAGGCTCCATTGCTGTCATGAGAGACTGCAGTGCAGCCCTTTGATGTATAGGTGCTTTGCAGATGAGATCATCTCAGCCGTCTGCTCATTATTGCTTGTACACGTGCCGATATCTGGGCCAATGACTTTATTCTCTTATACCTTGGTGTACACGTGTGGTTAAAGTTTGTTTTGGGATTTTAAACGGTTTTGATCGTTTTTTTATGAATTTTTTATTTTTTTAAAGCTTCCGATTATAAGAAATTATAAAAAAAAAAAATTCTAATTTATATCTTAAAGTTTGACTCTTGTTTAATTTACCTTTTATGTGTAATTATATTCCTCATATGTTTGTTATATATATACACACACATATGTATATGATAGTTGTCTATTTTTCCATAACATATTATTTTTAGTAGGCTGTATTTTTATTCTTTGTTTGTTCTAAAGTTAAGTGTTTGTTGGTGGAATTCTGTTGTTTTAATAGTCGTATTAGTGTTTTGCATATGTTGTTGGCTAAAATAATATGACAATGGTTGAATTCTGGATTCTTCGAAAGAAAAAAAAAATGCAACAATTTGTTTTAAAATAGGTAATTCATTTTCTCATTGCGGATCGAAAAAAGTAAAGTTGTGTTGATCTTTAAAATTGGTAAAGTAAAAATTTCCTATTTGTACTATCAATTTATTTGATTTTTTGCCTCAGTACTAATATTCATTTTACACCCTAGATTTTTTTTTATTACTATAGAAAGACAAAAAAAAATTAAAAAAAAACTTTTAGAAATAAAACTATTGTTGAAAAGTAATCAGAAAACATAGTGCATGAGGCAACAAGAGTTTCAAAATATATATTGGGAGCCAAATTATAATTACTGTATTATTTAATTAATTCAAGCAATTCTAAAATCTTGTTTCAGACTTTTTAAGTGAAATATCTTCTTTGCAATTGCAGGTGAATACTGTTTCCTTCTCTAAGGAGCATAAAAAGTTGCTAGAAAAATTGGCAAGTACATAATGTTCTCTAGCAAACACATGATAAATAATGTTTTAATTAATCGGCAAATTGGCAAGTTAAAATGCTACTTATAGTTATAACTTGTTTCTTATTGTGAGCTGCAAGCTATATATATATATATATATATATATATATATATATAATTAACAACTTCTTGGAGGCAATACTGGTAAATTTACAAAATCAGTCCAAAAAAGAAAAAGGAAAAATATAAATAAAAAAAACTTAAATTACAATGGTGGGTTGATTTACAAGATTAGTGAAACTTTCAAGCCTGTAGATTAATGAAATTGAATAATTTAGAATAAACTATGGAAACTATTTGAGTGTATTACATGAATGGACACTATATAGTAGTCTAAATTGTAATACCATGCATAATCATGCGTTGATAATATATACAGAAGTGGTTGAATCATTGTTGTTAATTATAAGTCTTGAATTTGGTAATTTTTAGCTTCATCAAAACACCATCACAAGTAAACCCCAAAACCTAAAATTGTAATCATCACATCTATCAATTACCAGAACATAAATCGGGGGAGAGAGAGAGAGAGAGAGAGAGAGAGAGAGAGAGAGAGAGAGAGAGAGAGAGAGAGAGAGAGGAGTGATCATGAAGTATTAACATTGACGAGGATGATCTGCTGAACAAGTTTAAGGTTCTGGATGAGGCAATCAAAATTCAAGCAAATCCAAAAGCTGAAATCAAGTATCTACAATACTAACCCTAAAAACGGGATGTTCATTGATGATGAGTGAATGAGAGAATCAAAATATGTAGGTAGTTGATGATAGTGCAAGAATCTAATTATCTCGAGGAGCATTAACCGGCCAGTTAGCCCAAACCTGAAGCTCCATGGCCACCAAGTAAGAAAGAAAAACATCAATAGTAGCATACTTCACCTGGTCTTCTGTGAGCCACCGGAGACCCCAGTCACTGGTCGCAACCTCATGATCCATCTCCACCCAATTAAACTTCAAAATCTCTGACGCCACTTCACTTATGGTTGCAGTTCCCTTGCACCCTCTCAGAACGCTCGCCACCACTTGCAAGTCCACCAGGGGCAGAGTCCCGACACCGTGATCAGAATTCGCCAGCATGAACCTATCCATTTGGTTACTAAAACCAACATAGATACACCTGCGGTTCGACAAGAAGAGGCGCAGAGAGGAGGGGCACTGCTCGGCGTGGGCGAGCTGGAATATGAGACATCTATCGCCCACGCAGACCTGGATCGTGGCGGCGACGTTGGGGTGATCGGCGAAGCACTGGACCCCTAACCCCACCACCAGATGGGTTGAGTGATTGCGGTAGCGGTTCTGGACTCCTTCCACCCAGGCGCGGGCGGTGCGGGGCTTGCAGGTCACGCAGACAACGACGGTGTGGTTGCCGAGGTAGACTCTGTAATTCTCTTCCGTGATGGAGAAATTTTCCGATTCAATTGCTACTGGCTCCAATGCTCTAGGCTCCATTGCTGTCATGAGAATGATGATGGTGTGCACTGCATGTGCAGCCCTTTTATAGGTGCTTTGCGTCCTGCAGATGAGATCATCTCAGCCGTCGATCATTATTTCTTGTACACCTGGCGATATCGGGACCGGCCAATGAGTTTATTTTCCATTCTCTCAGTTTTATCCCAACGGTACAGCCGTTTTTTCAAGTAAAGGTAGTTATACGGTTTTGATTGATTCGATAGGTTTTGCGTTTTAACGGCTTTGATTTGAATTTACCATAAATAAATGAGATCGAATGTGAATTTGATTAATCTCCAACTTAATAAAATTGAAAGATATATAATAACTATCAACAAGAGTAAACATCCATAAGACTAAACGATCAGTAAAGATTATGGAAATCTTTTTTTTTTTTTTCGCTTCATTTATATTTCCACTATCTAAATGAATTTTTAGATTTTTTTTTAAATACATCCTTTGTCTTCGTATTAAAATTAGTAATAGTAATTTATTAACTTTATTTTCACGTATAACTTATAGTAAACTAAAGTACAATGATATATGATATTTGGTGCAATGGGTGTAAGCTTGTGAGGAGTGAAAGGTAGGTGATAAGGAATATTAGAAAACTTTTGTATCTCGAGTTTAAATCCAAGTCATCACAATCTGACTATAAGGTAAGATAGTACTTGAACAACCAAGCTCTCGGTCATCAAAATCTGACCATAAGATGTGATAGCGCTTGAGCAACCAAGCTCCGGGTTTTCACAATATGATCATAAGATAAGATAACATAACACTTGAGTTACAAAACTCGTGGTTTGACTGTGTTTTTTGTTGGGGAAGAAAGGTAGCATGTAATGTGGTTTCACTCAAACATCAAGCAATTCGAGTAGTTTTCAAAATTTTACATTAACCTGACCGACCTCACAAATGTATTTTATCATTCTATTTTATGAATCCTGTAGATTTTCTACCAAAATTCATATACCAACTTACCCGACCAACCCCACAAATGTAATTCTTATTCTTTTATGGGTTTGGTAGATTTTCTGCCAAAATTCATATAACAACTTATTTTTCAAAAATAGAGGATAAAAAACATAATTTTCTACTACATTTCAATTTTTTTGATAAATTTGCTTCTACATACAAATACACAATTCGATCTGATTAAAAAAAAAAGTCTGATCAGCTACGACACCCACATCAACGACTTTGGAGAATATTTTTAATTATTTTATTCTAATATTTGTTTTTACAGAGTAGCAGACTTCTTGTAGGAGAATGCATTTTTAGGTGAGAGAATCAGAGAGGGGAGAGAGAATATGAGATCATTACACTATATTTTTTTATTATTATTTTCACATTTTCTTACACTATATCAATTTTTTTCAGCCATAATATTATTGTGATATTCTTAATCAATAGATAAACATTCTCAAAATGTTAGGTAAGATAGTCACGTGACGTGGTAGCTAATTCAGTTAAGAAAGATTATAGTGACAATTAAAAGAGTTACTTTTTTGTGTACCAGTTATATGGATTTAGGATCCATGTAATTGGACCGCGCTTTATGTTAATGTTACCTTCGAGTTATATTAATGTGACCCCATATCTAGATTTCATACCCTTAGTTTAAAATCACTGAACTAAAATAACACGAAGGTAACACTAATATAACATGAAGGTAACACTAACATAACATGAAAGTAACATTAACATAACATGAAGGTAAAAAACAATGTTAATTATACCTTCATGTTATGTTAGTGTTAGGTAACCCTAACATAACATGAAGGTAACTCTAACATAACATGACGGTATGACTGCCTGAAGCGAATTTTGGTGGGTTTGAGCGCATCTATCAAGTGGGCACATTTGGGCGCGTGAAAATGCATATCAGAGATGCGTGGGGTGGGTCAACCCGATACATGCACCAATTGGACAAAATATTTTGCCTAATTAAAATAGTAAAACTAACTAACCTTAGCCACTGACGTTTGAATTTAGTACCCCTACTTTGTTAGCCGTTAAAAGATAAAACCCTGAATTCCCCAACCTTGATGTGCCCACACAAACCATGGAACCTATCACCGTTCTCTCCTCCGCCACCCTCCGCCGCCGCCTACTCAAACCATCTCAATTCCTCCACCGCCGCGCTCTACACTCCCCAATTGAGCACCCCCTCACCCACCCTATTTACACAATCTGGGCTTCCAACACCTCCCTCGGCAAAACCCTCGTCTCCGCCGGCCTCGCCATGTCCTTCATCTCTTCCTCGCCTGCGTTTCCTAGGAAGAAATTTATATATCTTAAGCCGGTTCAGACTGGGTTTCCTGATGATTCTGATTCTGCCTTTGTTTATAGAAAGTTTTGCCACTTTTCCGTTTCTAAGCCCCTGCCGTTCTCGGTAAATGCATCGAATTCTGTTTTGAGAGCTTCTGTTCCGGCTGCTAATAAAATTTTAGGGAATGACATTGTGGGTGACAGGGTGAGGAAAGATGATTTCCAGGGTGAGGTTGTTGAACGAGGTGAAAACATTGGTGCTGGATTGAAGAATTTGCATTGGTATGAAGAGAGGAGATTTCAGGGGAGTGAAAGTAATGAAGCAGATTCATCTCCAGTGTCGGAAGTTGTTTGTAAGACACTGTACGGGTGGAACGAGGCTGTTTCACCTCATTTAGCTGCTGAGAGAGAAGAAGCATTGGTCGAGGATTCTGAGGTCTTGGATTTGTTGAAGAGATGCTTACGTAACGAATTTGTTGGAAACTCATGTAGTACGGAGGAAATGGAAGTTATGTGTGTGATTGAGACTGCTGGTGGTGTGGCCAGTCCTGGGCCTTCTGGATCTCTTCAGTGTGACCTGTATCGGTGCGTGTTAGTTTTACTCACTCACCTTTAGCCTGTTATTGAATCACATTATCCTAATGGTTGAGTTAGATGGACGATAGTGTGATAATATTTAAAACTTATTTCAAAGTAACCTCAGAACCTAATGAAGCTGCTGACTGCAGTGTGTATATATGAGGAATTGATGACATAGAAGTGCTTGGTATCCCTATATATGGACATTCTTAGTACAAGTTACACTCTTCAGTGAAGAAGCATATTAAGTGCTGAATTATATCAAAGAATCTTGACCATCCTAGTCTTTCAAAGGTATTGGTTGAAGGTGTGATGCCAATCTAGTCTGATGTTGAAAGTTACTGAGAATTTGATATGGGAGGATCATAAATTAAGGCTTCATGTGACTTGTGGGCTACAACTGAAATTAGTTACTAGTTTTGAAAAATATGGGGATAAAATATATAAAGGTTATCTTATCATATATACTCAGTATAGATGTTTCTTGTCTGTTGCAACAGCCCTTTCCGCCTGCCGGCTATTCTTGTGGGGGATGGACGACTAGGTGGTATTTCAGGAACTATATCTGCTTATGAAAGTTTAAAGCTTCGAGGATATGATGTTGCTGCTGTTATTTTTGAAGATCATGGTCTCATGAATGAGATGCCATTATCATCATATTTCAGGAACAGGTAACAAGTTTCTGTTTATCTTCGTCCAATCAAAACTGTATATGTTAGTCATTGACTCATTGAGAAGTTGCATGTTCAAACAGTTATCTGAACTTCTAGATGCTGAGGCTTTTGTCATTTAAATTGTGTATGACCTTTTTAAATATTCATATTTAGTCAATATTATTTGCAAGAGGTCAATTGTCTTTTGTTTGTGTTCCTTTGGAAAGGTTATATCTTGGTTGGCAAATTAAAAACCAAAAATTGTATTATTAGGGTCCCTGTACTTGTGCTTCCATCTATTCCAACAGACATATCCGATGATCTGATATGCTGGTTCGACAAATCTCAAACGGTTTTCACTTCTCTCAAGGAGATAATGCTTTCAGCTTTTCTGGAAAGGACCAACAGATTACATGATATGCCTAAGAAAGCTTGTGATATCTTCTGGTGGCCATTCACACAGCACAAACTAGTACCTGAAGAAAAGGTTACAGTCATAGATTCACGATGTGGAGAAAACTTTGCTGTTCACAAGGTTAGCGTATTGATAAGCCAGTTCAAAGGAGTTTTTTTGTTCTCTTTTCCAGTATAGAAGTTTACTTATCCTTAGCAGAAGTAGTGTTGCTCAGTATTTTATTGATAATTTCTGGTAAATTTCTCGTAAATCACCAAACAACATTCTTGTGTTAGATTTGTAACCTTCAGGTAGTTTCATTCAGACAATAGCATGTTGCAAATTACAATTGCTAACTGAATGCTAGCTTACTGGGAGCTACACATGGTTTTGTTTCAGAGCTATGATAGGATTTCTGAACAATTTGATGCTTGTGCAAGTTGGTGGACACAGGGCCCTGATGATAAGTTGCAGGTCAGTTTTCTATTTCAGTGTACTTTATGCTTTAATGGTTACGAATGTATCAAAAGCTCAACATGCCTCTGGAGCTCAGTTCTAAACTGTTGATTTTGCATCATACCATAATGTTTGACATGTCAGCCCCAGAACTCATGATATGCATGTATTGCTCTTGGTCACACCTTCTTCCTTCTACATTGGGGCCACATCATTACCCCGGCCCTGGGAAAGGACATTTTTTTGTACTAGATCACTAAAGGACAACTGAACAATGAAACCTATGTTCCCCACTCTACCTTCAATGTAGTAGAATCATATCCCTGGCAGAGTTTCCTTACTTTTGCTAATAAGGATTATCTGGCTTATATTTCTACCTGCACTTGGGATACTGCATAAAAACCCTGTTATACAATCCTAGATTCCTAGTATCTCATCACTATGACTACTGAATGTGGCTTTTCAATGTGTTTGTGAAAAGTCAGAGAAGTGCCAGTAATGAGTTGATCAGATTGATTGATGGAAGTCAATTCTATTGTGAATAGTATTCTATAAAATTCCATTGAAGCCATTGGTAGGCAAAACTCGATCTCACGTCCTTAAATTAAGTTTTGTTTCTGAACGTCCTTAAACAATAAATTTCTCTTGAAGTGTCCCTAAACCATGTTTCGGAAGGTCCCTAAACTATAAATTTGTTTTAGAAAGTTCTTAAACTATCATGTTTTATTTTGGAAAGTCCATGTATTATAAATTTATTTAGGGAACCAATTATATCAATTTTTCTAAACAAATAAGTTTAAGGACTATTTATTTTGTATTTATAGGTAGAGACCTTTCGAAACAAAATTTGATAGTTTAGGGACTCTTTAAAACGAATTTATAGTTCAAGGACCTTTTGAAACAAAACTTGATAGTTTAGGGACCTGAGGATCATTTTGCACTTTTGGAACTATTTCATTTTATTTATTTCTGGATCAGTCTGAATGCATAATCTCATTGGCATTCCTTCAGTTACGTTACCCCTGTTTTTTAGGCGCTTACAGATCGAACTTGCTAGAGACATGGGCTATACTGCTGCAAGATATGGGCATGTAATGTTTCCAGAAAATGTATATGAGCCAGCCTTACAATTAGCCGAACTGTTGCTTGAAGGTGTAGGAAAAGGCAAGTTTACATTTTCTATCTTTTCTGCTATTATTAATATTTTTTTCTATTAACATAGGAGGGCCATAAAAAATTCTATACATTTAAAAGAATAGTCCTTGCTTTTACTTTTGCAAGGTTTACTTTAAAGGAATAGTCCTTTGGTATTGCAATTCAGGATTACACTCCTCTGAAGAAATAACCACAAGCATGAAAGGAATTTTTGGTGAACATGACTACTGATCTGAAAAGGCAGAGAAAGTATTCAAAGTCTTCCATGTAATAAGGCCATGATTCTTTACAGTTGCTGGCTTTACTAGACACAATCTATAGCTCTAGAAGTGCTTATATGTAGCAATTGTCTGTATCATGACAACTTGGTTTGTTATAATACCATTTGCATGTAACATAGATTACTAATCAGGACTGCATGTTGGTGTGGTCTTATTCATAATATATTTCAAAACTTTCTGCAAACCTTGCATGCTCATCCTTACTAACATTTAAAGTCATGTTCCCAGGATGGGCTTCCCGAGTGTATTTCTCTGATAATGGATCTACAGCCATAGAAATTGCTCTCAAAATGGCATTTCGCAAGTTCTTGTCTGATAATGAAGCGCTCATGGATCTTGTTAATGCTGATGTGAATGGAAGATGCCTGGATCTCAAGGTGAGTCTTAACATCACAGATTGCTTATTTGATGTGATTCTTATTTTCTGCCTCTGTGTTTGTGTGTGTGCATAAATAGATAGATAGAAACATACATACACATTATATGTATGTGTCTCTCTCTTTCTGTCTTCCCTCTCTCTCTCTCTACAAATGTAGAAAAGGCTTTTTATTACCTATCTCCTCTTTAGTTTTGCAATTCTTTGTCTTTCTACTCATTGGGGTTAGAGGAACAGTCAGCTGCCTGTTGGAGTGGGATCCAATTTTCTGGCATTTCGTTTGAGATGCTTAGTGGCTGGATTCAGTGTTTAATCAAATGAAGCAAATTATGAACAATACTATTTTTGATCCAATCCTTTTTAATGACATTAACTTGGATGTAATCTGGAGTTTAAATTTTCCTTTGAATTAGGTCTTGGCTCTTAGTGGATCTTATCATGGGGATACATTAGGTGCTATGGAAGCCCAAGCGCCTTCACCTTATACTGGCTTTCTCCAGCAACCCTGGTATGGAGTTTAGTAAAAGCCTGCACATATTGTTCTCTTTGAATATCTTGTTTGCTATGTCATACTTTTCAATCTAATCTCATATGATTACCCTTGAAAATTGCGTCTGTCATACCTAATCTCTCTTCCAACCCACATGGTACTTTTGAAGCTCAGTTTCTTTTAGTTTCATTTTATGGAACTATATTTCCCTTGGATTTTGCATTAATATTGATTTCGGTACTGATTATAACTTTTAGAAATCTTATTTTATGTGATATCCTCAACACCCAGTTTATCTTATACAAATAGAGTGTATTGTTGAAATTTTAAATGTGGACTGACTAATGCATCCATGAAAATCAAAGATTATGGTCAGCATGCTTAACTTGCACGTATTACATAATATAATTGTACCAGAAGAGAGCTTTTTTGTGTCTTGTGAGATTCTGGTGGCTGCACCCAATACCCATGAGTTTTCATGGTTACAAGTTTTACGTATGTCATTTCTTACATATCCTACCTCAAACTCATAACTTGATGAGTAATTACCTGTGGCAGTACCAATATGATGTATTATGTATTAATGCTTAGTCTTTTGGTTGAATCAATTTGCATGTGTAATTGTGATTTTTGCAATTGTGGATCATAAAACTTAACAGGTACAGTGGAAGGGGTCTCTTTCTTGATCCACCTACAGTTGCTTTGTATGATGGAATATGGGAAGTTTCTCTCCCTCAAAAGATGCAATCTGAGAGATCAGGTCATGAATGCCTGTGTAAGTGAAGTATGACTGAGATACTCATTTCCAATGAGTTTTATCATGTCTGTTGTTCTTAATCTAGGTAATGGTTGGATTCTTTTGTAGCTTTCAATTCACGTGATGAAATCTTCATGATGAGCCGAGATGGATCAGGTCTTGCAAGCCTTTACACTTCCCTTATTTTACACGAACTGGAGTTGCTCTCAGATTCTAATACGTCTTTTCACATTGGAGCATTGATTGTTGAACCAGGCAAGAGCACTTCGTACTCTGTTTATATTCACAAGTTTGAGTGGATTTTAATTGTTCTTGGGTTTCAAGGTCTCTAAAATGAATTGAACCTTTGTATCAATGTATACTTGTTAGTGAATACTTACAAATGATATACGTTCAAGGTCGTGATCTTCCCTTCATCGTGAATTAAGTATGTCATACTAAATGATGTACCTCTAAATGTAAACCAAAAGGAATTTGTATGAGTTCCGATAGGTAATGTTCGTTATGTAATAAGTTCTTTCTGCAAAACAATGGTAAATATTTCATGACAGAGAGCAAGTTTCTAATTGACTCACTGATTTTGCCATGTTATACTTTGGTTTATCATTTAGCTGATGTTGGACAGAATATTGATGAACCATTAAATTTATAAGTAAGCAGAGAAGTGCACAGGGGAATGTGGAAAACTAGTATGCCTTTTCACATGAATTTTGTCTTCATCCGGCCTTTGAGGTCTTGCAGTTCTGCTTGCATATCATCTTATAAAAATCTGGGAAAATCCCTACACTTAATCACAATAAATTACAGTGATACAGGGTGCTGGTGGAATGCTAATGATTGATCCTTTATATCAACGTATACTTGTTAGAGAATGCAAATATCGCAAAATTCCTGTGATATTTGATGAGGTATTTACAGGATTTTGGCGTCTTGGAAGAGAGGTTAGTTGGTCGACACATTATCAATTTTTTTTTTCTTTTTTTGGTTATTCTTGCATTGAAGTTAGTCTGTCCAAAAATTCATTCAGTCTGCAGCAGAAATGCTCCATTGCCAGCCAGACATTGCCTGTTTTGCAAAACTGATGACAGGTGGAATCATACCCTTGGCTGGTACATTAGCATCAGATGCTGTCTTCGAAGCATTTACAGGAGATTCAAAGGTAATTATACATTTAAAGAACATATATGGGAGATGTAGGCTTTTCCGGTTTTACCACAAAACTCTGGTGTAAAAGAAATTATGCCTTCTAAACAATCACTAAAATATGAGCTGTATAGTACTTCCTAATTGAAAATTAAGCTTCTTATAATATTCTGGCTGTCCACTTAAGAAATTAATTAAGCTTCTAAAATAGTCCTAGAAACAGCTGACTCACAAATTTTTTTTTTTTTTGGGGCTGTTAGTTTAGCAATTCTAACTCTGTCGAAGCCTTCAGTTTCATATCGATTGGTGCAGTTTTTTATGATGAAATTGGAATGTTGATGAGTTCCTTGGAATTTCAGCTCAAGGCTCTCTTGCATGGGCACTCATATTCTGCGCATGCCATGGGGTGTGCGGCTGCTGTTAAATCAGTCCAATGGTTTAAGGATTGTAAGACAAACATGAATTTGCTACCTGAATCAAGATTGCTTCAGGAGGTAAATATTTTGTTCATTTATTTATTAAAGTTATGCTGCATTATTTAAACCTCATCTTTATGGATCACTGACAAGCTCTCCATTTTCATATTGTTCTGGGGCAGAAATCTTCCCTTTTATTTTTCATTTATTTAATTCTTCTCTTTTGAATCTAACACGAAAGCATGGTTAATGTTATCTTCTGCCCTATTCTTCAAGGATGAGAAATTGCTTTCTACTTTTCACTGTCATTTAACAGTTATATTAGCCAATGATCAGAATGTTTTTCCCCCTATTCTCATCGATTTTGTATCATGCTCAACAATATTACAAAATGAAATAGTATTTTGATATTGCTACAAAAGTTTCAGTCATTGTTTAGTCAACTACTGTGCCTCTACACATGTATTGTGGAAACAGCAGAAAGTGTATCTATGCTCGAACTTGTATCTTAACTAGTTTATTGAGGCATTGCGATGCTCACTCTATCACTGTACAGTAACTAATTTTGGAAGATAAAGAAGGGCATGAACGTCAAAATGTGCTTCCGTTACATTATTACCTGCAAAGCAAGATGTTCTCTTGATGCCCAGTTTTCCCTAGTCTTAGCAATCCTGAGCATTGTTTCCTTAAAAGTGTTTTTCCTGTTCCAATAATATGCAGCTGTGGGATGAAGAACTAGTGTTACAGATCTCAGCCCTTCCAGAGGTCCATAGAGTGGTGGCACTCGGAACTCTCTGTGCCATTGAACTTCAAGCTGAAGGTTCCAATGCCGGGTAATGCTCTCTTTACTTGCACCATTCCAATCCAAGATTTTCAACATGAATAATCATCTTATATCATCTCTTTACTGTCGTGATTCAGGTACGCTTCAATGTACACGAGTTCTCTGCTGAAGAAGCTTCGTGAAGATGGCATCTATATGCGGCCTCTGGGGAATGTCATATATCTAATGTGTGGGCCCTGTACTTCTCCAGATACTTGTCGACGCATTCTGGAGAATGTTTATGTCAGAATTCAAGAGTTTGGAGAGCACAAAGAAAAATCTGCAGTCCATGCAGGGTGAGTTTGTTTGGTGAGTGTAGAATGATAGTCTTCCTGTTTTGATTTTTTTGACTGAAATTGAATCTTATTTAAGTAATCTATGGGCGCTCAAAGAGGTTGGGACTCCTTAATTTGTTTGTGATGTTTACATAAAAATTTATAAAAATGTTAACATAAATATGCTACTATATCAATATTATTAAATAGTTACATAATTTTTATTTAGTGTTCATTTACAATATTATAAAATACCTTTATAACTAAATTCGCTGAAAATAATTCATGGGCTTGAGAGAGTACATAAAATCTGGATTCACTCATCTTATTACTCCTTAAATTTCACCAATGATGAATTTCATATAATCATGGTCTGTTCAATAAAATCTGATTTAGAAAATTTGGTAACAAGTTGCTAAAATGCGCATGGATCAATAGAAGATTTTACCAACCTTGCATGTATCGCTTTTATGGATCCAAAAACCCCGATTTGTGCTATATAATCAAAGACTTGTAGTTGGGTTAAAAATAGAGAAAAATCCAACTCTTTTGTTATGCTATATAACCCATCTGATTGTTACCATTGTCACTATTGAAATTTCATTTCATATTTTAATACAGATATTTTATGGTATCAATTAATTAATTTATTCGTAATAATTAGTATGAAATGTATTGTAACGTTCATTGTCACGCCATATTCCAAATGATTTATTTTTGAATAATCAATGAAGTTGCATAAATGTTTGTGAGTTTTATCACTGATTCAGAAGAAAAACAACCTTAGCCAGAAATCACGGATCTTGTGTGAATTTTTATTAAGAACGTTACACACACAACATGGTTAGCCTCCTCAGTTGAAATTAAACAATACATATAAATGATTTCAGATATAAAATGAAATACCGTTTTAAAAATATTCGATTTAATATTATAGATATAGAAAATATTTTCATTGTTTGAATTCCTCAAATAAAATTCTTAACAAATAGCAAATTTATATCGTAACCCTCCAAATATTACATCTACCTTCACCTCAAGGAAACAGGATTCTTGAATATTACAACAAGGTTACAAGCGAATTATATCAATATAAATATATAATTCTCCAGGTTGTCAATTTTAATATAGCCATCTGGACCCCAATTCAAATAAATCTACCTAAAATCCTCGGAGACCCCCCTAGAAATAAAAGCAAATTACCTGCAGCATCACAAATGTTATATTTGTAATATACAATATGATTCTTTCCCTATTATGAAATTCCTGTGATTCTAGATTCAAGAGAGAGACAGATCCTACTACAATCTTGTCACAACATAATATATCTGTAATATACAAAAAAATATATGTAATCTAGAGAGAGAGGGTGAGGGAGAGAGAGAGAGAGAGGGAGAGGTTTGTTGTCAACATTTGGAGAAGGAGTCCAGATACATGCCACGTAGGCGTGGCATGCATCGCATTCTATCCAGAATTTAAGGTTTCTCTCTCCAAATCCCTGCTATATATACCCCCACCACTGAGACTCGGCTCAACAATTGGGTCTCATCAAAAGCAGAAATGAAGAAATCTGAGAGCAGAAAATCTGCAGAATTGGTAGTTTCAAACCAAGACCTGTTAATGGAGATCCTTGTCCGATTACCCATAAAGTCCCTTTTCCGATTCAAATGCGTCTCCGTTCAATGGCTCTATCTCATCACCACCCCTCACTTCTGCCAACTCCACTCTCTCAGAAACGCCACCGTTTCAACCTCCGGCCTCTTCCTCTACCAGCACCCATCTCTCATCTACCTCTCCCTCCGATCCGGAGACCCGGAAGCCCGCCCCAGCTTCGGGCCCGTACCCGTTTTCAGTTTCCTGAATATCACGCCTTATGCTTCCAACATAACCGTCATGGGTTCCTCCGGCGGCCTACTGCTCTGCTTGCTGGTGGCGCCGCCGTGGTACGGCTCCGACGTTATTTACTTCGTCTGTAACCCGACGACCAAGAATTGCAACCCGCTCCCTCGGCTTGGAAATATTGCAGAAAAGCCCATCGTCAACATGGATTTAGCTTTTGATCCTCGTGAATCCCTTTATTACAAGGTTGTCTGCATGCGCAACTGCACTCCCCCTGACGGGCCCGTTTTTGAAATCCAGGTCTTCTCTTCTGAAACGGGATCCTGGAAAACCTGTCAGGGCCCGTTCTACAACATCCCACCGGAAACCCAGTTCCAGGGCGGCACATACTGGAACAAATCGATTCACTACCTGAATTCATGGGGCGGCGACTCCATTCACTTCCAGGTGGAGACAGAGAGCCTGAAGATCCTCCCAATCCCTCCGATCCAGAGTGAAGTCCACTCGGCGAAAAGATCCTCGTACCTGGGGGAATCAGGGGGGCATCTGCATTTGGTGGACATTCAGACAAACATCACGAGGCCATCCTCCATCGACATCTACGAACTGAATCTTCGGCCATAGAAGACGCGTTTCCGGAGATGGTAGAATACATGGAAGCGCTGCCATTCATGGATGGGAATCGGAGGATTAGGGTGGGAAGGTTCCACACATACTCGGTGGTGAGTGTTGTGCAAGAAGAAGGGGGTGATATGTTGGAAATTGTGTTGTCAGTGCCCAACAAGATAATAACCTACAATCCCAGGACTAATGACTCTAAACTGCTCCTTTATTTTGGGGATGATGCAGACACAGCTGCATATGAGTGGCCTCATCTTATTCATTATACTCACACTCTTACACCTCTTTAATCAATTTCAACTATTCTATCTTTATCTCATTTATCTAATTTCTTTTTCTTTACTTATTAATAATGGATCAATTAATGTACATATATATTTTTTGGTATGTATACGAATTAATTTCATCTATGTTTGGACCCAAATATTCCACTACTTCAATCCAATCCAATTAGCAGGTATTATTAAATCACAACAAACTATATAGAATAACCGAAATTCTTATCAAAACATCACATCATTCTATAATAATCTAAACTTTGCCTCAATAGAGTTAAAGGCCAATTTTTGACTTTTGTAGGATTATAGTATTTTACAGCAAATCTAGTCTTAAGACATAATGAAAGAACAGATCAGAAGTTCAATAAGCTTCACTACTAACTTTAAAGTTTCTCTCTGTCTTTTAATTTTTAATAAGCCTTACAACTCACCTTAAATTAACTTTAAAACCTAATTTTCGATCTTATATATACTTACTTTAAAGAAATTTTCCTCGCCGATCCTCCACAACCGACCACCATCACCTCACCTCTCCATTACTTTATTTTTCCACTTTGTGCTTATACTTTATTATATTTGTCCCACTAATTTCTACACAAAATCCTATATTAAATATTTTCATCGATACAATCCAGTGAAATAAATTTGATCCATTGTTTATAACTCAAATTCTCTTTTACAAGTCAAATTTGATTTATAAGTTATGAGAGTTGATGATTGACTGTTTCATGAAGTTAGATTTGTGATCATGGTTCACAAGAATTATTTTATAATTTAATAGCTTGCTTTTCAATATTTATTAGTTCTTATTATATATATATATATTTATTTATTTATTTATTTCACCTACTCCATTTTATAGTTGGTACACTATACTTTTCCATTGTTCCCTCTTCTTCATCATTTTAATCTGTTCATTATTTCGCTGAACTTTGAAATAAAATAAAATAAACATCAAATGCGATTTCTACATGAGACATTTTCTATATTATTCCCCAATATGGAAAATCTCAAACCTCTGATAAAAAAAATTAAAATCATGTTAATATAAATAGTCTCCTCTCCGAAAGCATTCAAATATATTGCTAACAAAACTTGATTAAAATTTCATAAGTTAGACTTGCCGATAAAATCTTTCATTATATCTCATGTTTCACAGTATTTAATACATACCACATGTTAAATTATACTGTCATAAGTATGTACACGTGATGTATAATAATTACTTTGAAATAAAAGATATAATATTAAATGAAACATGTGTAGACCTTGCGTGCGTTTATTTCCACATACAATAAAATGTGGGTGCGCGTAATAGTATAAACATTAAAAATTTTAGTGAAATTTATTTATGGAAAGGGAGGTATAAAATCGAGAAAGTTAGACTATAAGACCATCTCCAACCATTTTACTCAAATCCAAACTCAAATCTTGATTTTGCCACCAAATTTGCCACTATCTCCAACCCTTAAACTCAAATTGGAATATTCTCTTACAATATTCTTAATTTTTATTTTTCAAATTTTATTTAATATCAAATATTTATTTATTTTAGTTCATTAAAAAATTAATTTAATTGGTTTCAATTATAAAAAAATATCTATGAACTATAAATCTTATTAAAAATACCAAAATTATATTATAAAATTCATCACAAATACATATTAATATACTAAAGAAAATAATCTAGTCATACAACACAATATAAATAAATAACATAATGACACAAATTATAACTAACATTTCGAATTAGACCATTTTTTGTCACACGTATAAGTTAAATACAATTCTACTTTACCTAACAATATCACTGAAGCCAAAAAGGAGAAGAATCATCTCGTGTTATGGAATCCCTGGAAGAAGGAAATAAAATGTTTCAAGATTTAATGACTGAATCAAACGCATGTCAAGAACGAATTTTAGATTTCTATTAATTATAATTCATGTTTATATTTATTAAATTATATAATCTACAATATAATGCAATACTTATAAATATATAAATTATATAATGTATCAAATACCAAATATCAAGTATATAAAATCAATAAAATATAATAACTCAAAATGTGGAATTAAATAAATAAAATAAATGAAAAAAAAGAAATAATTGTAAATGAATAAAATAAATGAAAAAGAATAGAAAAAAATTTGAGTTTGTGAATAGTAAGTGACAAATTTGATATACTATTCATAAATTCAAATTTGAGTTTAATCTCATATTTCCATAAAATTGAGTTTGAGTGTGGGATTGAGTAACCCCAAGAGATGCTCTAAGTTTGTAAATTTGATAGGAGTTAAATCAACAAGATTACTTCGATAGTCAAATTTTTTTTTTTTTAAAACCCACAAAGAATGATGATTTAATTTAAAAAGTTCCTAAAGTTCTCATTGGTACGGTTTGGATAAGATTTGATTGTGCATCTTGTTTTCTTTTTTGGGAGTTATTTTTGATTGTGAATGATTGACCTCTACGAATTGTGTAGTACTGGGACTACAGGAGTAGGGTAGAAATATAGCAGTAGAAGAATACCAAAACCGGACGTATTAATGGGCCGTCACATTTTCCATATCAACGGCTCATATTTACCTAATCAAAACATGAAGCAGCTATCAAATGGAGGGCCAGGATTTGTTGGAGTAAACCTGGGTTCATATAAATACAGTATATCTCACAGCTATTAATTACCCACTCAGGATCAGAAAGCAAGAAAAATCAAAATCAAAATCCAAAAAGATCTCAAACTCTTCCTGCCTTTATTACCGCATCCTCTTTCTTTACCACTCTCTTTGTCTGCAGTTGCCATCATCATCCCCAGATTGACAGCCTAGTAGTGTGCACTTTGACGCCACACACCCAAACACAGACCCAACTCATTGGTAACATCGCGGAATAATCATACTCCACTGTCGGTTTTAGGTTTTGTCAGGTAATTTCTGATTGTGTGTGGGGAAATGGGGGGAGGGTTGTGTTGATTGATTGGCTGGGGGATCTGGGCTTTTGTGATGGAACTTGTGCTGGGTTTTTTTTTTGGTATTTGGGCAATTTGGGATCTATTTTGACTTGTTTTTGGAGTGACTTCAGCTAGTTTCTGGCTTTGAAAGTTGATGACTTTATGGGTTTTTCACTTTTTGGGGATTTTGTAGAGTAAATGCAGACTAGGTCTATGGAGAGAACAAACTCAATGAAAGGGAGAGGGAAGAGGAGCTTGGATGGTGGTGCTGATGAAGAACAGGAGCCTGAGAGAAAAAGGCCAGCTTTAGCTAGGTAACAAGATTATTATTTCTGTCCATTCTTTTTCTCTTTCATTTCTTGTTGTTTGATTTCCACCCTGCAATTTGAGGTTATCTTGTTGAAGATATATACAGAAAGGGTTGCTTTTCTTTCCTAATTTTGATCAAGTATTCTATTCAAGTTCTTATGACTTAGTTGAAATCTTTCTTTGGTTCATCGGGAGATTGAAATTTTGAGAACCGATGTGAAGCAGTTGGAGCTCGTTTTCAGTATTATATACAATGAATTCACTACCTTTGCATGGGGAAATTTACATGTAGATGTTCTGTTATTAGATCATCACGAGTAAGGATATGTATGTGGAACTGGAAAAGCCTTTTTTTATTTTTTCCCTCTTCTTTTCCTTTTCTGTGTCACATGGCAATTCAAGTTGGTGTAAGTGAAAACACTTTGCATTTACTGAAACTGTGCTCATGTATTCTCTGGAATGTTCCGGATATGCAGTCCATTCATTTAATTTTGGCTTTTATTCTTCGTTTTATCCCTACCTGTAAATTCTAGCTATTTCTCCTCAATTATGTAGATTCTACGAATTATATGAGAAGACCATCGCTTCCACTTAATTAACATTGTGTAAAAGATTAAAAGTTGAACTGAACATATACTTCTGCTGTGTTCTTTACATAATCTGAAAATAAATGATTGCATTTGGGCATGTTTGTGTTCAAAATCTCAATGAATGCAACGCACTCTATAATTTTTTTTCAAGATGTTGTGTTATCAGGTGGGAATTTATGATTGCAATCCTAGTATTTCCTCTAGATTTCGTGTTGCTTTTGCTTGCTGCTCTTGAATTTCCCCACCCTCTTGTTTTCTGTTGAATTGATTCTCGAATCAATCCTTCTTAGACATTTCCTTTGACTTCCCTTTGTTCATTTGATAGATACCAAGTGAATGATATATAATGGTTTTAGTATTATTATCTGTAATGGTTTTAGTGTGTTTCATGTAGTGTGATTGTTGAAGCTCTGAAGGTGGATAGTCTCCAGAAGCTCTGCTCATCCTTGGAACCAATTCTTCGGAGAGTGGTAAAGAGGACTCTTTCTTACTTTTTGCTATTTTATTTTCCATGGACAATTAGCACTTCTTGTCATTTTTTGTATGTTTAAGGAGTGCAATATCTGAATCTATAACTACCCTGTTTGCCCCTCCCCCTGCCTCTTTATTATTTTGAACATGGATATATGATTCATGAAACCAGAACTTATTATTAAAGAATATGCATAACTTCTTCAATCAGACTTGTATTTTCATACACTGCTGGTGGAACACACCGTAGCTTGTCATTAGGTAACAGAAGTTGATTTTACTTTGATCAGCATTCAGAACTCCATTCACTCTGGTGAAAGTTTTTTTTTTTTTTTTTCTCTATAAAAGTTTAACTATCACTTGATGCTTATATATTTAACTTTGATGAACTTATACAATACATCGTATTGAGCAGGTCAGTGAAGAAGTTGAGCGTGCTTTGGCCAAGCTGGGCCCTGCCATGTTGAATGGGAGGTTGGTTATTTTGTTGCATGATTTCTGAAATAGGAATGGATTGTATCAAATGCTTATATAATAGAAGTTCTCAAAGATGTATTCATCAGCTGATTTAGCATGCTGTGTGTTAGATGTAATTAGATGAAATGTTTCAATTATTTCATGATTTTTATTTCCATTTATAGTGTTCTTGTAATGTATTATTGAAACTGCCTTTATCCTGGAAAATTTTCCTAAGACTTTCAAAGTTCAGGTCATCTCCTAAACGGATTGAAGGGCCAGATGGGAGAAACCTGCAGCTTCACTTTAAGTCCAGGCTTTCTCTTCCGTTGTTCACTGGGGGGAAAGTGGAGGGTGAGCAGGGTGCAACAATTCATGTTGTACTAATTGATGCCAACACGGGTCATGTTATAACATCTGGACCTGAATCTTCTGTGAAGCTGGATGTTGTTGTGCTAGAAGGTGACTTCAATAATGAAGATGATGAGGGCTGGAGTCGAGAAGAGTTTGATAGCCATGTTGTGAAGGAGCGTGAGGGAAAGAGACCTCTTTTGACTGGGGATTTGCAAGTCACACTCAAGGAAGGTGTTGGGACTCTAGGAGATCTTACGTTTACTGATAATTCAAGTTGGATAAGGAGCCGGAAGTTCAGGCTTGGTCTGAAGGTTTCATCAGGATATTCTGAGGGAATACGTATACGGGAGGCAAAGACGGAAGCTTTTATTGTCAAAGATCATCGAGGGGAATGTATGCATATCTGTTTTCATCCCTTCTTAAACATCTGAAAGTATACAGAAAAACGGTTACAAGAATTCAGCTTAGGGTCAATCTGTCAGACGTAGTGGTGGTGTGTGTGTATTGGAGGAGGGTGGATGTTTAAATTTTTAGTCAAACGAATCCACTTGTTACCACTGTTGTCTAAATTACTGAGTTTTTAGGCTTTTTTAAAGATAAGGAAGTCAAGATAGAAGAGAAGAGCCAGACATCAAAGAAACTTAAAGTTCAAGTCAAACTAAATGCATGATTTATGGTCGCTATTATTCAATTGTTCAAAGTTTATAAAGACATTCCAGAAATAGACGGGTAGAAGGCTGAAGACAGAATATTAAGATACAAACAACAAGGAGAAATAATTTAAAAAACAAGTTATAGGTGTTGGTCATTTTATTTTTTAATTGTGTTTCTGAAGTCCCGTGAGTTCTGTATAAACTGTATCCTGAAACCATGTCTAGGATATGTTGGAGCTTTGTGTACGTTTTGTTCTCTTCCATTGTGATTTTCCATGCATTTTGTTACACTGCAAGATATAGTTTGCTGAATGCAAATTTGTGCTGGATAGTGCATATATCTTTTTGTGCATCATAAGTTTCTCATTGTTATTAATTATTTGATGAAGTTTTTTTTCTCTTGATAGTGTACAAGAAACATTATCCACCTGCTATGAATGATGAAGTGTGGAGATTGGAGAAAATTGGGAAGGATGGATCATTTCACAGGAGGCTTAATAATGCTGGGATATTTACAGTAGAGGACTTCCTTCGGCTTGTGGTCAGGGACTCCCAGAAGTTGAGGAATGTGAGTATGTGTGGTTTGATAAAACTTTGATTATGCATTTTAAATGCATTTTGTATAATGTTCGTTTATCTTTGTTTTCAGATACTTGGTAGCGGTATGTCCAATAAGATGTGGGATGCTCTCATAGAACATGCCAAGACTTGTGTCTTGAGTGGGAAGCTTTACATATATTACCCTGATGAGTCAAGAACTGTAGGTGTTGTTTTTAACAATATCTACGAGCTGAGTGGTCTCATAGCTAATGATCAATATTATCCAGCAGACTCACTTTCTGACAGCCAGAAGGTTCGCCAATTTTCTTCTAGAATGAGTGGGCTTGGTGTAGAACTACAAAGATGATCCTTTCCTTGATCCATTGTTAATTTACTTAAGTTGAGGAATAGGTTCTACATCCAATGTTGAAATATGATACTTTTGGGTATTAACATGAGATGAACTATTTGGATACTGACATGAGATAAACAACAGTAGGTAACTCAGTGTTTAAGTGTTCAATATTTCTAATTTGTATTAGTTAAATGTTCATGCTTGTCTTCATTATTACACTAGGTCATCTTTACAAACTCCTTCGCTGAGTGTTCAATATTTCTAATTTGTATTAGTTAAATGTTCATGCTTGTCTTCATTATTACACTAGGTCATCTTTACAAACTCCTTCGCTGTGTATTTTTATTATCTTTTTTATTATATCTTGTAAATGATCTTCTTCTATTTAATTTTGTTGTTTACTCCTTCTGAATGTATTTGTTTCAGAATTTATTTGTTTTAGAGAAAAACTCTCGAGTATGTGGTTATGTTACTGTTTTTTCGATTCAACTTGGACTTTAAATTGATTATTTAGAACACTTACCAAACATTAATAGCTTTAAAAGATGAGGTTCTGAATATGAGATATTTGTTGCTAACAAGGAATTTTTTCTTCAATTTTGTGTTCTTCATGTATTTAATCCCAAAACTGGGTTTTTTATCTCATGGATTTGCAGGTATATGTGGATACATGGGTAAAAAAAGCATATGATAACTGGGATCAAGTTGTGGAGTATGATGGAAAATCACTGTTGAATTTCAAGCAAATGAAGAAGTCGAGCACACTGAGGAATGATCTTCCTTTGGGTCCAGTTAACTACCCTAATTCTTTAGATAATCAGCTTCCACAGCAGAGATTGCCAATTCCAGTTCCATCTGAACCATCTGTGGATCAAAGTGTGCTAACTGGAGGTTAGAATCTTCTTACTAAAAGCAATATCTCTTTTGTTTGACAGAGAGAGAAACTATTGATGCTGAAGAATCAAATTTTGTCATTCTAGGTAATTGAGTAGGAAAGTATCTTCATATTGATCTATGGTGGTTGCTCTTTGTTTTGACCAATATGAATGAAACGCAAAATATATTTACCCCCTCCAGTGAGATCTTCTTTTACTTGAGAGATTACACTGTAATGTTCCAACCATGTTTACCTAATGTGATTAAGTTTATTAATCGCAAAATTACATTCTTCTGAAGTCTGTTGCTTAGATCCCCAATCAGTGATATTTGGTAGTTTTGCAATATATAAGTCAGGTGATTGTATCATCTGTCCCATGTTTTAATCCTTACCTAATCATTGCCTACTTTTGTCTTGTAAGCATCTGCCATTGCAGTATTGCTGTATTTGCTTCTTTACCTGTGAAATTTGGTCTGCCTTTTTCGTCATTTGGTGTGTTCTGGTGACATTTTATTGCATCCTGTGTAATGGAAATGGATATTGGAGCAGGCAAGGCTCCTTTCAAGCTTATTTAGTACAACTCTTTTCCACGAGGATGAAAACTGAACAACGGGGTTTTATATGTTGACTTTGCTATCACCACAATTGAACTGCATCTCCCTTTGTGCTTTGATACAAGCTGTCATAATTTAGCCATTCATACATGTAAAATTTTGTTGGTGAGATATAATTTTAATTGACAAGGTTTGTTTATCCCCCAATGCAGGTTCAGGTTATAATGATGACATGACTGCAAAATATCATACCCCGTCTCAGCTAATGAACCCAAATTCACGTTCCTCATTTGATGCAGCCTTGTTTACTCATCATGACCATCAGCTCAATCATTTCAATCAATTCCAAAGTAATACATATAATAACACAGCTGGCCTTGCCCTTGGTCCTCCCCAATCTCCATCGTTCCAAGAGGGTAACTCTTGTCTTCCCCAAGCTAATCTTAATCCTTTCGAGGATTGGCCCACTACACGGGAGAAGGGTAGTGATTTCTTATCAGAGGAGGAAATTCGTATCAGAAGCCACGAAATGCTTGAGAATGATGATATGCAGCACTTGCTTAGACTTTTAAGTATGGGTGGTCATGCCTCTATTAGTGCCCCTGAAGATGGGTTTAGCTTCCCTCCTTACATACCATCGCCATCTCCAGGATTCACCTTCAACGAGGATCGGACCCGTTCTGGGAAGGCTGTTGTGGGGTGGCTCAAGATTAAAGCTGCAATGAGATGGGGCATATTCATCAGAAAGAAAGCTGCTGAAAGGAGAGCGCAGCTTGTGGAAATTGATGAAGATTAGAATCTTCTCCAGAATATCTGCGTTTTCTTTGCTCACACTCCCATCTGACAAGTAACAGCTTTCAAAACTCTCTCATGTTTCAAATTGTATTCCAACTTTATCAATACACGTCTCGTGTATAATGACAATCTCCAATGAATACGTGGTCCGTATTGGTTAAGTTGGAATATGAGAGAACATAGTTTGGGACGGGGGACCCTAACCGAGATGGATGTAGTATTGAGTTCCTGTGTTTGTTTATGTATTAATTAAGAATTCATATCAAGTCTCCTGTACAGTGAAGTGATTTGCTTGTAACTCTCATTATCATTACATGCTTGCTTGTCTACTTTTCTTACCTTTAATGATAGTCATATATAACTCAATGACTTCGAAGCCTCTGACAATAACGATGATGTTCTGTTTTCACATTTGCTGTGATTTGGGTTCCACAGCCACTCATTATTGTTGCACACTTGCATATTCTTCACTCTAGAATGTTCTGTGCACACTCATTTTCCCTCCCTTTAGTTTTTTACTCTAGGTGTGATTTGGGTCATATAGAGATTACATGCATGTTGCTTTCCAGTTGCTAACAATGGCATGATTCACTCGAAATCGATCGAATCAGTTTTTATCTTTATAATGGCTGTTTCAGTTAAATCACGGATATAATTAGAATATACCCACAAAAAGAGAGAGAGAAAAGCTCACATAATTTGAAGGGCAAAACATAACAATTTATTATATATTGTGTTGTGGAACACGTTGAAACCTCGGTACAAAAGGTGAAATAAAATGAAAGAATTTTGTAAACACACGTCCTAATTCCGACAAAATCAAAGGAGTTGGGTTTAGGCAGATCCATTAAGAGCGCAGTCAGCAGGAAAACCCTGAGGAAACCTCTTAGCGTCAGCACAGTAATTGTATATCATATACTTAGTCTGCACCTCTTTCAACCTTTCTTGATTGCTAGCATCCAATTCTTCATTCAACCACCCACCATTTCCACCAGCAGTCGACGACGAGGTGTTGGCCTTGAAGTTCCGATACGACGCCGTAAATGGCGCCTGCGACCAGTCCGTCTTCACCAGCCCACCTCGTGTCGCCCAATCATCTGCGTTCCACAGGCTCGAGTAAATCCTCATTGCCTGGTTCTTTGGGTACGCAACTCCCACTGATTCTGGGTTCTTGTATTCTCTTATCGGTGTCCCGTCCACTGAAAAGCTGCAAATCAAGCTATATCATCAGAATCAATCCGATAAAACTGTTTGAATTCAGACAAGGAGTGATTATATTGATCTCGATTCTCTTCTTACATGATCCGTTGGGGATTCCAGAGAATTGAGTAGGTGTGGAAGTCTGCTGTGGGGTCGAACCAGAGGTGGAACTGCTGCTCTCTGTTCCCCTTGCCTTGGCTAAACACGTTGGTGTGAAGAATATAAGGATCGCCACTCAGATTCCCCAAGAACTCGAAGTCTATCTCGTCGTGGGTTGCTCCCATTGAAGACAACTGCATAGACAACATGAGATTAGTTTCAGCACAATAACAAGACATTGTTTGTTATGAATAAAAAAAGCTTACATAGTAGGCAGTGACAGTGCCAGCAGAATTTCCAGGGACAAGCTTCAGCTGCATGTCGATCTTGCCAAAGAGATATTCATTCTTGGATTGAAATCCAGAGCCAGAAGCTTTATCTAGAGAGAGAGTGAGAAGCTGGCCATTGTCGAGGATCTTAGCTCGCCCCTCACCCCACGTGATATCAAAATCTTCATAGAAATTGCCAGAGACCGTGGAAGAGATTGTGATGATGATCAAGGCCAGAAAAATATAGCAGAAAGAAGCCATTCTTAGTGTGAGTTATGAGAGTTGATATCTTAGGTTTGTGTATTTATAGGGAGCCGTGGGGGTGGTTGGGGTGTGGGAAGGTGCATGGGAAATTTCAGTGGGGACCAAGTTGAGGATGAGCTGGACACAGATGGTTTTATTGCATCAACTCTGATAAAGCGAGCAGCTATCCGCAACTGACAGCCCATTTATTTTCGTATACACGGTTTTGAAGCTTTTCAAGGAATTCATCTCACTATCATTTTTTCCTTTTCTTTTTTATATAAGGTTTTTGTATAATATTCCGTTTTGTGAACGTATATATGGTAATCAATTTGCTTTATTGAAATGTCATACAATATATTTATTTGATCATTAAAGACAGCTTCCTAAATAATAAAGGAGTAATAGAGATTGATGCCACGTATGGACAGAGGCTCTATGGGAATCATCGAAAATAAGCATCAAATTTTGTAGTATAAAAGAGGTTTCGATTTTATGCCTATTATTATTATTATATATTTGTATAAATATTTAATTGATTAACCACAAGTATTGAAAACCCGTGGTGGATAGCCGGATGTGACTCCGCCAACCTTATTACTTTAAGTTCATGGTACAAATTAGAGCCTAATTAATTAGGGAAAGGAACTTCTAGATTAAATAAATGATTTGGAAGATTGGAACCGGCACACCATAAAAAGAAAAGAAATGATAATTGAGTATTTCTATTTTCCATGAGTTTTAATTCCATGAGCTTTCATGAAGTTGTGAATATAGTACCAATGTTTAAATTTAATAAACTACCCCTAATCTTTCATTAACATTAAAGGAACAACAAAACTCGCGTGCAACTGTCGCACATGCGACGGAATTCCAGATCACATACTTATAGCTGAAAAAGACATACTTATGAATGTAAAAGACATACTTTTAAAACTCATGTTTATACCTGTAAAAATATATTTATAAAATACATACTTATAGTTGAAAAACACATACTTATACCTATAAAAGACATACTTGAATTTGGTCGCATGTGAGACAGTCTCACAAGAGACCAACTCTTAAAGGAATAACCACTAGAAGACACATGCGTGGTTATTTCATTTTCCACTTAATTTTTTTTATAATTTATATATATTTTAATGTAAAATTTCAATTCAATTAATTCATTTATTGATAATTGTTAACATTATAACCTCAAGTATTTTAATATGGGCACTGAATGCTACTTTAATGAGGTAAACCATTTTAATATATGCGAACCAATAACTAATGATATGATAATTGATAATTTTAAAATAAATGATACCTATCACAAATCAAACAATTTGTAAGATTCAAATTGAACATATATTAATATATGGATTGATCTTCCAAGTTAATTTACATATTAATTAATTTAAAATCTTTTATCTTTAAATTAATTATACATAGAGTGCTTAAAGTGTGTATATATATATATATATATATATATTAATACAAATTTTGCTAAGAAATATCATAAAATCATTAATCAAATGGATTAATGCAAAAATATTTTTTTATTTAAAAAACATTTTTGATTACCATATTCTCCAATATATTATATTTCCTACTCAAATATACATTTTTATATTTATTTATTAAAGATATTTATTTCAAAAATCTCGTGTGATACATGGGTTTATACTAGTTATGAATAAAAAACAAACAAAAATATGGATCTAAATTCATGTGATTGGGATGACCCTGACTCGGATCCATGCCCATATGATTTTTTTATTTTTTTTTAACTTCAGGTGTCGAGACCTTCATGTTGTTTTGGTGGACCTTTATGGTGTATAAATGTAACCTTATGTACAAATATCATGACTCTTTAACTTTGAGAAAATTCAAGATTTTCACAAAATTTCAATACATTTTGTATCTCACGCATATGTATGTGATATTACTTGTACATAAAGATCAGAATGTATGATTCTAACATATAGTTCACACAAGAAGAAAAAAAGATTAAAAAAATCAACAAAAATGTGGATTCAGGTCAACCTGACCGGACATGAGTTGTAATGTCCACTTGGTGTAGATAATAATTACTCAAAAAACAAAAGTAATTTTTTTTTTGTTTCATATTATTTTAGAATTAAAACTTATCATTTATATTTCAGGTAAAATTTATGGACATGTTTGATTAATATATTCAAATCGACTATCATATTGTCGATAAAAAAAAAAACATGATTGATAGAAGATATAGTGATGTTTTTATGGAGAAAAAACTTGTTTTTCACAATTGATAGAATAAAACAACGTAATTTTGTTCTCTCTTCTTATAAATTTTGTTTTGTTTGACCAATTAACATGAAAATTGAATTAATGGGTACGAATTATAGTTGCTATTCCAGATGGATGAATTGAATGGATCACTTCTTAAAATAAAATTGGTATTGGAAATGGAGATAAAACATAATGAAGTTGGAAGTTAGTAGAACCAAGTAAACAAATGGTTAATATTGGTATGCTACATAACTGGTCCAATAAAATTTTAGGAGCCAATAGAAGTGGATAGATTGTCCCACCACCACCACCGCCGCCAACACCACCGTCCCAGAACACTAGCAAAACATTGTATTATCTCAATGATCTAGTTTCACCTACTAAAACCGTGTGTGACGTGGCAATCTTCTTTATGATGAATAGGATTCTTGTAAAATTATTCTACAAAATTAATGGTGTGAAACATATAAATTCTTAATCTATAATCTACAAATCAGAGAAAATCTTGTCGTCCAAATTTCGTAAAGGGACCTGCCATTAGCATAGTGGATCACCCAACCAACTTCGACATTTTCTTACCTCTCTTATACCTATAAATACATCAACATTAATACTTGCTTGAACAATCTGATCAACCCATCTTTCAAAAGTCAACAGAGTTGCTCTCCAACTCTCTTGTTTACCTCTATCACAATAACTTGATAAATTAAAATGGCTTCTTACATTTTGACTACTAAGTCAAATGCCAAAGTTGTTGCATTTTCAGCCCTTCTAGTCTTAGGCTCTTTTGGCTTATGTTTTGCTGGAAACTTCAACAAAGATTTCGACATCACGTGGGGCGATGACCACGTCAAGATACTTGAAAATGGCAAACAACTTACTCTTTCCCTTGATAAAGCCTCTGGTTCCGGGATACAATCCAAGAATGAGTACTTGTTTGGAAAGATCGAGATGCAACTCAAGCTTGTCCCTCGAAACTCTGCCGGAACTGTTACTGCTTACTATGTAAGTCGCTCCATTGTTATGCATGCTAAAATTAATATATTAATTAATGGTGGACACCTTATTTTATTCAAACTAGTGCATGAATATCTATATGCTATAGCTTTATACAAGCTAGCTTTCTTAAGAATTCACGTGTTTGAGGAAACCTCTTTGACATGGAGAATTTGGATAATATGACGCAGTTGTCTTCTCAAGGCTCAACACATGATGAGATAGATTTCGAGTTTCTGGGTAATCTTAGTGGCGAACCGTACATTGTTCACACAAATGTTTACACACAAGGAAAAGGTGACAGGGAACAGCAGTTCTACCTATGGTTTGATCCCACTGCAGATTTCCATACATATTCCATTCTCTGGAATCCCCAAACCATCATGTAAGTCCGAAAAGAATAATATCATCATATCAATATGGCACTAATTTGGGGATTTTGACAGCTTCTACGTGGATGGGACACCAATCAGGGTATTCAAGAATCTGGAAACACAAAACATTCCATTCCCAAAAAAGCAGGCAATGAGAGTTTACTCGAGTCTATGGGATGCACAAGATTGGGCCACTAGAGGTGGCCTTGTGAAGACAAACTGGAGTGAATCTCCATTTACAGCTTCATTAAGAAACTTCAGGGCCAATGTTTGTGTGTGGAAATCCACCAAATCTTCTTGTCATTCAGGTTCCAACATTTCTTCAACAAAATCATGGTTCTCGCAAAGTGAACTAGATTCAGCAAGTGAAGATAGGCTGAAATGGGTGCAACAAAATTACATGGTGTATAACTATTGCACAGATACAAAACGCTTCGTTCAGGGCCTCCCCTCAGAATGTTCTCTCAACACCACCACCACCGTCGAGGCTGCCGTCACCGGGGCCATCGGCCGTGTATGAGAAAGAAATTACATGATTCTTCTTCCTTAAGCAGTCAATGTTTTTGTGCCCGTTTGTTTCATTTTTTTTCCACCCGGAGCTACCCTCGTTTTAAGCCCTGTAAAAGGAATCCAAATGGAACGAATTTTTCAATTACAAAACCAAATAAAAAAATGCATTTTTACAGTATTAAAAACAAATCATAGCTCTAGAAGGATGAAAATAGTTTTTCCATTCTACTGAACCAGGTATGTCGTGAAAGTTATTCAAATTTTCCATGCAATATATGATGAAGAGCTTCTGATTGACTGATTTAGAATTTTCGTGTAACTATTTAATAATAAAGTTTCTGATTTAGCCCACAACATAAAACAATTTATTCCGCATTTGTTAACAATTTTTTTGTTAATGGTGTAGGCCTACCTGCCACCACACCAATTTAATAACATCTACCTTTTTAAAACACACTCACATTCATTATCAAAAAGTTTAATCATTAGATGTGGTCTCATCATTAACTTACTGTTTTTTAATTTAGATTAAATGGAATCACTTTTTTAATTACATTAATAATATTAAAAACAAATCCGTTTTAATCAATTAAATATTTATTTAAAAAATATATATTAACATTAATCTCAATAATATATAACATGATACTTAAGGGAAAATCTTAATTTATTCATTCATGTAATAATAATAATAATAATATATTGAAATACATTCGAAATATAAATGTAAATTAATATTTAAATGATCCCAAGTCGTCTTCATATGTATTCGACTAAATCCGTTCGAAATTGATGATGTATTTGATTATCACGTAGCTCACAATTCCTTAGACAAATAAATTATATAAAAGGAAACACAAAAATGAAAAATGTAAAAATATCTCAAATTAGAATTTACTTGTTAGATTTTGTAAATAAAATAATCAAAATTAATTTGAAGCTTCCCATGTTTAAAATAATTTTTTTGAGAAAAAAGTACAAAACTTGAAATTATAAAAAAATAATTAAATTAGAAATAAAATCAAAATAATGCAAATCAACTCAAAAATGAAAAATAAACATATGCATGCATGTTGAATCAAACAACAAACATAAAAAGAAGAAATATTAAGACTACTATTAAAAGAGAATAAAATATCACATAACACAAATTACTACTCACTCTTCCTATCTTCTTAAGAATTTTGTTCATACAATTTAACAAAGATGAAATTTGTTCATACTCTTAAATAAAACCAATATACTATAATAAAAAATCACAAATTTATTATTAAAATAATCAATTTTTTTCCCTTTCACTCTCCTTAATTAATACTCCCTCCGTCCCACAAATATTAGCCTACTTTGACTGGCACACATATTAAGAAAAAGCTGTTGACTTTGATTGGATGTGTTATTTTAATATTTTTGAGTGACAATTTTGTAATTGAAACCAACTTTTTGAGTGCAAAAGTTGTAAAATGAAAGAAATTGAGGGGTAAGAGAGTAAAATTTTCTTTGCCATTTTGGGGCTGGCAGATTTAAGTGGGACAAACGAAAATGGCAAGTAGGCTAATTTTCATGGGATGGAGGGAGTAATTGTTTATTATTACTTTTTGTAACATGATCCACACTTTTTTAACAGTTACAAAAACACACATATTAACTCTTTAATCAATTAACAAATAAAAGTTCTTATTAATAACATTTTTTTTTAACAAATGTGGATACTCTTGTTCTGAATTAAACTCCATGTTGTTGCAAAACCAAGCTATTATATTACTAGGTTTGAACTCGTGCGATGCACGGGCTTATTTAATATTTATCTTATTTTTATGTTAAATTAGTATTCTTTTTTATATAAACAGATTTTTTTATAAGTGTGACATTTTCTATTTATCCTTAAAATAATCTTTCTTATTGTTCTTTTTTTTCATTTGTTCTTAATTAGCACAAATTTGTTAATGTGATTTTTTTTAGGGAAAAATTTAATTTTGGTCCACTTAGGAGGCTACTGCCCATTTTACGGCCACTATCGAAGCTAAATTCAATTTTAGTCCACTTAGACCAAAATTCGTCACTATTTGATCCAATTTTCACCGAAAAACGGGTTTCGCCGATGAGTGTAGTTCAACCACCCCCGAAATTTTTTAATAGCCTCGGTGGCACACCGGATCCCACGTGGACCAATCAGAATAATTCGAGTCAACCATATCTATATAAACTAATCAAAAATAAAAAAATAATTAAAAAATTAAAAAGAAAAGAAAAAAAAGTCTTCTTCCCCAAGCACCCCGGCCCCCCACCCCCGCAACTCAGCCACTCGGCCGCCGGGATCGCCGCTGCCAAACACCCCCACCGCTCTCGCCGCCGTCACTTGCATCTTCTTCCCCTCAACGCTGTGCTCGCCATTGCCAACTGCTTCTTCTTCTTCTCGCCGCCGCACTCGCGTCTTCTTCCCCCACCGTCGCATCTTCTTCTTGTTCTCGCCGCCGCCACTCGTGTCTTCTTCCCCCACCGCCATGCTCACCATTGCCAACTGTTTCTTCTTCTTCTCGCAGCCGCACTCGCGTCTTCTTCCCCGTGTCGAGATCCAAGCAGACGACACTGCGACACGTCCATTCTCCTCCGACGCCACCGGCAGATCTGCCGTTCTGGTCCCTTCACACCGGCGCCGCCACAGATCTGCTCCATTCAAGGAACTGATGAAATCCGACGAGACGCTTCTACCGGAAGTCGAGATCCACACAGACGACACGACGACGCTGCCGTTCTCCTTCTGCACCACCGCAGATCTGCCGTTCTGTTCATTTGTTTTCAATTTGTTTTTTCATTTTTAATTATTTTTCATTTACATTTTTTATGTTTTTTCTTATTTAATCAATAAAAAATAAATATATATAGGTGATTCAGATAATTCTGATTGGTCCACGTGGGATCCGGTGTGTCACCTAGGCTATTAAAAAAATCCGGGGGCGGTTGAACTACACTCGCCGGTGAAACCCGTTTTCTGACGAAAATTGGACCAAATAGTGACGAATTTTGGTCTAAATGGACTAAAATTGAATTTAGCTTCGATAGTGGATGTAAAATGGGCAGTAGCCTCCTACATGGACCAAAATTGAATTTTCCCCTTTTTTTTTATATATGTTTTAACTGTAACATTAAGTATTTTCATATCTTTCTGTAAAAGGTGTAGAATACATCTCATTTTTATTGCTCGAAGACATCTATTTTGTTCAAATTTTATCTTTAATTGCACTCATTAATTGCTTTACATATTGGTTTCCTTTGTAATTTTTTTTTTGTTGTTTTGTTTTTATTAATTTTAAACAATTGTTATATTTGTTGTTATAAAGTTTCAATATAATTTACCAATTGTTTAAGGGGTGTTTCGACTGGATGTGCACATCTGGATTTTGGATGACCAATATCCTGATTATGCTATTTATTTTGTTAAATTCTATAATTCTAATTTTTTTTCTACTTTATCCATTTTCTTGAAATTTTAAAACATTTGTTTTTTTCATCAAAATAAAATAATAGGACATTATTTATTTTTCCTATAGTTCCCGATATGATATGATAAATTAATTATAATCTCACTTTATAAAATCTCTTAACAAACCCAAACTTATCAAATTCCATCATTTTCACAATCCACTTTCAAACTTGCAAAATCTACTTATGTCTCAACCCAAACATATCCTAATTTTTTTAGCACCTATTTTTGTTAATATCAGAGTTTGAATTATCCTAAATGCTTTTTTTTTGTAAAATATTAGTAATTTCAATATTTCTATATTATCTTTTTGTTAAATTCTATAATTCTAATTTTTTTCTACTTTATCCATTTTCTTGAAATTTTAAAACATTTGTTTTTTTCATCAAAATAAAATAATAGGACATTATTTATTTTTCCTATAGTTCCCGATATGATATGATAAATTAATTATAATCTTACTTTATAAAATCTCTTAACAAACCCAAACTTATCAAATTCCATCATTTTCACAATCCACTTTCAAACTTGCAAAATCTACTTATGTCTCAACCCAAACATATCCTAATTTTTTTAGCACCTATTTTTGTTAATATCAGAGTTTGAATTATCCTAAATGCTTTTTTTTGTAAAATATTAGTAATTTCAATATTTCTATATTATCTTTTTGTTAAATTCTATAATTCTAATTTTTTTCTACTTTATCCATTTTCTTGAAATTTTAAAAACATTTGTTTTTCTTCATCAAAATAAAATAATAGGACATCATCTATTTTTCCTATAGTTCCCGATATGATATGATAAATTAATTATAATCTTACTTTATAAAATCCCTTAACAAACCCAAACTTATCAAATTTCATCATTTTCACAATCCACTTTCAAACTTGCAAAATCTACTTATGTCTCAACCCAAACATGTCCTAATTTTTTTAGCACCTATTTTTGTTAATGACAGAATTTGAACTATCCTAAATGCTCTTTTTGTAAAATATTAGTAATTTCAATATTTCCATATTATCTTTTTTTTTCTTGAATCCTACAAATAAATTTCTTTCTAAAGTTATTTTTTAATCTGAACTATCCTAAATGTTCTTTTGTAAGGTATTACTATCTTCAAACATCTTTTTTTTTTATTTGTTTTAATTCAATGAAAAATAGTAGTATATTTACTCTTCAAAAAAAAAATGTTATTTTTTTTGCATAAGAATTTCATTTTATAAAGGTCTATATAATATTGTTGTGTACTTTTTGTTTTCTTTTTATAAGAATTTCATATTATATAGGCTTATGTAACCTTGTTGTTTACTTTTTTTTTCCTTTCAAATTGAAATGTTGGACAAATAATAATTCAAATTTGGAAGCAAAGATTTCATATGTAGTGAAAAACAATACAACATTAGCAAACATTAGTAACTTACATATTTATTTTTTTGTTGAGTAGTGAGGTGAGTATTTAATTGATTTTAATGTTTTTATATTTGACAAATAAAATATGTTTTAAGAAGGGACACTTGGCATGCTTATAGAGCTCCAAGTGTCATCATTGGAGAGTGTTAAACCACACTTTTATATATATAATATATATAATTTCCTTTTATGTTTAATGCTGCTGTGCACCAGGTGCACGGATCTGGATTGGTGCAACTTGGGCGACCCGACCCGGATCCGTGCACCTGGATTTTTTTTTTTTTCGCTTCAGGCTGTAACCTTTATGTTGTAAAGATGTGACCTTTACGTTATATAAGTGTGACCTTTATATATAAATGTTATGACCTTTATGTTCAGTAACTTAGGAAAAAATGAAGATTTTCAGGTTTTTTCGCTTCAGATTAAGACCTTTATGTTGTATTGTTGTAACCTTTATGTACAATTCTTGTGATCTTTATGTACAAATATTATGACATTTATAATCCATAACTTTGAAAAAAATTGAAATTTTCAAAATTCAGTGCATTTTAAGGATGGATATATGTGCAGCTAATATTACATAAACGTAAATATGTACAAATTTTGCTAAAATTCTTCATTTTTTTCTAAGTTAGAGTATATAAAGGTAATTACATTTATACATAAAGGTCACACTTATATAACATAAAGGTCACATACATATAACATAAAGGTAACAACCTGAAGTGAAAAAATAAAATTTTAAAAAAATAAAATAAATAAAAGTGCACGGATCCGGGTCGACCCGGACCCGACCCAAATTGTATGTACACCAGTTGCACATGAGACTAACTCTTTATGTTTCCTATCTATTTTGATTTTAATATACATCATTACATTTAAAAATAATATAAAACATATATAGGTCAATTACCTAATAAAGAAACATTTTGATATGAAAAGTGCATTAATAAAATAAAATACTCTTTCGATTTGTCTTTCTTTCAAACTGTTTTTTTTTAATTTAGTACGCATTTTCACAAACCAATTTACAATGATCTAATTCTAGAAAAAAAATAGAAGTACAAGATTTAATTTAAAAGAGTACAATTTATTATATAATTATATGATGTTGAATAAATTAAATATTTTTAAAAGTAATATCCAAATATACATTTTCTGTAAAGTTAAGCAAATCCTTTAACCTATAATCTAAACAAACATGCAGTAAACAGTCAACCCATATTTTGATTCACAATGGGTTAGTTAAAATTTAAACCCAATCCAAATAAATACACTATATTTTTCATCCTATCAAATCCTAAATACATCCCAAATTAAACTCCGAATTAAAAATAAATAAATCTAAGATAATAATTTTCATAGAAATATTATTTAGAAGGCAAAAACTTATATACCCGGGGCACATAGGGGCACGGATTCAGGTGTATATATATGTTCTTCAGGTGTTATATATATACTCTATAAGTGTTATGTTTTTGGGTGTTATAAATATACTCTATAGGTATCATATGTATATAAGAGTATATATGGGATACCTGAAGAGTATATACATGATACCTGTAGAGTATATATTTAACATCATATGATAATTAATTTGGGGGCACCGTGCCCCTAGGGCACACAAGTGCTACTCTATTTAGAAAGGAGTAGGTGTTGTGTAAGATTGTCTCACGAATCTTTTTTCGTGAGACGGATCAACTCATAACTCACACTTAGCAATTCATGTGAAAATTTATGGATATGAGTTCAATTTATGGGTAATAAGGATCAGTCTCTCGAAAACTATTTGTGAGACCGTCTCACATGAGTTTTTGTGTTAGAAAATTAGATAAGTCATCAATTAATTTGAGCAATGATTTATGGCTTAATTGATGGTTCAACTTGTGTGAATGAGAGATTTCCCAAAAATCAATTATTCTCATTATGTTTGTGAAAATATAAAGATACAAAGACTAGCGATAATTAAGGAAACAGAATAACAACAAAGAATGAAAGAGATCCTACGAATCTTCTAATTTATTGTTGACACCCCCCTCAAGCGAGACGTCGGATGAGGTCCGATGCAAAGCTTGGAACGAAACATCTCGAACAACGGACATGGAAGGCTTTTGGTGAATATGTCAGCCAGCTGGAGAGACGAAGGAACAAATTGAGTCTTCAGACGGCCATGTTCAACAAGCTCTCGAATAAAGTGATGGTCGATGTCAATATGCTTGGCTCTCTTGTGTGATATCGGGTTTTGAGTGAGAAAAAGAGCACTACGATTGTCACTCAATAGTAACGGTGGCATGGATGGGAGCATGTGAAGCTTGCAAAGAATGATGGTCACCCAAACTAGTTCAGCAGATGTACTTGCCATTGCACGGTACTCGGATTCACAACTTGAGCGAGTAATAGTGGGCTACTTCTTTGCACTCCAAGAAATCAAGTTTGGACCGAGGAAAATAGAATAATCATAAGTAGACCGCCTCGTGTCTATGCATCGCGCCCAATCGGCATCAGAGTAACCCAGAAGAGATAGAGATCTTGAGTAAAAGATAAGCCAAAACCGAGTGTGCCTTTGATGTATCGAAGGATGCGTTGTACTGCCTGAAAATGATCAACAGTAGGATTCTGCTGAAATTGACTAACAGTATTTACGGCATAGGATATGTCCGGGCGAGTAATAGTGAGATATTGAAGAGCACCGACGATAGAACGATAAAGAGTGACATCCGAGAAAACAATCCATTTGGTGGTAAACGTAGAACCCGGTGCAAGAGGTGTGGAAACGGGCTTAGAATCTAGTAAATCAGCACGTTCCAAAATATCTCGAGCATATTTAGACAGACAAAGAAACAGCCCAGACTCTGGGTAAGAGACCTCAAGTCCGAGGAAGTACCTGAGATGGCCAATGTCTGTAATTTTAAACTCACGTCACACACACCCAAAAATGAATGAAGAAAGGTACGGTTGTTACCGGTGACAATGATGTCGTCCACATAGACCAGAAGATATATGAGAGTAGAGTCCTGAGCATAGATAAAAAGAGAAGTATCGATGGAGCTGCACCGAAAACCGAGTGCAATAAGAAAATCACGAAAGCGTTGGTACCAGGTGAGAGGAGCCTGGCGTAAACCATAGAGAGCTTTCTTCAATCGACAAACATAGTCAGGATAGACAGGATCAATGTAACCAGGAGGTTGAGCCATGTATACAGGTTTAGATAAAATACCATTCAGAAATGCGTTTTTGACATCTAATTGATGCAGGGGCCATGCATGCATAACTGACAAAGCAAGAACAATGCGAACTGTAGATGTTTTCACCACCGGGCTGAAGGTATGTGTAAAATCAAATCCAGGAATCTGACTGAACCCTTGAGCGACTAATCGCGCCTTGTAGCGATCAATAGAGCCGTCCGCAAGATACTTGGTGCGATAGACCCATTTGGAGCCGACAATGTTCGTGTCCGGAGGTCGGGGAACAAGGTCTCAAGTTTGATTTGAGCGAAGAGCAACCATCTCTTTATCCATAGCCGATACCCAGTGGGGAATTTTCAGCGCAGACTTAACTCCTTTAGGCTCGGAAGAGGCAACAAGAGCAACATACAGTGGACTAGATTGAACGAGAGCCAGATCAGCTGGATATTTGGGTTTGAAAATGCCAGATTGCGCAAGGGTGTGCATAGGATGAGTGCGAGTGGATGCGACGGGCTGCACTTGAGCTGATGGAGGTTGAACCGGTGCAACAGGCGGAACAACTGGCATTGTAGCGGGAGCCACGACAGGAGCTGGTGGATGCACGTCGTCATCTACTGGAGGCTGCTCGACTGGAGCAGCGAGATTGTCATCATTAGTGGGACAGAGAGTACACGGAGATGATGAGGAAGGGGCCGCAGTGCTGACCGAAGATGTGGAGGTGCCGACTGAGGACGTGTCACGAAATGCAGAGACCAACAAGTCAGAGAAATGTGTAAAGACCATATTCTTAGAATAAGAAAAACAGCCCTCGTAAAAAACTGCATGCCGACTGACATAAAATCTTGAGGATTGCGAGTCAAAACACCGAAAGCCCTTGTGTTGAGTACTGTATACCAAAAATATACATGGAGTACTTCGAGGAGCAAGTTTATGAGGCACATAATCCCATGCAGGGATAAACACGACATCCAAAGGTGTGGAAGTTCTCATAATCAGGCGGTCGGCCATAAATCATCTCAAATGGTGAAACATCGTGTAAAATTGGCGTCGGCAATCGATTGATAATGTATACAGCAGTACTAAAGGCTTCAAGCCAATATTTCATGGGAACAGAAGATTGAAAAAGTAAAGCAAGCCCAGTCTCAGTTATGTGTCGGTGTTTACGCTCAGCTCGCCCATTCTGAACAGGTCAGGACATAAAATGATGAATACCACATCGAGAAAAATGATTCTGTAATTTATGATTGGTAAATTCAATTCCACCATCACTATGAAATTGTTTAATCTTACAAGCAAACTGTGTCTCAACAAAGGCTTGAAATCGCAAGAACACATCATAGAAATCCGATTTAGCATGTAATGGATAGAACCAAGTGAATCGAGTATGATCATCAACAAAAATCACATAATAACGAAATCCAGCATGTGAAGTAATTGGCGCAGGCCCCACAAGTCACAGTGAATTAAATCCAACAAATGCAAAGACCGACGTTTACTAATATGAAATGACAACCGTTTACTTTTTGCTTGCTGACAAGTTTCGCACACACGTGGAGTGGGCAAAAAAGAAGTAACAGATAACTGTCCTTTCTTTTTCAAAATAGAAATAATAGAATGTGACACATGACCAAGGCGTGAATGTCAAAGATCAAAAGAAGCATGTACCCTTCTACGCCGGAGGACTGCAGAAAAGGCAGTACATTGTGAATCCAGAAGATATAGCCCGCGCACGCCGTCCGGTTGCGAGTATTTGACCTGTGTCTCAGTGCTGAATGTGAAATTATGTATCAGTAAATAAAACATACACAGGAAAATCTTTTGTCAGCTTGCTAATAGAGAGTAAATTTTTAGTGAGGCCGGGAACCACAAGCACATCACGTAATTGTAAACTAGGAGATAGAGATAAGGATCCAGTGTGAGTAATAGGAAGGTTCACACCATTGCCGACCATAATTTCATCGGTGCCACTGTAGTTCAACGAAGCATCAAGAGTCGTAGTATCCGGTGTCATATGACCAGATGCACCAGTGTCAAGATACCAATCAGAAGCCTGATAATCTGCGACGGAACAACCAGCCGAAAAAGCCTCGGCAAAATTGGTGAAAAATGAAGGGCGAGCAAATTGCTGATCAAATCGCCTGGGACAGTCGTAAGCAACATGGTCCAATTCCTTGCAAAGCTGACATTTTGGTATGTAGTTGCGTCGGCCACGACCACGACCTCGGTTGTCCGATGAACCACGACCCCGATTATGAGAACCACGTCCTCGGTTGGAGGAGGATGAACCTCGACCGACAGCAATGAAGGCCGCTGGAGTAGGAGACTGATCATCAACACTTTTCAAGAATAACTCGTGACTTTGTGCACGAGAGAGAAGAATCGGAAATTTCGGTAACGGATCCTGGGCAAGTTGTGAAGCAGTGAAACTCGCAAACGACGAACCTAAACCACGCAAGAACCAGTGTGAACAATCGGACGGATCAAGAGGACGTCCTATAGCAGATAGCTGATCACACAACGACTTAAAAAACTGACCAAATTCTGTCACAGATTTAGACCCACGCTTGGCCGAAAGTAAATCATCCTTGATGCTCAACTCCCTTGCCTTTGAACTTTGACTGTAGGTGCGAGTAAGAGCTTTCCAGACATCCCTCGCAGTGGAACAGCCAATAATAACAGCCATGGATTTCTCGGTTAAGGTGGAAACGAGGAACAATTTAATTAATTAGTCGCGGGCGTACCACGTTGCATATGCAGGATTCGAAATGGACTGATTGGTGGCAGAGGTGGTCTTCTCCGACGGCGGCTGAGAGGAACCGTCGACATGAGGGAGAAAATTCTGAGTTGTGAGAATAGGATGAATTTGCGCGTGCCACAGCAGAAAATTGGACGATGTCAACTTGATTGTGACCATGTGAATCATGGCCGAGAAAGGGAGGGAGGGAAGGTCTGATGAAGCCATGGAAGAGAAGAGAAAGAAGTGGCAGATCCGATGTTACTGGTTATGGCGAAAGGATGGTGAGAAGAAGGGTTCAGTCACCAGCCTGATACCATGTGTGAATGAGAGATTTGCCAAAAATCAATTATTCTCATTATGTTTGTGAAAATATAAAGATACAAAGACTAGCGATAATTAAGGAAACAAAATAACAACAAAGAATGAAAGAGATCCTACGAATCTTCTAATTTATTGTTGACACAACTAACATCAACTTTAGTGCAAATTCTCCTATGAATCAGTTGCACGAATCTAGATCCATACAATTGGGGCGACCGATCCGCATCCGCATCCATGTGGATTTCCTTTTTTTTTTTTTTTACTTCATGTTACCTTTATGTTATATTGGTGTAAATTTTATACTATATAAGTGTAATTTTTATGTATAAATGTGGTGACTTAAGTTACTTAGGAAAAAATGAAAATTTTTAGTTCTTTTCACTTCAGGTTAAGACATTTGTGTTGTGCTGGTGTGACCTTTATGTTTTATTGTTTCATAACTTGGAAATAAATCAACGCATATTATCCATCCATGTACAAATTTTGCTAAAATCTTTTTTTATAAGTTAGATAAATAGTAATTACATTTCTACATAAGTGTAACACTTATATAACATAAAGAAGCGTGAATTTTGAATCGACTCGAACCAAATCCGAATTACACATGCATCAAGTGCAATGGGACCAACTTCAAACTCCAGTATATATATATATATATATATAGCGTATGTTTACTCAATTTTATTGCGTAACATTTTTATGGAACACATCTCTACGTACCTTAGCGTCAATCTATACAAATTTTCTGTGATACTGCTCACAAATATCATTTCGTCAGACAGCCAACCAAAACAATTAGCAGTCAATATCTCATATCATACTTAAAATCTGTTGATTACCTTATTAGTCAAACGGTCAACCTATCCGGTTATTAGTCAATCTCTCATATCATACTTTTTTTGTAAATGTAATACGTTTTTTTATGACGGTCGTTAACGAACCGTTGAACGAAATTAATCTCTCATATCATACTTTTTTGTAAAATGTAATACATTTTTATGATCGTCATTAACCAATCGTTGAACCACATCAACCGAACGTTGACCAATGTTCACTACCTTTGATCGTTGCCAATTAACTATTTAAATATTAACCGGATCAATCAAATTGACTAGTCTTACGGCATGGAATTCTCTTGAACAAGACTTTATCTTATCTTAATTATCAAATGACAAAAATATTAAAATTGGGCAAAAACTTGTGTACCCCGGGGGTACGGATCTTAGATCCGTGCCCCCAGATCCGACCCGGCGCGTGGGCAGCCTCCACGCGCGCCCACACGCCGCCACGCGCGCCCATAGCTAATCTGGTGTGCGCCCACACACACCTGATTACCTAGTTGATGATTCAGTGATGGGTATTACATGTATACCCTATAGGTATTACACATATACCCTATAGGTATTACAGAAATATCTTTCATGGTATTACACTGATACCTTAATGGTATTACAGAAATGTCTTTATGGTATTACACTGATACCTTAATGGTATTACAGAAATGTCTTTTATGGTATTACACTGATACCTTAATGGTATTACAGAAATGTCTTTATGGTATTACACTAATACCTTAATGGTATTACAAAAATTGACTAAGGTATCATATACTTGTCTTGAAACTATTTATTTTCCAAAGTTTATAAAAAACAGTGAATATCTTAAAGGTATTACACGAATACCTTAATGGTATTACACAAATGTCTTTATGGTATTACACTGATACCTTAATCTGTAAATAATCTAGCAGATTGTGATTTATTTACAATACCAATAGAACTAATATACAATACCAATAGAGGAAACTTACAACACCCACAATCACAACACAATAGTTATACATTAAAATCTTTTTTTTTTAAGGCTACATCCCCCGATTATAACCTAAGCTCAAAGGTTTTCTAATATTGCATCTAATGTTATTTTCTTCATCTTGCATTTTCAGTTTCCACTGTTGAGCCATTGGTTGAGCCAAAAGGTAAGAAGTTTGAAGATCCAACGCTGTTTAAAAAACTTGCTACTGCTATATATATAAGATCCGGCGGCTCCTATGTTGTTGATGCCCGAGATCTTTCTCGGCGGTCATGGTCGGTGGGGGATCGTCGTATTTGCGGAGGGAAGCAGCGGCGGCGGCGGCGGGAGCACTCTCTCTGCCTCCTCTTTCAATGTCGGAATAGCCATCGCCGTCACGGCCATGGCCGGCCTCGCGCTCGCCGCCACGCTCGTCTACTCCTCCCGTAGGTAAAGACGAAATCAATCATGAGTTTCCTCGATTTAATTTTTAATTGTAACGCTAGCAGATGTATGTAAGAGAGGGAGAGGAAGAGTGCCAGCAGATGTATGTAGGAGAGGGAGAGGAAGAGTGAGGGAGAAATTGCAAAAAAATATATATATGCATATAGATGGGCCTTGGAGCGGGTTGGGGGCACGGATCCTAGATCCGTGCCCCGGGGGCACCCAAGTCCTTCTCTTAAAATTGTGGCAAAAACTTGTGTACCCCGGGGGTACGGATCTTAGATCCGTGCCCCCAGATTCGACCCGGCGAGTGGGCAGCCTCCACGCGCGCCCACGCGCCGCCACGCGCGCCCATAGCAAGTCTGGTGTGCGCCCCACACACACCTGATTACCTAGTTGATGATTCAGTGATGGGTATTACACCTATACTCTATTGGTATTACACATATACCCTATAGGTATTACAGAAATATCTTTTTATGGTATTACACTGATACCTTAATGGTATTACAGAAATGTCTTTATGGTATTACACTGATACCTTAATGGTATTACAGAAATGTCTTTTATGGTATTACATTAATACCTTAATGGTATTACAGAAATGTCTTTTATGGTATTACACTGATACCTTAATGGTATTACAGAAATGTCTTTATGGTATTACATTAATACCTTAATGGTATTACATTAATTCCACAATTTTTGTTCATCTCTCAACTTCAAATTTGAGTCATGCATACACCACAGAAACTGGAATGAGACAGACAACTGTTGCAGGTGGGAATTAATGCGATGGTGTCGGCCATGTCAACAGTTGATAGTGAGGGCATTCATGGCAGAGTTGAGAGTTCATCGAGTCTTTTCAGTCTTAGGTACTTCATGAGACTCAACTTAATTATCCTCTAAATCAGAGGAGGAGGAGGAGGAGGAGGAGGAGGAGAGGAGGAAGAAGAAGAAGAAAAAGAAGAAGAAGAAGGAAGAGGATCTCCACTGCAAAATCAGAGTAGGAGGAGGAGGAGAGGAAGAGGAAGAGGAAGAAGAAGAAGAAGAAGGAAGAGGATCGAAGAAGAAGAAGAGGAGGAGGAAGAAGAAGAAGAAGAAGATCAGGGGAGGAGAATGAGAAGAAGAAGAAGATGGAAAATATATATATATATATATATATATATATAATTCGGGTCGGGTTGGGGGTACGGATCCTGGATCCGTACCCCGGGGGCACACAAGTCCTACTCTAAAATTGTATATCGATCTGTCAATGCTACACAATTGGTGTCGCCACAAAACAAAATTATATTTAGTATAAAATTTAATCATATGATACTTCTATGTTAAATTGAAGCATATTTGTGGATATAAATTTGTGACAAATATATTAAAAACTAAAAATGCAAAACTTAAACCTAAAGAGTATGTTGGTCACATGGATATACTAAATCGAAGCATATTAAAGTATAATATCAATATAGTTCTGTCATTTTCTGATTTATTTTTTAAATTTATTTAATTCTCAAACTAATGAATAATAAATCATCAATCAATCCTCAAAAAATTCTAAAAAATTCCTTAATAAAATCTTGATAAAAACTAAAATATAAAAAATTCTTCATGAAATTTTGGTACAACAAATTTAAATTGAAGCATATTGAAATACTATCCACATAAAATTTTCAATGTTTTCTTTAAATTTATTTTTGCAAACTAATAAAAAAATCATCGATTAATCATCAAAATATTCTAAAAAATCATTAATAAAATTTTGATACAACAATAATTTAAAACTTTGCAAACTAATGAAAAAAATTCGTCGATTAATCCTCAAAATATTCTGAAAAATCATTAATAAAATCTTGATACAACAATATATTAAAAACTAAAATATAAAAAGATCCTTAAGAGCATGAGCATTAGTAAACAAAATTTTGTGATTAATAAAAACAAAATTTTGTTAAGTAATGTAAGGAGTTAATATGTGTGTGTTTTTATTGGTGTTATAAAGGTGTGGGCCATGTTCTGAAAAAGTAATAATAAACAATTATTGAGGAGAGAGATAGAGAGAAAAGTTGATTATTATAATAATAAATTTGTATTTTTTGTGTTAGTTGTTTGAACAAAATTCAAATTTGTTCAAAGGTATGAACAAATTTCATTTTTGTTCATAGTATGAACAAAAATTTAAGGAGATAGGAAGAGTTAGTATAATTTGTATTATGTGGTATTTTAATAGTATTTTTAATGTTTCACGAAATGATATTTATTGTTTGTTTCAACATGCATGCATATGTTTATTTTTCTTTTTGACTTGATTTGCATTGTTTTGATTTTATTTCTAATTTAATTTCGATCCCACAGAGACTAGTGAATTAGAACGATGTTAACCACCTAATTTTATCTAGGTGACCGAATTGAACCTAATTAACCTATGTCTAGAAATTAAGTTAAAATGATCATATTAAATAACGAATAAATTGATTTATTTATATGAATGACACCTGAAATATAACACGAATAATTTTAATTATCAGAATATTCTTAAAAGAAAATTATAAATTAATTTCAAATAAATGAAGTTAATCATGGGTCCTAAAATAGATTACAATAAGTTAGTATTAATTTGTTTAAGTTATTTGCAAGTGTAGGACAAGTGTTCTTATGCTAGGAACAGGCTAAAATAAATATAGAGCATGTAATGTTGATTGTGATCTAGACAGCATTATATAGTTAGGCATGTAAAAGAATTGAATTTTTCAATTCAATATTCGATTTGGAATACAGTGATTCAAATTTTGAAATTGCGAATAAGAATCCAAATAATAAACTTTTTAGATTTGAATATTATTCGAATACGAATATGAATATAACCGTATTAGATTCGAGTACTCGCGAATATATTGAGATAGTTTAAATATATAATATTTAAAAAATATTAAAATATTAATTTAATAAATGATATTTACATACACACATGATACATATAAATTTTTTACTTCTCATTTACTCTGCGGGTCTCAATTCACAGCCATGTACAATTGATAAATATTTAGGTTTTTTGGATGTTAATTTGCAATCTTTTGTTTATGAATTGGTGGCAGTTGATGCAAAGACTTGATGAATGTTCGAATTTCACTTTATTAATTGAAAATAAACAGATTTTTGAAAGAAAAAAAAAACAAGAATTCCAAGTTCATATTTTCGAATTATAGGAATAGAATATCGTGACATTCGAACCGGATCGATTTGTTTACAACCTATTTTGTAGTTAACATATTAGATAAATTTTAAAGAACAAAATGGGATAATATTTAACAGATGGAATCTATCCAAAATGGGCGACGTTTGTCAAGGCTTTTCCCTCTTCGGAGGATGTGAAAATACGATTGTTTAAGGAAAAACGATGAACGTGATGAACCTACACGATCACACGAAAAATTTCAAGAATATCTTCAAAGGAATTCCGAGCTACGTGATAATCAAATACATCACCAACTTCGAGCGGATTTAGTAGAACACATATGGAGACGGTTTGGGGACAATTAAATATTAATATTACATTTATATTTCAAATATATTTCAACGTATTATTATTATTACATGAATTGATAAATTCAAAATTTCCCTTAAATTTCATGTTATATACGAATTGAGACTAATGTAAATATATATATTTATATTTATATAATTATTTAATTGATTAAAATTGATTTAGGTTTAAAATTATTGATATAATTAAAAAAATTATAATTACAAAATCATTTTATTTGATATATATTAAGAAAAAAGTTAGTTGATGATGGGACCCACATATAATGATTATATTTTTTTGTTAAGTAATGTAGAGGTGTGTTTTTAAAAAGTGTTTATTTTTAAATTGATGTTTGTTCACGTGGGTCCCACCCTCTTAACAAAATTTTTGTTAACTAATGCCCATGCTCTAATAATATTTTAACAGTTCAAATAAATGTATTAAAAACTAAAATATGAAAATTAGACCTAAATCAGTAGAGTGGTCACACTATAACAACAGTAGACTGGTCACACTAGTAGACTGTTATACTAGTAATATAGGTTGAGTCAGAAGTAGTAAAAATGATTTAAATAACTAAGCGCTATATGTCATATGGACAACCTAAGCGGCACAAACATACAACATTTTCCATTTTCAAGAACCCTTTACTTTCTTACACCACACTTCTCAATGAACCTTTAATTCAACAATCACCAATTTTAATCATCAAAAGAAATACTACTAAAAGACAATATACTATAATTAATACTACCTCCGTCCCAAAATAAATGACGTTTTAGCCTTTTGCACATATATTAAGAAATGTGATAAAAAGTCCAATCTACCCCTATTTAAGTTTAATTAATGAGCTGCTTTTATCTCTTTAACACATTTAATTTGAGGTGAGTAAATAGGGGTATATTTGGTATATTGCATGTAAATATGCTTTGGAATACGAAAACGACAATTATTTTGGGACAAATTTTAGTTGCTAAAACGTCATTTATTTTGGGACGGAGGTAGTATATATCATTTCACTGTCAGATTTTATCAATTGGAATTTCTTCAACATACATTAATACCCTAGTGTCTATCTAATCCCACAGTTGGCAACTTTTGCTTTTTTAACTGGTCTCGAGCTCCACATGTCATCTTTCTACAAAATCCAAACCCCACGTATTTTGTCATTTTTGTATAACATGCATTCTTGAACACTTATAAATGTTGATGGATTTATCTGTAAGGGGTGGAAGGAAGGATTAGAGAAAAAATGAATCTGGTTTCAATGGTTTTGCTCTTCACATGTTTTCTTATCACTTCATCTATAGTTTCAAGTAGTAACAATTTCCAAGACTTTGAGGTCACTTGGGGTGAAGGTCGTGGTAAAATCCTCAACGACGGAGATCTTCTCATCCTCTCCCTGGATAACTATTCCGGGTCGGGTTTCCAATCCAAGAAAGAGTATTTGTTTGGAAAGTTTGAAATGCAACTCAAGCTTATTCCTGGAAATTCAGCAGGAACTGTCACGGCTCTTTATGTCTGTCTATTTTGATCTACTGAAATTAGTAATTCATTCCTACTTAGTTTATCATTACCTTGAAAATAATGTTATAATTAATTTGCTTTGCAGTTGTCTTCTGGAGGGGCAAATCATGATGAGATAGATTTTGAGTTCTTGGGAAACTTGACTGGGGATCCTTACACTGTACACACTAACGTGTATACTCAGGGAAAAGGAGATAGAGAACAACAGTTTCACTTGTGGTTTGATCCCACCCAAGATTTTCATACATATTCTATTCTCTGGAATCCTCAAACTATCATGTGAGCCCTCCTAAATCACTATAAACACATAGATTACATACCATGTTTTCATTCAGGAAAGACAATTTTTTCCATTTAACTTATTCACATAGACATTCATATATTTCAATGTTTTGAAATCATCTATAAGAGAGAGAATTCACACACCAATTGTCCTGTTTCTGTAGATTCTCAGTAGACAACACACCAATAAGAGAATTCAAGAATCTGGAAAACCGGGGAGTGGCATTCCCAAACAAGCAGCCAATGAAGCTATATTCAAGCTTGTGGAATGCTGATGAATGGGCTACAAGAGGTGGGCAAATCAAGACTGATTGGACTCAAGCTCCATTCATGGCCCAATACAAAAATTTCAATGCCAATGCGTGTGTTATGTCTGATGGATCCACAACACACTGCAGTTCAACCCAAGAAGATAGCAGCCCATGGGTGGCCCAAAATTTGGATCCTTACGGTGAAGACAAACTCAAATGGGTGCAAAAGAATTACATCATCTATAACTATTGCAATGATTCCAAGAGATTCCCACTGGCTTTTCCTACCGAATGCTATGCCGATTAGGTTTTACTAACACATTATGTTTCCACTATCTAGTTTATATAAATTAATCTCTAGTAATATATGTGTTGACTTTTGTCCATGCTGTTGTGGATGTATGTAAGAATGTAGCTTCTGCATAAATGAATATATTACTACTTGTATATTATATATTTACAGCAAATCCATTAATTTAGTTTCTTTTCGCAATCAATTACTTGTACAAGAAGCCATTTTGCTCACAATGAGTCCAAATCATGTCGAATGGGTCATTTACGAGAGAATTTATCCTTGATGTCACAACTTCTTTTACGAAATAATCATTTCATAGGACCTACGTTAAAGATATCTTTTTTTACTAACATATAACGTTAATAAGGATCTTTCAACTGGTGTTTGAAATAATTCTTTACCGACCGGTGAACCGGACGGAAGGCACCTCTAATTCCTTTTCAATCCTAGGGCAGTCTTTAGAAAGAACAGGGTGAGCCAAGAGGTGAGAGAACGCTTAAGTAACTTTCCAAAATCTATAATTCACATAATATGTGATTGATATTATTTATTCATTTTGTGCTACTCTTTAACTTCTCATAAATATTGATCACCACCATGGTAAAATTTGTTGAAATGGTACTTTTGAAATTAAGAGAAATACATATATTTTGCACACAAACGTATAAATAATATAATATGAAATGAGAAGTTTAAGTTGAATAAAGTAAGATCAGAGACAATAATAAATAATAATTAAGTAATGGTATGTGCACATTAGGACATAAACATTGTAGCATCGGAGGCTGTATTTTGATGGGGTAATAAATAAGGCACTGCACCACCTACTAACAACGCCTATTTATTTCTGTTTGGGAAAAACTGGAAAATGATGTGAGTCCACTTACACTTGTTTACTTACATTTCACCTTATACATAATTTAATTTCTCAAATATAGTAGTTTTTTTCTAGTACCATCAATGATTAGTCACTCTAATCAGCCTCCTTGCCCTATTAATTATTTATCTCATACCAATTTGATCGATCTTAATTTATGTTTTTTGAAATATATCTTAATTTCGTAGTCATATAGTAATGGTGGTTTCACGTACTTACGTAGCTCTAATTAATGCTTCAATTACTTCAATGGAGACTGGCACAGGAAGCTGATGGCCCATTATAACGTGTGTTTTCAGTAGGTGAAATGTGGATCACAATATCACAAAATTAATTTATGATAAAAAGGCAGGCAGGCAGTATTTTCTCTCTCTAAAAAAACCAAGACAGAACTGAATCTGAGAGTAAGGAAATCAATGGATACCTTAAAAAAGGAATCTTTTCTGAGATTAGTATCTATACTTCTCTTAGCACTCACTGCTTCTCTTGTCGCTTTTGACTCTCAAACCAAAATTCTCTTCTACACATACTCAAGAAAAGCAACCTTCAAGGATATGAATGCTTTATAGTAAGTTCTTTTCTCCTTAATCTCTACTATTTCATCTTAATTTCTTCCCTTTTCTATTCAGTTATTTATTAGTTGATAAGTAAAAACTCTAATTATTGATAATTAAACATGCTAATTTTTAATAATCTTTTTTAGTGTTTTAGTGTGGATTGATACTGCAGCAGCTGTTTATAATCTGCTCCAAATTTTGAGAAGCTGCTTCTTCCCAGGTTTCACCAAGGATCTCACACCTTCTCACAGATATATGGGCTGGGGAATTTACTTATTAGACCAGGTAATTATATTAATTAGTTTCATTGATCATATAAAAAAAAATTCAAATAATTTTCAGACCTTAGAATGATATCAAAATTTAGTCCTTTGATCGTAAATATAAGTTGCGAAACCAATAAGCCCTTCTCATAGGTTGTTTAGTTTAGGCTCTAATTAATTAAATCTTTGCTGATCATAAAATAAATAGTCTGCTTTTATATTTTTATTGACTGATTTATGCTGCGAGTTTTGTGTGTGATAAAATTGTTTTTGTGAGTTTTATTAACATATTTATTTAAATAATTATTGGGTGTCATGCAAGTTGTACTTGTCTATCTCTCTCTAGGAAAGTGTTGCAAGAATTATGGACATAAATGTTTCGAGTGTTTTACACATATGTGATTTGTCATTTTCCACGTAATATATTAAATAAAAGAGATTTCAAAAATGATAAATTATTGGTTTGTAGAATTAATATATAAACATAGATTAAATTGACTAAATTCATATTACATAATAGCATTGAAGAAAAATTTAAAACATATAGTCACATATAATTCCAAAATATAAAAACAGATATTTGATCTATCAAAAATGAGAAATACTTTAAATACATGACCAAAATTGAAATTAAATGTCAACATATAAACAGGGAGCAGCATACGTTGTTTTTTGGGGCAACACGGCGGCGGCCCAAGCGTCGATGCTGGCGGTGACGGGCGAAAAAAGTCTTCAATGGATGAAGATTTGCAACAGGTATGGCAGATTCTGCAACCAAATTGGTGGCGCTTTGTTATGTGGGTATATTGCGGCGGTGTTAATGGCGATCACATCTTCACTTTCAGCCTATGCTCTTTTCAGACTTTATTCTCCCAAACATTTCCTTCTTCTCAAACCCAAATAATGAGTAATCTCACATGTGTGCTTTCATAGTCATCGTACCTGAAAAAAGCTAGTGTTTTTTAATTTGTACTTGTTCATAAGAGTTGTGATTTTCTTGTACCAAAGTTTTGTTGAATTTTATTAATTATTGTGGGCATGAATTGACGAGTTGGTTAATTCTTATTATTATATATATTGTACTGAGGTTGGAACATGTATTATTCATATATATATATATATATATTTATTTATTTGTGTATGTTGATGTAACATGGGTGATATAGAAAGCTTCTTCATACACCATTAATTAAAAGAAAACATACTGAACTAGTAATATTAGAACGTCTGCAATTTTTCATCTATTAAATTTTAATGGTTATGTATGTTTTTAAAAATGTTTAGTGTGAATTGAATTTATACCGTAGGTAAATTACGAAAAGTCACTAAAATTAGTCATGTACAGCTAAGTTTGAGAATTAATGCATTTTGACCACACATGAATCTGGGATGTGGTAATATATTAGTAACGTGGAATTTGTAATGGCCAAATATTGAGCACTGGTTAAAACTTCAAATCTAATGGTGATTGAAGTATAACCTGATAAGTGTCATTGATGTATTCATTTAATTATTGAAGCTGATTTTATTTATTTTCACGACTTTTATTAATGAAAATAGTTCTTTAATCAATTCACTTGGTTGGAGAAAATGTCAAAGAAAAACACGCGAATACTATACAAATGATTAGGTTTGCATGAAGTATAGGATGTCATGTTTTTTTTTTTCCGGATCAAATTTACTTAAATATTTGGTTAAGATTGCCATCAAAATAAAATTAAGTTGTAGTGTTTTTTTTTTTTTTTTTCAGTTGAGCCATGTAACCTATGAATTAACATTTCTATTGTGTGAATGTACCATTTCAACTTTAATTAACAAATGATCAGTATGGATCTTTTGATTTAGTGGGCTAAGCTTTATCTCCATGCACTACTAGAAATCACTCAAATTCCAACGGAAGTGGATCGTCGGAAAAATGGGCGTTGGAATTTAAATTCCGACGGAAATTCCAACGGAAAAACGATTCCAACGAAACATTCCAACTGTACTTTTCCGTTGGAATATACAATCACAAAAAAAATTCCAATATTATTCCAACGGAATTTCCAACGGCGTTGAATTCCGTTGGAAATTCTGTTGGAAATTCTATTGGAAATTATAAAAATTCCAACAGAATTTCCAACAGCATTGAATTCCGTTGGAAATTCCGTTGGAAATTCCAACGGTTATTATTTCCGTTGAAATTTCTGTTGGAATTTGATTGTTTTCTAGTAGTGATGGTTCAATTATTTTGAACTCGTTCGATTCCCATGTTAAGTTTCATATCTTTAGGAATTTTTTTAAATACAATATGTGACTTCATGTTACAATAAAAAACTTAGACAAAATGTTGGAAGGAAGACATGAAATCCGTGATAATTTGGTTAAATAATGAACTTGTACATAATATGACAAGTTATCTTCTTCCACGGACAAGAACATCTAGAAACACAAATTATTTTTAGTTCACAAATTTTGACAAAAAACAAAAAAGGAAAGAAAGCGAGAGAAGAATAGCTACCTCTACCCAAAAAAAAAAAAATATATATATATATATATATATATATATTCATATGAAAGACAAAATTTTGAGTTCTTAAATATTAAGTAATGTTTCATATAAACAAGATTTAAGAAAATAAAAATATCCCCCCTTTTCCCTAGTTATATTTTTCCCTCAACACTCGTAAACATCAACAATTTTGCAAAAGCTGTTAGTCTTTCAATGTTGTTTGTAAGTGTGGTTTGAGTTGAAATCCTATTATATAAGACAACATAACAGCAACAATCGAACAAAACTTGATTAAGACACTTATGTTTCTGGTGTATGATTGACATACACGTCATTGTTCCGTGCATATTTTTAATATTTAAGTATCAAATTATAATCTATTTATTATTTGAAGAATCGTGTGAATTTAAAGAAGAGATTGGAACCTATACTAAAAATTGCAATATAAGTATGGAAACTCCATGTTTAGACGAACCGTGAACAAGTTGATTTAAGTATATTATAGTATTTTTTATAAAAAGAAATAATTTTATTTGCGGGTTTTAAAAGCCAAATTAAATAAACTCAAAAAACAATAATTGTGTTAAGACATTATTATCTTAAAATGGATGTTGATATACATAATGCGTTCAAATACTTAAAACAGAACTTAATAAAATATTGTTTTATACTACTTAAATAAGATTGGGCTTAGTGAAATGGGCTCTCAAGTAGTCAAGTAGACCACAAATACTTAAAACCCCATTATCTTCTCATACTACTTCATTCATTTAATCACTTAAATTAGTGTCATGATTTTTTTTTTCATTTTTTTTTAATGGAGAATTCGTCCTGATTTTTAACTTAAATTAAAGTCTTAAACCTTGCACCACAAATAACAACATAAGTTGAGTAAATATTTGGCATCTGGTTGATTAAAAATAGGGTAAAATTAATTACGAAGGAAGTATCAATCTCATTCAAATCGATGGAATCAAATTTGGATGAAATATGTTTGCTCAAGTACTGATAAGATTATTATGAACCCGTAATTAAGTTGAATCAAATTAGTGAGAATTCGAATGTACAAAGATGGGTCCAGGCAAGACGTTCGTGACAAATTAGAGAAATTGAAGTGTACTAAACTATCTAAAGTTTTGAAGCATCAATTTGAGTTAGTCCTTCTCAAACATTGATTTTTTTGTTCTTGATATATATGACAAATTTCTGAATTTGGCTTCTTTTTGGATCTAAGTACTAGAAATGCTGCTTTCTAACATGCCTAACTTCTGCACGGAGGCCACGACAAGGCATGGAAGTCACCAAGGGCTAACCAAGCTAGGAGTGCATGAAAGAATTGTACGATTTATAAAGCCTTACTTTGCATACTTGAAAGTCATCAAAAATACTATTACCTCCGTCCCAAAATAAATGTCGTTTTAGTCTTTTGCACATAAATTAAGGAATGTGATAAAAAGTCCAATCTACCCATATTTAAGTTTAATTAATGAGGGTTTTTACCTCTCTAACACATTTAATGTGCGATGAGTAAATATGGACATATTTGGTTTATTAATGTATGTAAATATGTTTTGAAATACGAAAACGACAATTATTTTGGGACAAATTTTAGTTGCTAAAACGACATTTATTTTGGAACGGAGGTAGTAGAAAATGCGGGTGATTCAAATTCGAACTCTAATCTTCTTAATCTGCATCTAAAATGAGGTACAACTTGAGTTACAAAGATTATAAAGGTAAAATCGACCGGTCTAATTGGTATATATAGATTTTTGGATGTGGACCAGTCTAATCTGAACCTTATAAGGATGAGGTAAAATGAAAAAGTTGATTGAGAAATTATGTTTTGTCAGTTAGTTGAGAAATAGACTTAGAGACTACCTTTGGTTAAGATTATATCTTATAAGTTGTCCTTATATATCTAAGTGTTAATTTTACAGAAGATCAAACTAGCTAGTACTCATAAGTTCCGTTAATCCTTCTGTTTTGCTTGATAATCTTCCTTAATTTTATGAATTTGATATTGTTCGTTAATATTCATTAGTAATATATAGATCGAGTATCATTCTTTATTCCCAACTGTATTTGTTATTATAATTAATTGAAACAAAAGCTAATATATATATATTACAAAATCTTTATCATGTTGATTGTAAAATAAGGTAATAATATTGTTTACGCAATAGTAATGCCTATAAAAATAGCATGAAAGTGGGTGACAACACTGTATTATGGGATGGGCAGAAGTGAGACATTATCTTAAGAGAGAAGTGGGAATGATTAGCCTAATTAAGATGAATGCTGACAGATAATGAGTTTACAGCATCCAGATATAGCTTACATTATTAATGTAAGAAGAAGGCAATCTAACAAAACAAGATCGAATTTTGTTTGTCATAATTTCATGAAGAATATAAAGACGATTTGATTTGATATGATCAACAATTATCTTTTTAATTTCTTTCTTATAAAGTTAGAGAGATAAGAGGGGTACGAGTAAAAAAGAAAGAAACTTACATTCTCTCTCTCCAATTGTTTGTAAAAAAATGGTTGAAATTCTTTTGGAGTAAATATAATGTGAGACAAAAACTTATATACCCTTGGACACATAGGGGCACGGATCTAGGTGTTATATACATGTTCTTCAGGTGTTATATATATACTCTATAGGTGTTATGTTTCTTGGTGCTATAAATATGCTCTACAGGTATCATATGTATATAAGAGTATACATGTGATATCTGAAGAGTATATATATGATACATGCAGAGTATATATTTAACATCATATGATAATTAATTTGGGGGCACCATGCCCCTGGGATACACAAGTGTCACTCTAATGTGAGATGGTCTCATCGTAAGAGTATATAGATCAATAAAGTGGGTTAACTCATTCAATATATATGATCAATATCAGTCTCACACAAGATCAAAAAAAAAAAAAAACTTCGTCACACATTAAGACTTTATATGTGAGATCGTTTTATTTGAGTTTTTTAGATTCTTTCTATAGTTAATGTATCAAACATAACAACTAGTTATAAACTTTGAGAATAGAGTGATTGTCTCAATAATTGATTGTCTCAATAATTGATTACCATCACCCAGGGGTAGGAGCGAGAATAGAGTAGGCCAATCTAGGTTTTTTGATGGTTGGTATAGGCCTAAATTGTATATATTAGGCATAAACGTGAGTTATAATTGTATATGAAATATTTTTTTAGCCCGAACATAAATGTTTTTTAAATAAACTAGCAGTATACTCACGCAATGCGCGGTTTATTATTTACTATGACAAATACAATTATTAATATATAATAAATTTATTATATTAAAATATTACTAATGAGATCTTATTATTTTGAGATTTGTAAAAAATCCATATTTTTTTAATGATGATGATGATGACGACAACAACAACAACCACAACAACAATAATAATAATAATAGTTTTGTATTTGTGTGCTTTAATTATAAGTGATTAATTATATTTGTTAATATATATGTTCTATTCATATTTTTGTTCATTTATATCTTATAATTATATTTAATAATTTCTTTATAATTTTCTACATTTTTTTAAATGGATTTATTTTCAAACACTATATTTATTCAAAAACATAGTTTACATTTAATAAATTTAGGTTTCAAATTCATTTACATTTAAAACGATATATTTTTTAGAATTTTGAAACCATTTTAAAATATTTTTTCTTATATCTTACACAATATGTTTGAATTAATTTTTAAATGTTACTTGTGGATTTTTTTTAGATTAACCTCACAACATTATTAGATTATTATTAGTTTTACTTTCAAATTTAATTATTATTTTTACTAATTTTATAATAGATTTTAAACCTTTATACATTTTACAGCCCTTCGTAAAATAAAATTTAGCTTTTAGACCTATTTTTCACATTTATATATTAAAATTATAGAATAATTTTCAAAATTTTAAATTTTTGACAATGTTTAAATTTCATTATTTTCAGATTTTTTTAATTATATCATTAAGACATAATCATATAATTATACCGTCCAAAATAATTTCCTCTATTTCATTTTACCCATATATTAAATTAAAAGACTACTTATTATATTTAATATATATATATATATATGAAACTTGTTCTATAAGATTCTTAAAAGTTTTTTAGTTTTTTTTCTATTTTTTTTCTATTGGTCAATGACAAATCAGTAATTATGTCCAATTTTACAATTGAGTGGCAAATTAGTAAATATGTCAAATTTTTCCTGTTTTAAATATAGTCTAGATTAGTATAAAGCTAGGTATTTTAACTTTAAATTTATGTCATTATAAATAATTATATTCGAAAATATTAGAAATTTGAAATATATAAAGTAATATATTAATCTATGGATTAAACAAACAAATAACATTACATGGCCACATGGGTAGTGAAATTTTAAAAAATAAATTTAATATCTAAAAATAAGTCATATGTATTAGAAACGTTATGATTTAAATATTGAGATAAATAAATTTATATTTTTTTTGAATTTATAACTATAAATACACATGTATTTTAATAAAAAATTTTGGTTCAACGCCACATATAACTCATTTATTTTAAATCAAATAAAAAATTATATCAGCTTATCCAATACATGAAAATCTCTCTTACTATCTATTTAAATGAAACAATTCAAAATTGGACTTAATCTACACATTTTGAATACAAAAATTATGAATAATAATTATAAGATTGATAAGTCAATATATCAGGGACTAAGAATGATGAAATTTTAATTTGTGAAAAACCAAAAAAATTACCTCTGTCCAATCCCTTATGCCACCTCAATTAATCAGAATATAAATATAAATAAAATTTGACAAAAAATAAATATAAAATAAGAAAGATAAAATAAAATATTTTTATATTTCAAATGAATAAGTTGGTTAACTTGCAATAATATTTTTAATCTAATTTTTTCTATTTGATATGTTTTATATGTGTAATCTATTAGGTACACCTATAATATTTTTTTATTTCTACATTTTAATATCAATTTACAATAAATTAATATTATATATCATAAAAACGTTTAAAATGAAAAATCATTGAAGCCCACACACATACATTTCCATATTTCAGTATGATAAATTTTATATGAATATTAAATTTAAGATCATTAAATAATGATTGATTTTATATATTATATATTTAAAATATGGTAAATTACCAAAAACAACCCTAGCTATCGACTTTTTTAAAATTGCAATCTAATCTGTTTTTTTTTTAAGATAACACCCAGTCTTCCTGTGGTTTTGCCGATTGCAAAATTTCCGGTCATTTTTCGGGCAAATGAATTAATTTTTTTTCATTTTGCAACCCAAACCTTAATTTTTTTGTCCAATCGCAAATCATGATTTTTTTTCGCTTCACACTGATACCTTTATGTTATATATATGAGTGTGTCATTTATGTTATATAAGTGTGATCGATATTCATAAAATAAATATCAAGGAAATATTGGTCAAAATTGGTGAAATATATGTAACATCGGTAAAAAATTGATGGAGTATCAATAAATATCAAGAAAATATCAGAATATATTGGTAAATATAAGAAAAATAACAATAAATATATGTACCTATATTTCCATTGATCTCGATATTTTCACGATATTGTCGTGAATTTAAGTTACCTATATTTCCACTGAAATCGAAATTTTCATTCTTGGTTGCAATCTGATAAAAACACAAAGTTCAGGTTGCAATTAGATAAAAATAAAAATAAAAAGGTTGCAAAGTGAACAAATTAATCTCTATTTTGCCGGAAAATTTGCAATCGACAAAACCATAAAAAGATTGGGTGGCAATCTGAAAAAAAAAAAAGATTAGGTTGCAATTTGAAAAAAGTTGATAGGTGGAGTTGTTTTTTATAATTTACCCTTTAAAATAAGTAATTAAAAATAAGATGAGAGATAATAAATATATAATCCCTTATTTCATCTTATTTATCTATTTATTTATTTTATTTGAAATTTCTATACGATAAATACTAAATTGAGTATCATAACTGATTTCTTAAATTAAATATTTATTTATTTGTATTGAATTTCTTAAAATACAATAAATATGTTTATTTATTTTATTTGTATTGAGTTTCTTAAAATACAATAAATAGGTTTATTTGTATTTATTTATTTGTATTGAGTTTTTTACCATAAATACAATATGAAAACAATTAATAGGTTTCTTAAAATAGTAATTATTTAATAGGTAGATAATTTATTACAGTTATTTTTGGCAGGATATTCTGCTTTTATATATATATATATATATATAGATTTGGACTAAAGTCTATAAAAAGCATATTAAAAGCCTACAAAACAATCTAACATAAAATCTTTTTTTCTTTCAAAATAATAAACTTGAAGACATGATGAAAACAATATAAAATTATATAATTAAGAAAATATAAATTTAATTCAATTCATTTACTAAATAAGTTAGATCAAATTAGATCAATAATAGATTAGTTTATAAATCTTTATGGAGTACCCAGAACTATTATGATCATCTCTCATTATGATAGCTCCAGTGGTGTTACATTTGTATCTCTTTTATCCAATTAGGAGATCTAGTACTAGGCGCTCATGACTTGTACAAGAGTTGGGACTAGTAATAAGCTTTAATTTTCAATAATTTATAAATATTATATTTCAGGTAATTGGCGTTTTTTAAATTAGGCGCTTGTTTGTTATTAGGTGGGAGAATAGTCATTTCATATTTTTATTTCTCTTAATTAGACATTTGATCTTATTATTAATATCATTTCCTATTTATATAAATAAGGAAATTAACTCGTCTGTAAAGTGATTTTACAGATGCACAACAGTGATGAATATACTAATTAACACGTACGAGTATATGCTAAATAAATAAATGTTTCCCTTTTGTTAACTATATATAATAATGCATGGTTTGAAATGAAATGTATATTGTCAATAGCTCAATTCTTTGGCCCATTTCAATTCTAACAAAAATTGATCACTTTTTTTTTTTTTTAGAATTTGGAATTATAAATAGATAATTCGTTTAATTTAGGTTTGTTCCAATAAATTAAATGGATACTAAAAATTACATTGTAAATAGATTATTCTAGTACTACTTTAATTAGACTTCATGCAAATCAGAAATAAGTTCATTGATATGATATAGAAATTACTCGAGAGAGTTCTCTCTCATTAAGAAAAAAGAAACCCATCATTTTCCTGTTAAGGATACTTATTAATGGAGCTAGCTACTTGGATTGGATAACTAAACAAATTTATAGCCCTTTTTAAGTAATAAATGTATCACTAATTTTCAAGAATTAATTATGCTAAATTATGCTAAAAATGGGAGAAAATAAACCTGAATTAAATTTAACAAATCTTTTGAAAAATAAAAATAAAAAACCTGTTAAAATTATGTCTATCAAAATTCTGAAAAATGTTAATTAACTTTACTTATAATTCCATTAAACGTATTATCATATGATATAAAAGACATGTCTATATATACACCATATCGATCCACATATACACATCATGGAACAATAAGTCAATATATATACACACACGAGACATTCTAAATCATTTACATTTTAATATTCTAATACTTCATTCATCAAAAATCTTTATATTATTAACTAACAATATTAAATTATACAAGTGACGTGCAGAAAAGATATAGATTGATAAAATAAATAAAACACGCAATTGATAATCAGTTAAAAAAATATAGATAGACAATCAAAAAGATCGAGCACAAGTAATTAATAAAGTGGTTCATGATATCTACAAGTAATTAACTAATATTTCCATTTCAATGAAAATCAATACACTCACCATGGAAAACTACACCAATATTTAACACATAACTTTCTTGGCATGGACAAAAAAAAAAAAAACCATACAAATAATTAATAATAATCTGAACATGATCTTTTGGCCATCTGAAATTACACATAGTCATCTAAACAAACAGCATCAACATAATTAATCAAAGCCTTAATGACAAATCAAGGCTCATCTCTTCTTGATGATGAACACTCTCACCTCTATTGCTGTATTCACCATGATCTATCCAGTTAATGTGGCCATAATTCAAATCTCTTCTTCCGAACCTACCCACGGCCTGATCATGCCCGGCACTCGGGCCGGGGCTGGATCCGGGCCGTTGGTTCTGGCCTGTATGGGTCAATTCTCTGCTTTTCTTGGCTAAGGTTCTCTCCAGTTTGTGAGCATTTTGGTGGCCTCCAAGAGCTTGCGAACTGTAGAACTTTCTTCTGCAGTAATTGCAGGAAAAGACACGTTGATCGCGGGGGCTTAAGGGTGGTGATAGTGAGGGTGAAATTGGGAAAGAAGGGTCGAGAACTAGGTCTAGGTTAATCATGCTAGTTTTTCGTGATGATAAGCTCAGGTTCAGAGACGAGTTTGCTTCGTAATTCATGGTTAGAGAGAGAGAGGGTGATGAGAGAGAATAGAAGGTGTACTGTGAAAGAGATGATGATCAGTTGATGTAAGAGAATGAGGTAGGTTTTGGAAGTTTAGGTTATCTATTTATTACACACATGTATATACTCAGACGTACACACAGTGCACACAGTAACGGGGAAGACTGAGGATTAATTAAATAAATATTGTTGAAAAAAGCAGGAATTGAAGTTTATGATTTAATATGTAATGGGGAGTGGAAGCAGTACTATGAGAAATTATATGAAATTAAGTGAACAGAGGTTTAATTTATAATATCATCACTGAGAGAGAGAGAGAGAGAGATCAGAAGGGAATCAAAGGGCTGTCGCCTCCATTAAAGGCAGCAGAAGAGCACCTTGTCGGTTCATAAATAATTTTTTCAGAATACATTTAACCCTGGAAATTCAGAGAAAGTTGATGATAAATAATGTTAAACAATAATTATTTGTTTAGATTGACAATCTTCATATTGTTAAAATAATGGGAGAGAGAGAGAGAGAGAGAGAGAGTAGTACTACTTGAAGATGGGGCATCTAATCATGAGTCCAATCAGAGAAATTAAGAATAGTGTTTTCATGGTGGAGATGATATAGGTGGGGTGGGAGATCTTGCACTCATTTTCCAAATGAAGTAGAAGATGGAGATTTAAGATAAGCCTTCTTGACTATATCAATTACGTTAAGTAATAATAGACCCTTTCTTCAAAAGAAACAAACAACGTCTATTTACACTAATTCCATCTATTTTAAACAGTTTCTTTACACGAGTTTAATTTGCTTTTTCATCACTAAGTACTTTTGCTTTTTCTCACATCCATCCATCCCACCTCATCTATGTCATATATGATGTAGAAAGCCATGATGGTGGCCATGTATACTAGGATATATGTATGCTCCTATATATACATGACATCCATCAACTTCTAGGGTTCCATTCTCAGATTCAACTTTATTAGCCAACACATTATCATGATCTCACCACTAGCTATTCTTGATTAAATTGCATCATCCCCTTTATTTAATTTTTAATTACATCCTACTTTTTTTTTTAAAAAATTCCGTTTGAATTAATTCTTCTATTGCATTTCATGTTTCAATTTCATATTGAAAAAATAAAAGATTGAAATACGTATACTGACTCACGTGATCAAAAACATGTTGTGGATTATTCGAGGAAGACAATATTTCTCATGTAATTACCTATTTTTTATTTTGTAAAGAAGAAACTCTCTAAATTTGAACTCTAATGATCAATTGACAATGTTGGATGTCTTTTAATTAAACGGTTTGCAAGATTACAAAAAAACAAGAAAAAGTTCAAATTAAGAAATAGGAGTACTAGACCTCCAAAGTTTGATAAACAAGGGAGGATTTGCATTAAACCAAAGTTCAAGATATGTATGTATATATTTTCCACTCTTAATTCAAGTAATATGGAGAAGTATTTCCTCGAAAATATGAGCAGTAAGTAATCATGATTGGAAATAGATGAGAGTGAAAACAAGAGCACATGGGATATGATTTTAAAAGTGATGAAAAGAGTGTGGTAATTAAAAGCCCATTACTTGGCATGGAAGGGGGCTTTAAATATTGAGCAAGAAATGGGGATAGAGAATCCTCGTAACATTGCATTTATTCAAGAAATTGAGTACTACTACTATTAATTAAGAGGCGTAATTAATCTCAAGTGTATAATTCATGAGATCTTGATTTGTCGGCAATGATTGTGGTGATTACTGTGTGCTATTAACCGACACAACATAATCTTTGTGCAGAAGTATGATTTGTTAGGAATATACTTACTAAGATTCCCAAACAAGGACACATTAATTCCTTTTGAAAATTGAATCATGGTTCAATGGTTCTCTACAATGTCTCTCCTTCTTCTTAGACATGGGGATGGAGGGAAAGGGGGCAATGGCGCCACTACTCCCACCCTTCAAACTTAAATATATACCTAGATTTTGTTTGAATTCACTTTTTTAAATTACATGGTTTAATTTGAAATAAATGTATTTTATATTCATTATATTTGATGCCTGCATTCAAGATCTGCACAAAAATTCCTAAAAAGTAGTGCAAGGATGAAATTGATGGAATCATATAGTAGTAGTTTTGAATTCAACCTTTCAATTCAATAACAGTTTATAGAACCATTTTAGTAAGCAAAGTTTTGGGTGAGAAAGTCTCACAGATTCCATTCCGTAACACAGGTAGGGTCAGATCAAATATAAACACACGTAATATTTTTGTATCAGGTAGTACTTAATTTGTATTATATGATACATATAGAGTTATGTTGGACTATAAGAAAATATGATACTTTTATGTATAACAGGTAATATTATTCTATATATCATGTAATACTTTTGTGTGACCAGAGTTGAATCGAGTGGGTTTACTCAAAAAACGTGTGGGTTCTAGACTGTTCAAGACTTTTTTCTTTCTTGTGCAACATATAATATTATTACATATATTTTGTAACATTTATCTATATATTAGATAATACTATTGTATTATTTACATATACTACATGATATAATAAAATGGTATCACATGATATATATTTATAAAAATATTACCTAATTAATACATATTAAAATATTACATAATTTATTACATCCAACCATCTGTGTCTCAGAGAGTAGGATCTGTGGGAGGTTCTCAAACCTACTCATTTTAGTAATTTTAGATTTGACTTAATGTACAAGTGTACAACAGGGGAGGGAATTATATATATAAAAGTGTGGTTTGACACTCTCAAGTGATGACACTTGGAGCTCTATAAGCATGCCAAATGTCCCTTCTTAAAACATATTTTATTTGTCAAATATAAAAACATTAACATCAATTAAATACTCACCTCACTACTCAACAAAAAATAAATATGTAAGTTACTAATGTTTGCTAATGTTGTATTGTTTTTCACTACATGAAATCTTTGCTTCCAAATTTGAATTATTATTTGTCCAACATTTCAATTTGAAAGGAAAAAAAAAGTAAATAACAAGGTTACATAAGCCTATATAATATGAAATTCTTATAAAAAGAAAACAAAAGGTACACAACAATGTTATATAGACCTTTATAAAATGAAATTCTTATGCAAAAAAAATAACAAATTTTTTTTGAAGAGTAAATATACTACTATTTTTCATTGAATTAAAACAAATAAATAAAAAAGATGTTTAAAGATAATAATACCTTACAAAAGAATATTTAGGATAGTTCAGATTAAAAAATAACTTTAGAAAGAAATTTATGTAGGATTCAAGAAAAAAAAAAGATAATATGTAAATATTGAAATTACTAATATTTTACAAAAAGAGCATTTAGGATAGTTCAAACTCTGACATTAACAAAAATAGGTGCTAAAAAAATTAGGATATGTTTGGGTTAGACATAAGTAGATTTTGCAAGTTTGAAAGTGGATTGAAAATGATGGAATTTGATAAGTTTGGGTTTGTTAAGAGATTTTATAAAGTAAGATTATACTTAATTTATCATATCATATCAGGAAACTATAGGAAAAATAGATCATGTCCTATTATTTTATTTTGAAAAAAAAAACAATTGTTTTTAAAATTTCAAGAAAATGGATAAAGTAGAAAAAATTCGATTTCTAGAATTTAACAAAATAAATAACATAATTAGGATATTGGTCATCCAAAATCCGGATGTGCACATCCAGTCGAAACACCCCTTAAACAATTGAGAAATTATATTAAAACTTTATAACAACAAATATAACAATTGGTTAAAATTAATAAAAACAAAACAAAAAAAATTACAAAAAGGAAACCAATATGTAAAGCAATTAATGAGTGCAGTTAAAGATAAAATTTGAACAAAATAGATGTCTTCGAACCATAAAAATGAGATGTATTCTACACTTTTTACAGAAAGATATGAAAATACTTAATGTTACAGTTAAAACACATATAAAAAAACCATATTAACAAGTTTGTGCTAAAGAACAAATGAAAAAAAGAACAATAAGAAAGATTATTTTAAGGATAAATAGAAAATGTCACACTTATAAAAAATTATGTTAAACATATAAAAAAGAATATTATTTTAACATAAAAATAAGATAAGTATTAAATAAAGTTCGTGCATCGTACGGGTTCAAACCTAGTATTCCTTAAAGTGAAGCTTAAAGAAAATTTTATCATTTTTTCACAGTGGAAACAATAATTTATTTTAATGTTGGATTCCGTTTCTATTGACCCTATATTTATCTAATTTTATAAGAAATTTGATTTTTGTCTGAGTTAATGTCGAAATTATCTGACATAAATTTTTAAGTTCGGTATCAACGTAGGCAGAAAATTGATATTTTGAACAAAAAAATAACTAAAAATTTTACGAGCAAAACTGGAATACATTAAAAAAACAAGACCAAATTGTTATTAGAAGACGAAAATAGTATAGAATATAAAAGAGAAATATTATAATTAAATTGCATAATTTTGAATGTTAGGAGCTAATAGTGAAGTGAAGTTGTTATATATTGGGAAAAGGTGAGGGTAAATGTAAATGCCGGCAAAAAACTTATATTCCCCTGGGGCATGTATGAGCACAGATTCAGGTGTTATATACATGTTCTTCAGGTGTTATATATATATATATATATATATATATATATACTCTATAGGTGTTATATTTTTTGGTATTATAAATATACTCTACATGTATTATATGTATATACTTATATACATATGATACCTGTAGAATATATATTTAACACCATATCATAATTAATTTGAGGACAATGTACCCCTAGGGCACACAAGTGTATCACTCGTAAATGCTGGGAAATTGGGAATTGTCCTAAGAAGCCAACTAGGATAGGACCTGCACACAACATGTTTATTTCTTGTCGGATATTTATTTATTTCACGTATGTTTATGTTAATCTATTATTCATCTCATGGAAAGATCCTGCACCCTCACTTCTTCCTCCTCCTCGTTTTTCCCCAACACCTGGACACTAGTCCATTTCACTACTATTATAATCTAACAACTTAATTAATAGAGTCAATTTTATAAGCTCATGAAACTACTTTATAAGTATCAATTAATTAATCTCCACTTTCATTTTCACTTTCATATTACAAGAACTCATAATTAATGATTAGATTGATTTCAGATCAGTGGTAAAGTCCATTTAACCGCATTTTTCAGACTTCGTTGACGTCAAAAGTTAAAAAAGATTAATTAATATTGTCTATTAAACTGTTAAATATTTGTGAATAATTGGGCCAGATTTTGTTGGGCCAAGAATCTTGCATAATTTGGGTTGGATTGCGAAGGCCCAATTTTCTCTAGTCCGTCTTCTTATAAGCCCACACTATTTATCAAGAATCCAACTTGGAATGTATACATGGGCGTATTGATCAAATTAAGATACTTTTAGATTCAAATGAAGAACTGAAATGCAAGCCAAAAGAAATAAAAAATAACGATTTTCAATTACTAAAAAATCTAGCTAAATTAATTAATTCGTCGTGTATATATATTTGTATGAGCTAGCCATATTAGGTATGACTGATTAATCAATCATTCAACTTTTTCATTATTTTCGAGTAGACAAATCACCAGTTTAGGACAATTAAGTTCATTATTGAGTACACATATGTAAGAAGATGGAATCAAATAAAGCCCTTGTGTTTGCAAGATTCAATTGCACCATCGTACATTTCCTCAAGCCCATATTTGTAGCTGAAACCAGTGTCCAACAATTTCTTCGATGAAACCTGTCTCGCTTTAGCTGATCGATCACATAAACATCTGCCAAAAACCAAGCAAAAGTATCACTAAAAAAAAAAAGTAGCATTCTTTTGGTTCCATAAAGCAGAGTTTCAGGGCATTGCAACTTACTCTACACTCAGCATTGGAAACTGAGGATACCTCTTGGAAATAAATTCAGCCAACTCATCGACGGTGATTCCGATAGCCGAGCAAATGTACCTCCCTTTCGCCTCAGGATACTCGAACAGGAATATGTGCACGTTAGCAACATCATCTATGTGCACCAAAGGGACAATTTCCGGATATTTGATCTGATTCTCATTACCTGGATATGATTAATTATGTTTAAGTAGTATAGTTATCATCCGTAGGTTAATATCAGATATACCAAACATGGGATAAGATATATATTACCAAGTAACAATGCAAGAGATGAGCAAACTGATCCAGGCAAGTTAGGACAGATAAAGGGGCCATGAATCCAACTTGGAATCACAGAGACAAGATGTAAAGAATGTTTCTGAGCAAATTCTAGAGCAGCCCTTTCAGTGACAGTCTTGGAAACACAGTAAGAAGCTCCAAACATGTTGGAGTTTCTAACAGAATCGACATCAGTCCATGAGTCCTCGTCGGATACATCCTTTCCATCCAACAGTGTTGATGCACTGGATGTATAAACAACTCGCTTCACCGTCTTGGAGTCGAGGCATGCTTGTAGAATTCCGAGTGTTGCTCTAACAGATTTGTTGGTGATCATTTCTAGAGTTTCTTTGTTCTCAAAGTCTATTGTGTGAGCAACATGAAAGACACCTATGCATCCTTGTATTGCAGGCCCAAAGCTGTCTGGATTTTCGAGATCAGCTTTGAAAATGTGGAGTCTTTCTGATGCACCAGGCAGGTTTGTTAAGTAGCTCATGTCTTTCTTCTTGCCTGCAAATTGGACAAATTAATGCTACAACTTTCAGAATTTTGTGTTTCTTAGTATGATGCAAGAATAACAGTTCTTCAGTAATCTGCAAATTAACTAATACACCTATTCTAGTGAACTTCTACTCATTTTTCTTTTTAAAAGCGATCAAAACAAGTCCTTCAATTTTAGGTGCTACATTTTTTTGTCTGAAAATTAAATTGAATTTTATATACTACAAATATTTTATAGAACATATGGTCGATCCAAAATGACATGAATCAAAATTGACTGTAGTATGTAGAATTCCAGCAAAATTAAGGATTTCTGGAAGAAAAAATCCCATGATAATTTAAAATTAATGAACATTTTGCCATTCTTAATTTAGGGGAGAAAAAAAGGGACTAATCCTGATTCCTGACACATCCCTAAAACTATTTGATCAATTTTGTATAGTTTCCTGAACCAAAATGTAGCAGCCCAGCCCGGCCCGGCCCGGCCCAAAATTTTAAAGAGTTAAAAGGGGCTTGGCCAAATCCCTATGAAACAGAGAAGAGCTTAGAATTGAAGAAAAGGTGATGGTAAGAAAGAGAAGTAGAAAAAGAAAGGTATACCAGAAAGATGAGATCTAACAGTGGTGTTTACAGAATAACCATGTCGGAGAAGTCTCATTATAAGCCATGATGCAACAAAACCACTTCCACCCGTTACACACACTCTTCCTTTCTTCTTACCAACCTCTTCCATCCTCTCTCTCTCTCTCTCTCTCTCTCTCTCTCTCTCCCTCTCTGAGTGCAAGCTTACTCTGTTTTTTCTCAGTTGTTGAGTTTCATAGTTTTGTTCTCGTCTTTACATTTTTCTTTGTTGGTAAATCATCATTATCGTTTTCTTTTTTTTGGTGGGACATGATTAGAAAAAATATTTGCAGGCCAACATCAATACATTTATTTTAAAAATAAAAAAAATTGGGCTCAATAATGCTAGATGTTAAAAGTTATTTTACTATTTCCAATCTTATTTATATTGTCTTTTCACAAATTGAATTTTGTATAGTTTGTCATGTTGCTGTTGCATTTTTGCACGGCATTGAGAACACATTTCTTCCACAGCTATCTTTATATTAAAAATAAGATTATGTATGCCACGTGTCAAACAGACAAATTTTCACATTAATTTTATGTTAATTATAAAATTGAAACCTGTAATAAACAAATCTTTATATCAATTTAATTATGTTAATGATCAACATCAGTAAATAGTATATGGACTTTAGTTAAATTTGTTAAGGTAATACATGCTAGACTTCAAATATAGAAATTCAAAAAAAATATTGTTTAATTTAAATTTTTTAAAGATAAATGCAAGAAGAAAAGGAAAATTTAAAATAAGGATGAGTCGATTAAAATGATTATTCAAACTTATTATCAATGGAATTAAATAGTTTTTGAGAATATATGTAAAATATTTACAATCATTTATTTATTTATTTATATTTTTCTCTAAGCTATTAAAATAAATAAATTTCAATTATGTAAATAACATATTGTACTGAAGTTTAGTATATGTTATCTAAATAAATTTAATTAGTATCTCAACTTTGTTTACTAATGTTTTTCTATGGAAGAAATTTAATAATATTTTTAAGTAACACAAATTAGCTATATTTAGTGTGAACGTGATGTATGATTGTCACATGTCCTTTTCGTGATTGTTTTTTATGTATTATCTTTATAACAAAATAAAACTCATTCCATACGACATACACACTTAACAATTAGTAATACTGCGACTCAAACTCACTAACAGAATATTGCAATTTTTTTTCTTTTTAATTTTCATGATCACAAGTAAAATGGTTAATATTTGATTATGAAACGAATACATTTTGAAATTTACAAAACAAGACGTATTCACCGTAAAAATGAGTTCATTATTTATCATTATTACATACAAAATGGTGACAAAGTCGATCGTACATATTGGATAAAATTATAAAAATAGAAAGAGCCATTCCAAATTATTTGTTGTGAAGATTAAATCCTGGCCCTTAGATTCTTCCTCAATATTTTACCAGATGGTGATATAGGAATATGATCCGTGAAAAATACACGATGAATTCGCTTGTAAAACACCACCTGCATCACCACAAATTAACTGATCATCGTCATAACTCAAATCACTAATTTCTAAACCATAGATAGATATTAACCTTGAAAAATTATAATCACATTTATTTAGAAAACACGATTTATGAGAATAAAAGTATTACATGCTCCGAGATGTATTTCTTGATTTCTTGCTCGTTTATGTCCGAACCATTTGCTCGGACGACGAATGCAACGGGGACTTCTCCAGCATCCTCATCTACCATACTGTTTCAAATTAATCACCACTTAACATTTGAAAAGAAAAGGGTTTGATTAGAAGTTATAATAAAAAAAGAACTTACGAGATAACAGCAGCCTTAGAGATAGAGGGATGGGATATTAGCAAAGCTTCAAGCTCAGCTGGGGCTATATGAAACCCTTTGTATTTGATCAATTCTTTTAACCTGTCCACGATGAACACTTCATCCGATGAGTCCACGTATCCAATATCGCCACTGTGCAGCCATCCTTCTTTGTCTATTGTTCTCTTTGTTGCCTCTGGATCGTTGTAATAACCTGTTGAAGCATGCACACATTAAAATTCACAACATCATGGACCTATCTAATTTTGTAAGAAAAGTAAAATGATAGTGCATTGGGCCTCGTGGTGGGCTTGGGTGATGCTGGCTTAAGCTGGACCCTTAAGTCTGATATACAGTGGCATTAGCCCAATTGAGTATTGATGAATGATGGTCTGAATGAATTAAGAGTGTTTTACTAAATTTATTTGAAATAGCTTATTATTAGTTTCTATAAAGCATTATTTCATTTCACTAATTTTGGTGAAATATCATTACAGTTAATATATCGATCATGTGGAAAAAATGAAAATATTGGGAAAGTATTAAGTAATATATCAGGTTGTTTTCATCCATGATTATAACACAAAACATATATGCTACACAAATATATCATACAAACGATGTTATTTTATTTCACTAATTTATGCTAAAGATATAGCAATAAGTAATGTATGCTATACATGTGATACTAATTGGTGGAATGAAATACGGGTGGCCAAAAGTTTGGTTTTCATTAATTGGGTATTATGAACTATATGAAGGGGTCAAACCTAGTGCAATGAAAAGTTTGGTTATCATTAATTGGGTATCATAATTAAACTATATGAAGCGGTAAAATTTAGTGCAATGAAGCGTCCGAAAAATTAGGTCACGAAAGTCAATTACATTTCACGTGCAATTGAATTGTATCATATTTCCAATACCTATAACAATGATAGTATTATACTCTACACATCGATCCACGTATAATTTAAACTTTAAAATAGAAGTAAAATAAAAAATAAAAAATAAACTGCATGATAGACACAATTGGTTACCTTTCATAACAGCGTCTCCTCTAATGCAAATCTCTCCGGTCCGATTCCGGGGAAGGGAGGTGCCGGTGGAGGGGTCGACGATCTTCATCCGGGCATTTCTAATTACAGTTCCACATGCACCTGCTTTGAATTTGAATGGTTTTTTGGCAAACCCTAAACACATTGATACTACTCCAGCTTCTGTCATGCCATAACCCTAATATATACATTACCAAAATCAATCACATAGCTTATTTCTTTTATCGTGTATCTCTATTTTCGTTGTTTGTTTCATAATTGTATAATAAACTATAAGATAATCAATAATTGGTTCATGTTTTATAATTTATACATAGCGCCTAATTAATAATTGTGTGTTAAGGAGCAGCCTATTCACTTTGCTTTTTCGTCTATGATTCTGATCAGAATTTGGAAGTCTATGAGGGGTATAAGTGTAATTTAGGAATAATGCCTTTCCTTTCATGAATATTGCCTTGCAACACGTTATGATAGAATTTGTCACCAAGATATGCTGACTATGATGGGAATCTGTTTGTTACTTTAGAAGGCTACAGAAATTATGAGTCAGCTCTAAATATCTGAATTATTAATTCAAATTATCTTCTTAAACATATCCAGTATATATCCTAATCAATTCCATTTCCATAGATTTCTTGTAAATTTTGGAAAGAAAAAAACACAAGATACCAATCACGTGGTTACATTTTTTATTTTCAATTCACCAAATGTACATATGACAAACACATACACACACACACACACAACATATTATTAATGATTTGGGATCCAAAGCAAATTTATACTCATTAAATAGCAGGAAATAATATTCGAACTAAATTTTTTGATTCTTTAATAAATATTTTATTTATTATATTTTTATATTTACTAAACATAATACTTCAAATTTTATGTTTCATTTTAAAATTTTGAACATAAGTTCAATAATAACTTTTTCATTATTACTATTATTAATTCTTTTATTAAAAACTATGATATTTTTAAATATTCATGTAGTTGTTTGTATTTCAAATTGCTAATAGTATTAAATATAATTATTTAGAACAACATATAATACTGAATCTTAAAATATATATAAATTTCAATTAATATAAAAGCAAAAAATATTATATATTTCAGATTAAGATATACTACTATACTATTACATTATATTATAATAAAAACTTTTATTAGGAACCTATATAAAGGTATAAAGTAAGCTCGAAACAATTATTAAAATGTAATAAGTGATAGTTAGAGTTAGTTGAAAAAGGGCAGTTAATATAACAATGTTGGTAAATTCATTTAATAACAAATTACCTACCTGCCCAATGGTGGCATTGGGAAGCTTGGCTTTCAGAGAAACTTCAAGTCTCTGATCCATCGGCGCCGCCCCACACAGCACTCTCCTCACCGACGAAAGGTCGTACTTCGCCGCCGCCGGGCTCTTCGCAATGGCCAGCAGTATTGGCGGTACGAAAGGGGCGATCGTCACCCTGTATTTCTGTATCAGGTTCATTAGTTCATTGATTTCGAACTTGGGCATAATCAGTATGGCGGCGCCGGCGCGAAGGGAGCAGAGCATCACCGACAGTAAAGAGAAAACGTGAAACAACGGCAACACGCATATCAGCAGATCATCACTATCGGTGTGGTTTGCAGGATTTTCGCCGTCGATTTGCTGTGAGACGCACGTGACCAGGTTTTTGTGACTAAGCATCACTCCCTTGGGGAGTCCGGTGGTGCCGGAGGAGAACGGCAGCGCCGCCGTGTCGTCGGCGTAGATCTCGACTTTCGGTAGAAGCGTCTCGTCGGATTTCATCAGTTCCTTGAAGTGGATGATCTGCGGCGACGGCGGAGGATCGACGGAAACGATTATGGCGCCACAGTGCTTTACCTTGTCCACGTGGCAGGCGTGGGTGATGATGAGTTTAGGCTTGGATACCCCGACCTGTAGCATTATCTCCGCGGCGGTGTAGTGAGGATTGGCGGTGGTGGAGGTAGCGCCGATGAAGGAGGCGGCGAGGAAGGAGAATGCGAACTCCGGCGAATTGTGGAGGAGAAGCATGATGACGTCAGATTTGCGAATGCAGAGGTTGTGAAGGCCGACGGCGACTCTGCGCGAGGCGAGCTCGGTGTCGGCATGTGTGAACACTTCGCCGGTAGCGGCGTTGATTAAAAACGGCCGGGAACAGTGGGTTGAGATGTTTTGGAAGCAATAGGTGTGTATGGGGAGATGGTTGGGTATGTAAATGTCGGGAAGTTTTGATCGGAAGATGTGTTCTGTTTCATGCTTCAGCTCCATTTCCTCCTGCCGTCGCCGTCGCCGGAGGACTGGTTTTTCAGCTCAGGAGTTTCGATTGGTTGACTATGATGAAAAGGAAGATAAAACTCAGTCCTATAAATGGTTTTATTTTTTCTGTTTTCTGTTTTCTTTTTTCTTTTTTCTTTTTTCTTTTTTCTTTTTGATTGAAGGTGGTACACGAACACATAAATACACTTATCTCTCTCAATAACACAACCTCTTTATTTCAAACACATGTTTCCTAACTTTTGGTATCTTAATTGAAACATCTCACATGACAACTTGGAGTGCACTTCTCTCTCTCTAATAATATACTCCCCGTCCCACCCGAACTTGCCTACTTGTCATTTTTATTTGTCTCAACCCAACTTACCAGCATATAAAAGGAAAAAAAAAAAATTACATCCTTAAGCAAAAAGTAAGCAAAAAACAAAAAGCATAAAGTATAAAAGCAAAAAGTAAGAGTCAACTGATTTTTCTTAAACTCCGTGCCCGGTCAAAGTAGACAACTTCAACCGGGACGGAGGGCGTAATTTGGAATTTATTTAGGAGGATCCAATCAATAAAGAAAATAATACACAACAATTCTAAAAATAACATTATACATTTCCGGGCTTGGCCGGATTCTCTAGCTACTATATTTGGTGATGTTACTTCTAATATTTTATCATACTTAATACACTCCTCTGAGTTAATTGGTGATGTCATTTAATACATATGTTTTGCAGTCTCTAGAATAGGAAATGTAATAATATCTAGTGTAACAAAGTTTTCTACATCAAAATAATCATCATACACCATTATATTATATAATATCATGATTAACTAATATATAATGTATTGTACTAAGTGCAATGAAACATCAAATGTAATATAGGTCTCTGACCCGAAAAATCTATAATATCTTTATAATTATAATTTAATTATAACAAACCATTCGTAATCAGATGAAAGTTATGGTAAAATCTAAATGACTTGACTTGATAAATAAACAAACATGTGTAAATGGAGTATTGGATATGATCTCAAACAACACTATTATATTCATATAGATGACATATATACTTAAATTACAAATGCGATGATAAGGAAACACAACATAATTTGTATTAAGATATCACGAGACTCCTTCAAAGCTGAAGGAAACACAAATTATGCATAAGCTCTTTCTTTTCTTAACAAAATTTTATTTTTTGGATATTTACGGATGCAAATATTTTTCTAGAACACAATTAGATAATTAATTTGGAAATGACGTGTGGAATATAATAAATAAATACATAATATATATATATATATATATATATATATATTATTCTTGTCAACTGTCTCGACTAATATGGGACAGTCAAGTGGGACATCATCTTAATTGTCGAAGGAATTTTATAGTATATATCATCGTAATAATAGAGTATCAGACTTGGTTGAAACATAACTTTAGTTGGTTATATTTAATTAAGAGGACACTTGTCAACAATACAACATGAATATAATGGAAATTTGAAATCTTTTGGACAAACTTGATTTTTAAGTTATGTTGGAAAAATATTTTTAATCATAATTTGGCAAAATACGTAACACATCTAATTTTTATTATACAACCAATACATATTAAATTAAGTGTTGATTACATAAAAATCAACCAAGTTTGAGCCATTTCTCAATTATAGGAGTGCTTTATTTATTACAATGTTGTCCAATAATAAGGAGATTACTAATGTGTTGATGCAAAGATATAATATCTTATATTTTTTATTTTGTTTGAAAGGGTACTAGAGTGCAAGAAATTGAAAGGTCTTACGTGAGTCCTCCTCACAGATCATTTTGTGTAAGACGTGTTAATCCACGACCTATACTTCACAATTTACATATAAATTTGTGGAAATGAGTTTAGTAATTAGTAAATAAAAAAAATATTCATCTCAAGTAATTTAAATTATATGTGACACCTTCTCACTTTAGTTAATTTCTTTATTAAAACAAAATAAGAGGAATGCATCCTTCTATTGCGTAATAAGTGTGGATCCACAACTTTTGTCATAGAATATGGAATATATAAATTGAATAAATATATCAAAAAAATTAGAATTCAAAATTGGAAGAGGATCAAATCAATTTCATAAGAAATATCATATTATATCCTTAAGTTTTAGTAGAAATATTAGTGAGCCTGATTTCAGAGTAACATTTATTTTTAAATGAAGGGAGAATTGATTTAATAAAATTTGAGCCATTTTCAAATGTCTTCATAATTTTGTGGGTATGAATATCATTGAGGCCTCCGACCTGAATAAATTTGTGTTTCGTGCATATAAATTTTAAGTAAAATTTATGATACAAGGACAGAAGATTGAAAACCAAAGACAATTTTCTCTAAAATAGTGTGATATGCTATGATTCGTGAGATCGACCTTTTTAATTAATGTTTAATTATATTTATTTCATTTCAATTTTGATTATTTAGACTCCTTTTTATTTTCTAACGTAGTTCCACTTATTAAATTTTAAGTTCAAAAAACTTAGATGAAAGTAGGATTGTTGTACAGATCAATGAATTGTTTATATGTAATTTTTTGGGATCTATAAAAATTGAATCGACACCACATGTAAAAGTAAGATTTTTTAATCATCATACAGAGATGTGTCAATATGAATGCTTAAATAAATACCATGCTCGCATGATGTTTTTCTTATCAGAAATGTTGTATGATATTTACGTCCAAGTGGCCAGCTTGATACAAGTTTCCTTTATTTTCAATTTAACTCATTAACATGCAAATTGAAAATAATATAATGATATCTACATGTAAATTCACGATTATCTTGATACCCATAAACCCACAATTTATAACCTCTACTAGTGAATCACTTTAATTGAACTATCTTAGAACATCCACATAATAATATTTAATTTAAAACGTGTCGATTTCATATCATCCAAGATTTTAAGTTTATTATTTAGTGAGTTACTTCTCACAAAATTATCATTTATCTTTTCATTGTTACTGGGATGGAGGATGATATAATATCTATACAGCTAGCCCATTACATTTAATTATTTAGCTAAACTTGATTATTATACTTTAATGTTGATACTTAAAAGGGTCTTAGCTAGGGCATAACTAAATTCGTAGAACTTTTATGACTAAATCACTGCCTAGCTTCTTAGTTATAACTTATAAGAAGACTTTTATCACAATGCATAATCCGTTGAAAACTTCAAAACATTACTTATATCAAAACTAATATTTAGTTTTTGGGTGACATATTTTAGTCTAATTGAATAAATAATCCTAGCTACATAAACACACCATGCTAATCTTTATAATTAGGTTTCAATTCACCACAACAAAAATTATAAATAGCAAAGAAATTTAGTGACGAAAGGGGATTTTGTCGCTAATGTAAATATTAGCAACGAATTTTTAGAGTTTGTTGCTAAAATGGCGACGAAATTTAAGATTTCATCACTAACATTTCTATCTAAATTAAAATAAATTGGAGGAAATTTTAGCGACAAAATCTTGAACTTCTCATCACTAAATTAGCAATGAAGTTTCACATTTCGTCAATAAGTTGGCAACAAAGTTATAAATTTCATCACTAAATTTATATCAAAATTTATATAAAACAGAAGAAATGTTAGTAACAAAATTTTCTTATTTTCATCACTAAGTTACTAGCAAAGTCTAAAATTACGCCATTAAAAATCTTTTCCAATTTAAATAAGATATGTTTAGCAACACAGTTTTATAATTTGGTCACTAAATAATTAGCAACGAATTTTTAAATTTCCTCACTAAGAAAATATCTTAATCTTAATTTAAATAAAATGAAGCAATTATTAGCAACAAAACTTAAATATATTGTCACTAAATATGTATGTAAGTACATAAGATCCCGCGTATTTTCTCCCGCAATTTTGAGATTTTCCGGCGGCATGTGATTCTCTTGGGATTTTTCGGTAAGTGGCGTCAGCTATATCCTCCCCCTCTCCCTGTGATTTTCCGGCAAGTGGAGGCATCTATTTCCCCGCTCCTCTCCCCGTGGTTTTCTGGCAAGTGGCGGCACCTATTTTCCCTTCTCCTCCCCCCATGATTTTCCGGCAAGTGGCGGCAGCTATTTCCCCCGCTCCTCTCCCCGTGATTTTTCGGCAAGTGGCGACAGCTATTTCCCCGCTCCTCTCCCCATGTTTTTCCGATAAGTGGCGACAACCATTTCATCCCCCTCTCCCTGTAATTTTCCAGAAATTGCATCCATTTCCTCACCCTCTCCATCACTGCGAGCTGATTCTAGGTAGGGTTTAATTGTTCATGATCGAATTAGGAAAATAATTGATAATTTGTAGTTATGCAGCTATATTTTCAACTGAAATTGGTGTTGTTGTTAGAAGATTCGCTCCTCTGGATGTTGATGACTGGAAAAATATACCCGAAGAGAGAAAGATACCCATGTTTGACAGAGTACAAGATAGTAAAATCATCTATCAATATTTACTAACTAATTTTACTTCGATTATTGAAAGCGTAAATATTTTGTATCTTCTCTTGTAGAGTTTTTTCAATGTGGATTTCAGTAAAGGCCCAGATTCTGTCAAGAGAGAGACTAAAATTCTGATGAGCACTCGATACCGTAATAATAGAGCAAAAATGCATACTCACTACAAGACATTGATTAATTTACCGTGGGCGAAGCGATTGCAAAATATGCCCAGGAAATATTGTAGGGAGAAAAAAGATTGGGAATTCTTATGCAATTTGTTTGAGAGTGAGAAATTTAAGGTAAAATAAAATTTCAGATTATATATTTTGCCTATTTGAATAACCCTAACTATAATTTTCTTAATTTTTTTACAGGCTCGATCTAAAAAAAATGTTGAAAATCGATCAAAATTGCCTTTCAATCATTGTGGTGGTTCGAAATCCTTTGTGCAATATAGCTATGAAATTGTACATATTAACATTAAAGTTTTCTTGAAAAGTAAATATATCTTTGTGGCATAAAATTAAGTATTGTGTTTTCTTTTAGGGTTGTGGACCAGGAAAAGCTAATCGTGTTGTATTATTTAAAAAAACACGTTGCAGCGAGGCAAAGGGTTGGGTAGAGGGTGCAGAGCTTGTTTATGTATGTAATTATCTTGTTTTTATATTTATTCTTTATAAAATATATTTTGTTCTAATATATGTGTGTATTTTCTTTAGAATGAAATGGTTGAACTTCAAGAGCAATACCGACAGACACAAGTGGATGATGGACAACCTATAGATGAAGTAGAGATATCTGGACGAGTTTGTGATACAATACTTGGGAAGCGGTCAGGATATATTAAAGGACTTGGAAGTGGACCAAAGCCTACCAAGTTGACTTCTGAAGTTAGCTCTCGTCGAGCATCTAGTGTAGAGCTGAAGCAGGAGCTTTCATCTACTAGAGATGAGTTGGAGAAAACTCAAGCATCATTGAAAATATCGAATGAAAAAATAGAACGTCTTGAGGCAACTCAAAGTCTGATGATGCAACTTTTCCAAAAGATTGCTCCTGATGCACTACAATCTTTAATTGGGCAGTCTTCCTCCACGACTTCCTCATTGTAGTTTAAGGTATGTCCGAATTAATAAATACATTTAAGAATTTTGCTCTTGCAGCCCTTATTCTGGTTATGTTAAGTACTTTTTCTGAATAGCATTGTCTATTGTTGTAAATATGCTATCAATGGTCCACTTAAATGGTTGTTGATACTGACTTTCCTCCAAATTTTTTTACGTTATGGTAGAATTGAAGCAGAGTCGTAGTACTTCTCCTTGCCTTAGTCTTAGGCTATATTCCCTTTATTATTTAATGTTGGCCATATATGGGTATTCTTGGCACTTACCTTGAATTCTAATGTGTGTCTAACTCTTAATTATAGTTGATTGAGATGGAACTGAAATTCCTTTGTTTCTGTCACTTCAATTTGGTGTTGTGTGGATCAAATGTGTGACTTTCTAACATTGATCTTCCACATTTGGAGAAGTTATGTTGCTACTAAATGAGGATTTCTACTTTTAGGAGTGCATTTTCTAGATAATTTCGTCTAGAGTAAGGTCTTGTATTTATAACTTGTGAACCTTCTTTTAAGATTTGATGCTTAGTTATTGCAAAAGTAAAGACTCAGCTATTCTGGAAGTGGAACTGGATATTGAAGAAATGGTGAATAGTTTTAAAGCATAGAGAACGTATCTTGGTATAATCGAGCATGAAAGTATCTTCGTAGATGTTTAGGACGAAACGATGGATAATAGGCTCTGCTTCAGACAAGGTGGATTGATTCATTGATTCATTCATTCAAGTTTTTTCGAATCTTGAGAGAAATTCTACTAGTCTATTAACACTGCTCATCATCTCTGTCAAACTCAATGCACATTCTTTGCATATACTTTTTTCCAAATGCTTTAGCTTCTGATTACATTCTCTTCATTGTGTACTTTTCTTGTATGTCTCTGCGTGAATTTAGTTCTTCATATCTCTTGATCATAATTAATGATCTCTTTTAGGGAGAACAAATATTCATTTTTGCTTCTAATTTTCAATTGACACTACAAGAAAACTGCCCGACAGCGACGGATTTTAGTGACGGAAATATTCTGTCACAAATTTGTTACGGAATAGTGACGGATTATTGACAAAAATGCATTAAAAATATTTGTTACGAAATAGTGACAGACTTGTGACAGAAATTAGTGACGGTAATTATTCCGTCATTAATTCTGTCAGAATTATATTAGTGACAGAAATTTCCGTCACGAATTAGTGACGGATATAAATCCGTCACTAATTCGTGACGGAAATTTCTGTCACTAAACAGGAAAAAAAAAACAATAAACATTATAAATTTGTTTTTATTCTTTGTGACGGAAAAATCCGTCACTATTTTGTGACGGACTGTAGTCCGTCACTAATTAGTGACGGATTTACATCCGTCACTAATTAGTGACGGAAATTTCTGTCACTAAAAAAGGAAAAAACACTAAAAACATTATAAATTTGTTTTTATTCTTTATGACGGAAAAATCCGTCACGAATTAGTGACGGATGGATATCCGTCATTAATTAGTGACGGATTATAGTCCGTCACTAATTTGCGACGGAATGTTCCGTCACGAAGAATGAAAATAATTCTTATTTTCATTGAAAATAATTCTTAATTTGTTTTTTTTTCTTTGTGACAGAATAATCCGTCACTACTCTGTGACAGAAATTAATCCGTCACTAGATAAAAGAAATAGGAAATAATAATAATCAAATATTTAATCCGTCACTAGATAAAAGAAATAGGAAATAATAATAATCAAATATGTTGTTCTCGCTTGGATTTGAACCTATGACCTTCAATGACTTCACACACCAATTGGACAAGCTAAAGTTTTTAGTATCATTTGTAAACTTAATTTTATATCATTGTACTAAAATATTGGGCTAAATTTACCCTACATAGAAGCCTCCCACCCATTTCCAAACACAGATTTCCTCCTGCTCCAACTTGCGCCGGCGCCGAAATCCGAATTCAAGCGGCAGCTACTCTTCTTCATCAACAACTCCGGCGACCACCCTTCTCCTCTTCTTCATCAACAACTCCGGCGACCACCCTCTCAAATCCATTCCGCGGCAGCTACTCCTCCTCCACCGCCGCGGGAAGCTCCTCCTCCACCGCCGCGGGAAGCTCCTCCTCCTCCTACCTCCTCGACAGCTCCGTCGCCACCAACAACTTCCTCGGCAAGCGGCACTCCTCCAAATCCTCCTCCTCCCAGTCTTGGTGCCTCGCCGTAGAGCCCCTGCCCCCGCCCCCACCCCCGCCTCGCGTCGCTGCCTCTCGGCTCACCGTAGAGCCCCTGCAAGAAAGGAGGGGAATTCGTTGATGGAAAAGCAAAGAAAGTTGCTGTACGTCTTAACTATTAATCACTTTGAAAATTAATTAGTCTTTTTCTATGATTTTAATGTCAATTTCAATTTATCACTTTATTTTGTAGGCTGATGTTGAAGCACGTATAGAGGCTGCTATGCAATCTGGTCAGCCGATGTCAGATTCTGACCAATCACAGACATTCATGGATGTTGTTGGTGGGATTGATAAGAAGCGGCGCGTCTATGGTCTAGGAGCTGTAGGAGGTTCATTAGGTTCGAGGAGTAGTAGCTCCTCAGCCACATCAGCCTTACAACAAGATGAAGTACGGAGGGAGATAGAACACCAGGTGAACCTTCGAGTTGATGCCATGAGAAATGACATACAAGCTGAGATAGAGGCTCGAGTACACTCTACTGTCACGCTTATGTTGGAGCAGCTACGGACTATGGGAGTGATTCCGACCTTAGATCCACCGCCCATCTTAGAGAATCAGACTGCAGAAGATGATGATGTTCCTTTGGGGGATGAGTAGACATCCATGTTATATTTTGGACTTATAACTTGACTTTAAAACTTCATCTGACTTAAGTATATTTTGACTTTGTTTGTAAGAGATTTTATGAATGAACGAGTTATGCTTTGTTGATAAAATTATTGGAAGAATAATATTATCACAGGTTTACAAAAAAAAAAAATTGAGAGCAAACAAAATAATATATATTAATTTGATGCATATAAACTAGTGACGGATTTTTTCTGTCAAAATAATTAGCGACGGAATATTCCGTCACTAATTAGTGACGGAAATGCTTCCGTCACTAACGTGTGACGGAAAGATTCCGTCACTAAGTAGTGACGGAAATGCTTCCGTCACACGTTAGTGACGGAATTTTCCGTCATAAATGTTTTGACTAGTCAAACAAAAGCCAAGTGACAAAAAAAATTAGCGACGGAATTTTTTATTGTTGTGACGGAATTTTCTGTCACACTTGTAGTGACGGAACTGAAATCCGTCGCTAAATTTTAGTGACAACACTGATTTTGACAGACTATTTCCGTCACAAATCCGTCACAACTACCTGCTAGTGACAGAAATTCTGATTTTAGTGACAGATTTTTCCGTCACTGTCGGGCAGTTTTCTTGTAGTGTGATATGCTGAGTTAAAAGCATGTCCCGCTCAAACCATTTAATACTCAAAAGCATTTCTGGTGAAAAATGAGTACTCTGTATGAGCAATATATACGAATAAATGTTGACTGTATACATATGTTATGTGTTAAGGTAGAACATTTGAAGCATTCTTGCACTAAGCTGACTCGAGATTTTAGTGTTTCTATTTTCAAGGTTTCATTCATGCAGCTGGATACACATTAATGTAGTCGAATGTCTTTTCAATACTTCTTTTCCAATGCATCTACCTTTTACATAGTGTTTCAATTGTCTGGATTATTATACTAGAATATTTTTGTTCTTTGTCTTATGTTGTTTCTTAATACTAAGTATGGTCTTTAATATGAGTTTATACATGCTTGTAGTGTGGTAAGTTCTATGGTGTTTAGTTCTATAGTATGTTATGTTGTTCTATATACTAATATTTATTCTATATCTTTTTTATAGGTTGATGATCAATTGAATGGAATGTAGTACAATTGATTTGCTTTTGTATTAGAACACATTTGAAGTGTTAACTAAAGTTGTAACTTTTAATTGGAAGTTGATGAATTGTGTTGGATTGAACATACTCATTTTGACTTTGACCTTTATAAAATTCATCCAATATCTTGATATAATTTTATTATCAAATATCACATATTATCAAATATCTCAAGTATAAATTGCATAAAATAAATAGAATTGAAGCAGCAATAATTCTAATATTAGCAACGAAATGCATAAAAGTCGTCGCTAATAAATAAGATAAATATTCACATTAGCGACAAAGTTTAAAAAGTTTGCCACAAATGTTAGTGACAAAAAGGAAATATCATTGTCGCAAACAGATGTTAGCAACAAAATTATACACATTGCCACTAAATTAGCACCGAGTTAATCAAATTATGTTGAAAACTTAGCGACGAAAATGTTGTATGATTTTTGTTGCTAACTCTGACATTAGGGATGAAATTTTTTGAGTTTGCAACAAAATATGTTTGTCGATAACTTTGCAATGATAATCTAATATTTAGTCGCAAAACGTGTTTAGTGACGCTTAAATAGTGTCGAACCTGGCGACGAAAATAAATTGTCACTAAATCTTATTTGCGACAAAATTTATTAAGTTAGCGACGAAAATTTTCACTGCTAAATTTCATTTTTCTTGTAGTGATTATACAACTTGGCCGCCAAAAAAACGAATCTTAATCATGATCAAAAAAAGTAAAATTAAGGCCCATCATGATGTCCATGGTGGCCTAAAATGTTATACTCACATCATAAATTCCATATATAAATGCAAAAAATTAATCAACAAAAATCAGACACAATAAAGAAAAAAATAAATGTTTATAATTCTTTACAATGTACATATCTAAAACCTCAAATCTTTTGCCTGTACAATATTGCACTCATCAAACTCTTATAACACTCAAAATCCTCAAGAAATACTACTATTATGTAGTAAATTAACAAGAAAATACATATGCACGCAAAAATCATCAAGAATAAAAAAATGAACACACATAAAAATTTGCATTCTTCTTTGGTGATGAAGAGACTTTTCTCATAAAAACTCAAGTCCCGACAAACCCGAACAATCATAACTGAGCCCGAATTTATGGATAACGAACATTAATCGATCATGGAGATGTTATAGAATTAAAGCTGTGGCCTCTATAGTACCTAAGCTCCAAGGAAACTTGCCTTTCAATCCGAAGTTGCTTATAAAAATTAGCAATAAAATCCTCAGCTCTCTTATCAACATCATCTTGATCAGATGGATAGCTAATGGTCCTTTGCAAGCTCCTAGCCGATCCAGGATCATCAATCGGGCCCGAATCCTCAAAACAGGCCGGTAAGCCGGGCCTGTCTTCGTTGAAGCTCAGCCGCCTCTTGCTCGATGATGCCCCGATCAACGATGCAAGTTTCCATCGGTTCACGTTGAAATCCAGCAGAAACTTTATCTTCTTAACGGCCCGTTTCAGACGGCCTACCAATGTCCACCCATCCGTGGCCATATATCTACGAAAAATTTAGCAATATTTTCGTTGGATTGGAAGTTGTAGATATTTTTTTGGAGAGGGTGTGAGAATTGAATGTGTTTGATTGATGAAAATTGATGTGGTTGTGCAATTTATATGATGAGGTAATTAAGAAAGTGCCACGAAGCCTGTTGGACCAAGACTTTGTTATTAAGTTTATAAATATGAAAGTTGATGCTAATTCCTATTCACAATGCAAAAAATAAGATTACAAAATAATAAACTAATAAATCAAGGGGGGGGGGGGGGGGGGATTTATATATATATATATATATATATATATATATTCTTTTTTTTAAAGACGAAGACTAGGAAGAATAATTAGGCTGCCAATTTCTTGTAGAATACTTAATTGGACGAGTCTAAGAGCGTAGTTTTAATTCAAATTGAAAAATTAAGATAAAATAACACTCATTGAATTAATAATAAGAAAATTGAAAAGTATGCATATTCTATTAAAATTGTGAAGATGGAGCAGTTGTAATTAGAGGAAATTGCAAGCTTCCACAAGAAACAATCCAAACGACGGCTTCGATCGCAAGACTCAGATAAGATCAATGTTAGACCAAGTCAACGTCACCAATATTTATTTTGTTTTTTTATTAAAAATAATGTTGTAAGATAGATTCACGAAAATCGAATAGTTTTCGTGAGATGAACCATTTTTATCCACTAATCAAACACATTTCTCTAAATTTTAATGTGAATTGGAAATGTGAGTTATGCGTTGACCTCTCTCGTATTAAATGATGGGCTGTATTTATGGTTCTGTTAAATAGGTTGTATTTTTATGATAGATTTATTAGAGGATTTTAACATTTTGTGAACTTATTGCAGACATGTTTTAAAATGGTATAAAAATTAGGTATTTATTTGATGGAGTTGGATTTTTGTGAACTTGGGTCTTCACTCCAGTATGATGGACTGGGCCTTAGTATTTAGTAGATAAGGTTGGCCCACTCATGACTTAATTGAAGATTGATTATGTGTTGCTCATTAAATTTAAATCCAGCACTAATCAAGAAATTTGAACGTCGGCCCTTAATTTCTCATATGCTAATTGTAGAAATATACAATTTTCTTTTTCACAGTAATTTTTTTTTTAGTTTATTATTGAGATTCTCTTACTTGAAACCCCCCATTTTTGCCACAAACCTGGCCAAGGAAAAATGAGCAATAAAATAAAAGAAAGTATTAATTTATTACCAATTTAGCAAAAATAAAATTTAATTAACGGGATGGCACAAATATTAATCTCTGAATACATTTATATAAGCTTGTCACCTTTGTTTCTTGGATCACTAAATTCAAGTTCATTTTATATCCTTTTAAGTAGTCAATGACTTAAAATTCAAGTATGGCCGGCCACCTAAAAGTAAAATACGAATAAATATAAACCATAAAATTTCAAATGAGATTTGTTATTTCACTATTTTTTTTTCATTTCATAATTCAAAAGAACTATTACATAACAAATAGCGTATATATAACATAATTAGTTAATATGTGATTTACATTAAAAATTCAAAGGCGTAACGTTCATAGAGTCGAGAAGGATAAAATGCATGCAAAGTTGAAAGTTGCCAAATTGAACAAAGTTGACTTATTAAATATCGAGAAAATAATTTTGGCAAGCAAAAAGGGCAGTCGAGTGGGTCTAACGTTAGTTAGGCTTAGTTCCATTCATTTTCTTGCTCTTATGCCTTTCTTTAAGGATCAAAAGTCAATTTGCACGAGTCCATAACATGATATTGCCAACCAAAACCTTTCAATTCAAGCAAAATCCCACTTTATTACAACCTTCATATTCATTTCACTTCATCATCTTCTCTCCACCTCTTTTCTTAATCAATTCCTCTTCAAAATTGATGTGCCAGAAGAGCAATGAAGCCTAATAGACTACTCGATGGCCCTCGATTCATCGTTTCGTGTTTCTTCTTCATTCTCTTTCTTTGCATTCTAGCCTTAATCAACGAAATCCGGTTTGATAGCCATCTTCTAAAGTTCGGGCATTGCGCTTTCTCTCAAGATTCAATCTTACAGAATTCAACCAACACAACAATGTCAGAATTGCCTTCGCCTTCTGACGATATCCGAATCCTGATCGGAATCCTAACTCTTCCAGATCAATACCATAAGAGGCATTTCCTCCGCCTCATCTACGGTATACAGTCTTTGACAGGGGCACGTGTCGATGTGAAATTCGTGTTTTGCAATCTCACTAAAGAGGACCAAAAAGTTTTAGTAGCATTAGAAATCATGCGTTATGATGACATAATCATCCTCAATTGCCAAGAGAACATGAATAAAGGTAAGACTTACACCTATTTTTCAAGCTTGCCCAATATGTTCCTAAATGACACAAATGTACCATATCCACCTTATCATTATGTCTTGAAAGGTGATGATGATGTATATTTTAGGTTACAAAGTTTGGTGGACTCATTAAATCCATTACCTAGGCAAGACTTATATTACGGATACGTTATCCCGTGTCCAAGTATGGATCCCTTCATACATTATATGTCCGGTATGGGTTATTTAGTATCTTGGGACATAGTCGAATGGCTTAAGGATTCAGATATTCCAAAGAAGCATCTAGAAGGGCCCGAGGACAAGGTTTTCGGAGAGTGGCTTCGAGATGGCCATCGAGGGAAGAATAGGTACAACGCGAAATGGTCGATGTACAACTTTCCAGAACCGCCGACGAGATGCACACACGAGCTACAACCGGACACGATCGCGGTTCATCTATTGAAGACTCAAGAGAAGTGGATTCAAACATTGAACTATTTCAATGTGACTCGAGATTTGAAACCATCCAAGTTGTATCATATACCATAATATAGGTAATTTGTGCTATACTATTCATGAGCTATACCATTATTAGAATTCTTTTCCTTAGAGTAGATGGACCTATATATTTCGGATTCAATATTTCTCCGAAAATTAAAAAGAAATAAATATTTGTTTACTTGCATCATAAGTAAGGTTGTGTACTGATGGATCTGGTTACCTCAAAAAATTCTAGATTGATCACATTTTTTATAATCCACATTTAATGTTTTGTTTTCTGGTCTGCAACAATAAAAATTTACAATCAAAGTCATCTGGAAAATCATGGTGTCTGATCTGACCTATACCTCCAATCACCTTCTCTCTTGGATTCGATCTACTGGTTCTTGATCTCAAATGTTTGAAATAGATCTTGAAAGTTAATTTAGTATCGATGTATTGTATAAAAAATTTCATGTAATAATATTATAGTCAAATTTCATTATTTTACCTATAAGCAAAAATGGGAATTATTTTGGCCAATTCAATGGGGTGATTTGTTTTTTCGGATGAGAAAAGTACATGAAATGCAATGCCACATATTCTAATTTAAGGCACGCTCAGCTACATAAATTATTGGTTTTGTTAATGATTTGGTGCAAAACTAATATAATTAATGTGCTTTGAAATCACATTTAGTTCCTATACAGTTATTCTAATATGCATAAATTAATAATGTTACTGGAGCACCTCTCAATCACACAACTATTAAAATTGCCTTAACATTATTCAAGCAATATTAAAACATCCACAACTTTTTAACCAAAAGTACAATGTTACCACATTGTCTCCTCTATATCAACATTTTCTCAATTTAAATCAGCACCCACATATTTTACTGCATTTACCACACCCACCCTCCTCACAAAATTTTGGAAATCATAACGCTATATGTTTATCACTCCCTTCTTTTTAAATGATATTTTTATGATAAATAGTATTAAAATATATGGGCTGATTTAAAATGCAATGTGATGATAAACAGAGAAAGTTATATGAGTAACCAACAGAAACTGGGCTCATTAGGTTTCGGGAAAACAGCCACATTCTTGACGGGCGAAAACGACAATGGAACTTTGCTCTCCTCAAACCTCACAGTCAGTCAGTAACCTATTCATAATTCATCCTGAGCAGCGTCGTACCGGGGGAGGCATCTCTGCTTGTCGGCGATTGTAAGAACTTTTCTCCATGTTTATACAGAGCATCATTTCTATATGATCTGATTTTTCATTGTTTTGCAGATGATACTGCTTAATCTTTTATTTTCCAATTTAAAATCAACAACATTGGGAGTGACAGTCTGACTTCATTCTTGTTTAGGCATATATTTTCTCATGACTTCATGCACCGCTTTGTGTCTTCATCGTTTTCTTTTTTCTGGAATTAATATAATTCTGTGTGAATTTGCAGAATATAGTATTTATAATATAACCTATGATCGTGGTTTGTAGAGTTTGACCTGAAAATTTTGAGGAGATGCCGATGGGCAGCGGTCCAGCTCCATTTACGTGTTCTACTTCTTGTTCTTAATGGCTGTTTGTCCTGACATTGTATGATTTGCTGGGTCCAAGCCAGATAGGGAAAAGTGATATTTAGCTAGAATGAGTGAATTGTATTTGAAATATCATCAATGCGATTTTTCTTCAATTAAGTTTCATATCAAATAAGCTTTGTGTCTTGTCTTGGTAAGATCTCACTCTAATTAAAGTAAAATTTCTGGGCTTCTGAGGGTCATGGATGATGGACTTATGCATTGCTCTGTGCTTTTGATGAGCTGTTTCTTTCTTCAAACTGTTAATGTCATACTACTTTTGTGGAGGGTGCAATATTTTGTTTACTAATGAAAGCTTATTTGATGTGATCTATGCTAGTTATGCGGTGTATATATAATGGGAATTCATTTTTTCTCATGGATTCTTGGCATATTCACTAAATGAAGTGATGAGCTGCATGAGTGAGACTCTAATATAATCACGGACCCAATGACTTTGTAGTGAGATGGAGAAAGAGCAACATTCAGCAACACTTTGCTGTTAAAACACCTTTTACCGTTTTAGTTTTCTGTTTGCAACTGACAAGGAAGTTGCATTATACATGGAAAGCACAGGCACGACGAAAACATTTCATGTCCCATTTGAATTTCGAAATAAATATCATAAGAATATTCTCTTCAATCAGCGAATGGTGTGAGATGGTTTCTAATCCACTTGTTGATTGTATAAAATACAAACTGTGTTTTACATCTGCATAGGTCATATCACGCCATTATGTTCAGTTAAAACTCATATCTCACTTAAAAATATCACATCCTTTCATATAGTTTTTTCAAATTTCTCAACAGGTTTTCACAAAGGTGCATACAATGTGTTGCCTGGAACTAAAGCAACAATTAGCTTCCAGATCAGAAATCTGGGAAGGTAAAATAGCTTTGCTAATTCGCATTTGCTTATTGTAGAAAGAGAGAAAGAGAGATCTTATTGCTGTGTAGAAATATCAAGGTTTTTGATATCTTTCATTTTTTGAAGTTATATAAAGCCTGAACAGGGAGACAATGACAGCAGACTATTAGTTTGTGAATTCATTCAAAAGCATTATTTTGCCTGTTTTTATTGCTTTATCTGGATCCTTGACTTTATATGATATTTTAGTTGGCTTTGCTTACACTTAACATACTATTAATTTGTTGAAATACATTAACCACCTTGTTTATTTTTGCTCAATCCTCAGCTCAATGTAAACTACCTTCATCATCACGTGGCCATCAATTCCAGCATCGGCCTCAATCCAGCCCCTCTTTTAGAGGTTGCTGCAGCCATTGGTTCCAAAGACATTGCTATTGGTGGTGAAATTCATTTGACACCACAGCGTCTTCTTTAATCAAGTGCAATGCTGGAATAAGCTTAAACCAACCAGATTTTTGCGCAGCCCTTGTGCTGTACGTAACCATCTCTGTTCTTCTTTATTTTCCAGTTTGCTCTGTTCATTTAATTATCTTTTCTACGATCACAGTTGAAAGCAAAGTGCATAACATGCTAGGAAGAGTTTGTTTTTGCTGCAGACAGATAAGATGAAAATTAAAAGATGAATTCATTGGTTGTTAAAATTTCTACTTGTTACCTAGAAACTGATTTTTGCTCATCGTATGCATAGTATTATTGAAATTCAGGTTTTCTTGACATCACAGGACAGATAAGAGAAACTGTGAAAGCTTCTTATGTTCATTCCATAAATCCACTCAACGGAACAGAGGTTACTGTTGAGATGACACACAGATTTAACTAGCTTTGAGCACGGTTTCATCATCGGAAAGTTTCCACAAAGTCAATCCATTAACCTTTGTGAAAACCCGATTCTCAGACAACAGAAAGGTTGCCAGGGAGAGTGTGGCCTAAATCACTTGTAACCGTTTCGGTAGAGTACGATACCAAGCCATCAAAGTTGCCCCCAAGTTCGGCCTTGCCATTTCCCTCAACGTAAATTGATCTGCGTTGTAAATATGTGAAATCAGAACCATACTTACCACATATTCATTTAGTGAAGATATCTTCAGAAGATTTTGCTACCAGATGGTGAAATGGGAATGAACTCTTTTTTGGTGTTACATAATTTTGTTGATATTAGATTGATGAAATACATGGACAAACTCTTGTCTTCGGTTAAGTGTAGAAATTTGAAGAATGTGTATTGCCAAATTATGAATATTTATTTATAGTTATTGGGTTTTATTGTGTGGCCATTTAACGTGACGCCAAACAAGGCCTTACAGGTTGTTGACTTGAAATGGTTGCCATGTCTATTTACTTTCTTTTGAAGGAAAAAAAGAGAAAAATCTAAATCCTAGTTATCAAAAGTAAAACCCCACTCTCTGGGCTGTAGCCTCTAAGCTAGCTCTCGCTCCACCGATCTCACCGCCACCCGCCGCTACCGCCTCTGCTGCCGCCGCGCACAATGTCTTACAGCGACACGGTCCCGCTACACCCGAGCTCCCAATCGGACATCGACGAGATCGAGAACCTCATCCACTCGAATCCCTCATCTGTTCTCCCCGCTCGCCCACCTTCCCCTGCACGCGCCTCGATCCCCGTGTCCTCCGCACCTCCACCACCGCCTTCCTTCATCCCCTCCAATCTCCCCCCGCCGTCCGTCCCCAAACCCACCCCCGTCGCCTCCGTCACACCCACCGTTCCCACACTCCCTGCGCTTGGATCCACTAGCGGCGGCGGCAATATTTCGGCGTCAGGGTTTGGTTCGCCCCCAAACACTCTGACGGAGCCTGTTTGGGATACCATCAAGAGGGATTTGTCGAGGATCGTCAGCAACTTGAAGCTGGTTGTTTTCCCCAATCCGTACAGGGAGGATCCGGGAAAGGCATTGAGAGATTGGGATCTCTGGGGACCTTTTTTCTTCATTGTATTCCTTGGCCTCGTTCTCTCGTGGTCTGCTTCCGTTAAGAAAGTGAGCTGCAAATTTGTTATTTCGAGATGCATTTAATTCTATTTTGGTTTTGCACCTACTGATCATTATGCATATTTTGGGTTTACTTGATTTTTATGTTTGTGGAAGTTTCTGTATACATTTTAGTGTTTCAGATAGAAAAGAAATGCATAATTGAGTGTAAACTCTAGTTAAAGGATTGAGCAGATTACTTCATCTTAGGAATTTGTTTTGTTAATATTTTTACTCGGGAAAAACATTTGCCGATATAGAAGTGTTGACGATACTCTGTGTTTGCTGAGCTATCTGTTATGTTATGGTTATACAAGAAATGAAAAGAAAAATGGGTACATAGTGCATCATGTTAGAAGAGATTTGCTTCCAATCTCCTACGCCATGGACATTTTTAACTATCCAAGTAGTCTGCAAGTAAACATGGGACTTCTAAAGATCATGTAAGCTTTTAGTCATTGGTATCAACCTTTATCATCTTGGTGGCCTTTAGTCATGGCTCTGAGTTGCCATATGTCTTATCCCTGCATTCTTGGTCTGTATATATGTATATCTTTGTTTACATATTTTATCATGACATGTAAAGATTTTTCAATTTCTTAAAATAGATCAGAGTAAAATATAGAATTGTAAATAAAACATAGAAACAAAAAAGAAACAAGGAGCCCGCTTCATGTAAAAGTACACTTGTCCTTCTTTCTCTTATATAGCCTTAATAATCTCATAATTTTTATTGCAACCTAACACCTGAAGTATGGAATGATATATAGTAAATAAGTTATGTTAAAACTCAAATTTTTAGAAAAATGAGCTATTAAGACTGAAAAACAGTAATTATAGAGCTCATTATTCAAAACATAAATAAAATTGCACCACCTAGGCTTCCATCACCATGGTGTTTGGCTAACTCCTGAGTCCTTAGAGAACACTGCCTCTGAAGGTATGCTTTTGGGATGCATGCTTATGTTTACTGCATTCTTCTGCATCAATGTGCACTTTGTTAGTTGCATCTTTTCCTCATTCTGTGATTTCTGGTAAAAAAATTGTTCACAATTTATAAATTGTTGTTGGGTGTGCTAGTTACATTGTATCTACACAAATCTTGTCATTGCTATTTCATATCCTCTTATCGTTTTGTGACCTGTAAAGTTTCATCCAGTTCTACTTTCGGAAAAGGTTAACTGTTTTACTTTTGATAATTTACTGAGACTCTTATATATAGTTATAGCTTCAAGTTAAAGGTGGTGATGTTGTATCAAGCTATTGTTCACAGGACATGCCCCCCCCCCCCCCCCCCCCCCACATATCCTGGCGTGTCTCAATGAAGGCCATCTGACTTTTTATACATGATACGAAAGCCAACTGATAAACCTAAATCCTGAAAGAAAAGATTGTAGTCATAGGTATATAACCCTACGTCTAGAACTCAATGAGTAAATGCTCTGACACACTCTGAATCCCAGTTTTTGCGGATTAAATTTGTTCTGTTGCTCACTGCAATTATGGGAGCATATGAGAGAAGGGGTAGAGACTGTAATATGTATTCACCCTCCTTTAATTCCCGTTATAAATTATTTGCTTCATACTTGTGGATATGTGGTTTTGATTTGTTGCCTTGACATTGTGATGCCTTTTATATAGAGTTTGGGTAATTAACAATCAGCTAGAACCAGAACCAGGGGGTAAATATAATAAAGGATGGTTTGGAAAATTACGTTTGGTTGAGTCGTGCAAAATTATTAAAGCTTGAAAACCAGTTGCTTATATTTTCTTGTATCTATCTTGAGCAATTTTGTTATGGCTAATGCTTTTCACCAATACTTTGTATTGTCTTCCAGTCTGAAGTTTTTGCTGTCGCATTTGCACTGCTCGCTGCTGGTGCTGTTATTCTGACCTTGAATGTGTTGCTGCTGGTAACTCTCTTTCTCTCTCTCAAAGTGGTGAACTAGTTTCTGTGATCACTGAACAAAGATTGCTCTTATTATCCACACATGCTTGCTTGAGCATTTGGAGTTTATCATCAACAAGGTTTTCACCGTTTATGTGTGTTTGTAGGGAGGTCACATCATATTCTTCCAGAGCTTGAGTCTTCTTGGTTACTGTTTATTCCCTCTGGATGTTGGTGCTTTGATTTGCATGTTGAAGGACAACGTGATAGTCAAGGTGGTAGTAGTCGCGGTAACATTGGCATGGAGCTCGTGGGCTGCATATCCATTCATGAGTAGTGCTGTCAACCCAAAGAGGAAGGCCCTTGCACTTTACCCCGTCCTGCTTATGTATGTTTCTGTAGGTTTCCTCATCATAGCTATCAACTGAGTCAACAAAATATTATCATGGGAACTTTGATTGACTGCGTCTGAAATCCTTCGTGTTGGTATATTGATCTGATCGATTCCTATGGAGATTTTGCCTCATTGTACTCTATGAAATTGTGCTTGTATGTAATTCTTTTCTTCTTTTTTTTTTTTTTGGTGAAATCGCTTACGTTGTCGTTGGCATATTCACTAGAATCTGGCAGTTCATTTTTTTATACATATAATAACTGAGTTATTTATGTTGTGCATTTCTCAATTATCGAAGAGGATATGATAATGCGTATTGGAATATGGATGATATGATAATTTTAGATGACTTTGCATGATTTTAAAACAAATAAAAAAAAAAAAAGAGAAGTGGAAAGAATGTAAGCAAGTTAAAATGTTGAAGGTAGTTGGGTAAGAATGAATCATAATTGATTTAAAGGTTTAGAGACATGATTCTGGGATATTCTGGATGGTATGATAATTGCCCCGTTTCCAATATAGTTTTGTTTGCATTATGGTGTATTAAATAACGTATAATTTTTGTATGATTTGTATTTGAATTAAAAAATATATACAGTCTTGCATATCATAATAGATCTTAATTTTATAATATCTTTCTAGAAAGAAGGTATACATTGAAGAATATACATTTTGACAAAATTTAACATAACAGTCAAAATCTGGCCAGATCGACTTCGTTGCCATTCCAAAATGAAACAATCCAAAGGTCAATTTCCAAAGCCAATTGTGGAAATGTAAATATAACTTCATTGTTATCCAAAAGTGATACCATCCAAATGTCAATTTCCAACATAAGAAATGTGAATAGGAAGAGTACAAAAGCTTATCATGTTTTACAAATATAATTCCTTAGACATATAACATAATTTGGAATTCAAACATTTTTTTTCATGTGTCAATCTCTATTTTGTAGATTAATCACTCTCGTAAAATTAAATTCATAACACGTTCTCGTGACAATATACTCAAAAGTTATAGTCTTTCTCTAGTACATTAGGGGAAATGTATTCCATTTGCAGTTACATAATTTTATTTTTATCGTATTACATCTCATTTGTCAAAACCATATCAACAATCAAATACAAGATGAGAAGACTTTTTTTGTTATTAAAATGATTTAAATTCTCATTTATTCAAGTCTACCGCCTCACCACTGTAAATTCACACTTATTAATATGTTCACCGCTGATGTGTCACAAATTTAATATAATTTTTCATTTCAAATTACTAATCACGAAACATATATATATATTAATCACGAAACATATATATATATATATCTCTTAAAATGAAGACGGACCACATAGGGGGCATCATTTCTCATATATTAATGAAATTCGTACAGCAAAACGTACACACCACCAAAATGTCCAATGGGGGGATCATATTCCCCAGTCCATAATATCTCAGTCAGAATTGAGACTTGAGAGAGAGAGAGAGAGTATCAATGCATGCTAGTTATTAGTTATTACCCTTTTTTTTTTTTTTTTGCATTTCTAATTTTAAATTGAATATATAAAATTAAAATAAACTATGGGGGACCAGGGTTTGTATTTGGAATTGCGTACAAGTCTTATTAAAATTAAAAAAAGACTGCAACAAAATTTAGGGAAAGTCAGAAACTCCCAAAACAAAACAAAACCTCTGTAAGAATTCTGCATTTACTCCGACACTTCACACCACTATTCATCATCTATTGTTGACCATATTAATATTAATAATAATATTCACACATATTAATGTTACACTACCTTTTAACAAGAGTTTGAAATTACCTTTACATGACTACGAAGGGGTGCAAATATTTTATCTCTATTTTTTGATATTTCCTAATATTTAAATCACTTTGTATTGTAAATTAGCACCTTATATTTGCCACTATTTCATCCAAATACAAGGAAAATTCACTTTAATTACTCCATTTGTTTTAATTATTTTAAGAAAAGGCTGCGCCTTTTTAAAGAATAGTCTTAATGAGTGTAAAAATAAAGAACGCTATGTCTTTTTGAAAATATCTTAATATTTTTGTAAAAGTAAAGCTGAAATGAATAAGGTGAAAAATAATGATGCTATTTCCTTTGTATCTTATAATTGAGTGTAAATTATCAAGTGTATATACAACATAAACCACGTGTGGTTTATACTATCATACCTTAGGTGGAAGGCATGTATAGAACTTTTGTTTAATACATTAATAAAAACGAAAGGCGTAATTGCAAAAAAATTTACCACCTTTAAAAGAATTGTAAATTTATTCTTATTTTTCAATAAATGAAAAAAAAAATCACAATCTTTGTTTATTGTTGCAATTTAGGCCACTTTTGAATATTTCGGCAACCGGAGTCCACGTGTCCGGCAAACATTCCACGCACATGCCACATTGGATGCCACGTCATTTCCAAACAAAAATGATTTAAAAATCAAATTGCAGAATAAAATCATCATCTTTCCTAAAGTTGCAATTTAATCACAACCTTTTAAAAATTAGCAAAAAAAGTCTTATACTTCATTTTGCAATTCGAATTTATTATTTGGTATTTAAATTCATCATGTGGACGTCACATAAACTACACAATTATGAAATTGTTTATCTACATCAAAATAATGTCGTCTCTAGTATATTAATTTAAATATTTTTTCTTTAATTTGAAGATAATTAAAACACAATTCTCATTTACAACCTTTTAGAACAAAAATACAATGTTCTAAAATAAAAATCTTAATTTCTTTAATTTCTTGAAATTGATCGAGCCATATTGATAATGTATTTTTCTTTTAATTAACTAGATCAAATATGAATATAATGATTCATCTCTAGATCAAATATCAAATATATATGCATGCATTTGGAAATTTGTATTATTGTTATGTTTTTTTTTAATGCGTGGAAAACTAATTATAGGTTGAATAGATAATAGAAAATTCATTTTGGACAATTGACATATATGTGTGTAGATAGATAGTTATTCTATTGTTTTATTCATCAACTCTAAATCATGATTGAATTAAAGTTGCTTCAAAACTTTTTCATATTTCATTGATTTGATTATTAAACTCTATGGTCATGATCGACAACGATTCTATACATTATTGTTGATCAATGTGCTTAATAGCATGAGAATTTATAAATTTTTTTAATATAATTATGTTTTATTATCTTTTTAGAACAAGAATACAATTTTTTAAAATGTTGTAAATGAGAGTTGTGATTTAATTATCTTCAAATTAAAGTTCAAATATTTAAATTAATATGTTAGAGACAACATTATTTTGATATGTAGATAAATAATTTTATGATTGTGTATCTTATGTGACGTCTTCATCATGAATTTAAACACCAATGAATAAATTTGAATTGCAAAATAAGTATGTGGTTTTTTTGCTAATTTTTGAAAAGTTTGGATTAAATTGCAACTTTAGGAAATGTGATGATTTTATTTTGCAATTTGCTTTTTAAATATTTTTAGGTTGGAAATGACGTGACATCCAATGTGACATGTTTGCCGAACATGTGAAATCCTGTTGCCGGAAAATTTAAAAGTGGTCTAAAATGCAATAATAAACAAAGATTGTGAATTTTTTTGTAATTATTGAAAAGTGAGGATAAATTTACAATTTTTTAAAAAGTGTTGATTTTTTTTTTTCCAATTACGCCAAAACAAAAAAGGAAATGGCACTAATTTCAACAATAAACAAATCAAGTAATTTCGAAAAAAAAAAACAAAACATAGTGAATAAAGAAAATACTAATAGAGGTCCCATGTTTTAAATAGTAAGTATTCAATTCACTTACCATTTTTATAGTTATTTCCTTTTTATCTCACTTAAATAAGACAAAATTATGTAATTAATATTGTTGATAACCCTCGTCTGGTCTGATGACTTTGTGGTAATCTTTTATTAATAAAAAGGATGAAATTTAGAGAAAAAGTATAGAAAATCGTCATGTGCTTTGAGAATTTGACAATGTTAAATATATATTTTGTTTCGGATGATAAAAAAGACATTGTATGTGCATTCATTTAAAAATAAATAAACTAAATATATTACAAAAATTTGAAAGCTTTGATAGAATGTGTAAGATAAAATTTGATTTAAACATCAGAATTTTTTCTTTTAGTAATATTAAAGTAAACAGAAATCGAAAAATGGGCCCTGATTTGAGACTGCAAAATTGCGACAACGTAGACAAAACAAGAATGAAATAATTATCTCTTCAATTCAATGTAAACAAAAAAATTATTCCATTTTTCTTACTTTCTAATAAAGGCTTTGAACAAAGGAAATTGTTTAAAACGAAGCAAAATAGGATTAGGGACCAAACCGACGCGAAAACAATTATATAATTGATTAATTATATTTAGGAATTATTAGATATTTAAATATTGAATTCTAATAAAACCTATGAATTTATTTTCAAGACACTTCTGTTTCTCCACTGTCACTTCAGTGTACTGATTCTTCTCTTTTCTGTACAAATTCTAGACACCACTTCTCCTTTTTAATTTCCTTCAATTGTTCAAATATATTTTTAGAAAATAAAATTCCCAGGCTAATTTAAAATTCCACTGTCTTGATAAAAAGTTCTGAAAATACTAATGTGTTTTGTGCTTGATTTTTTAGTTAGGAATTCTTGATCGAGATTGATTACTGTTTGTTTATTATTTTTTAACAAATATATTATTTTTCTAAAATATAATCAGAAATGAAGAATATATATAATCAGAAATTATAATATATAAATGAAATCTCTATATTGTTAAATACAATATATAATGAGCAAATACCCCAATTTAACCCATTCACTACACTTTATGTAAAAAATGACCCTAGGTAATTTGATATTCATATTTTAACCCAATAATTATAATATTTACCCAAAATAGCCATTGATTTGATATAAAGTGAATAAAAGTTAAATGACTATAATTTTTATCAATGTTGGCAGGGAATTGTTGCAGATTTTGACAAAGATTCTTTCAATTTTTTGACTATTTTGGGTATTCCTGTGTAACATATTTAAGTGTTATTTTCGTGACATTTAAAAATCACGAAAATCCTCATCCAACTTTTTCCTTTTTTTTTTTTTTGTCTAGCATAATTTTCGTGTAGCTTTTGCATGTATTATCAAAATGTCTAAAAATTAATTGATATTCATTTTTCGTGTAGTTTATAAATGACAAACATTATTTGATGTGATGTAAAGTCTTCCTAATGCAAATACATTTTCTTGTAATTGTGTCAATTCACAGTCTTATTTTAGAGTGCACTTTTGAAAAAAATAGTAGTACCACATGTGCACAGGAAGGATCCAATTTTGAATAAATAGGTGGTGAACATAACTTACATTTGCAATGTGTATGTAACTTATTAATTCTCACCTTACATCCTAGGCAAATCTTGGGCAAACCTTACAGGAGCTTTTGTTTTCTTCGAATACCTTAACGGTTAGTTTTCATATTTCAATTTTCGTGTAAGCTTTGTTATAGTTTGTTATAGTTTATAGTATATGTTACACGTAAATTGAAAATGTGTTAAGGTAGGCTTGCTGAAATTCGTGTTTTTACGATATTAGAAGATACTGAAAAATGCAAGGAATTTAGGTACTGAAGATACGAAAATTCTATAAAATTACCAACAACTTGGCTGAATTTTCCTGTAACCCTATGTCATTTTCGTGTAACCCAAAAATTTAAGGGTTACACGAAAATGTGTAATGTTGATTTTGAAGGTTGGTCATTATTGTGTTGATTATTTATGTTGATTTAATTAGGAGTGTTAAGTTTATAGTATATGTTACACTTAAATTGAAAATGTGTTAAGGTAGGCTTGCTGAAATTCGTGTTTTTACAATATTAGAAGTTACTGAAAAATGCAAGGAATTTAGATACTGAAGATACGAAAATTCTATAAAATTACCCACAACTTGACAGAATTTTCGTGTAACCCTAGCTCATTTTCGTGTAACCCACAAATTTAGGGGTTACACAAAAATGTGTACAATTGATTTTGACCGATTCAAACTTTGACAATGATTGGTAATGATTGGACATGAAATCAATGTATATATCATAATATTAAAATGTACAATTGATTATTCGAACAATAATCTTATTGTTCGAACAAATCCTATTTTTTAGGGTTATTCAAAAATTACTCATATTCAAAAATTACATATAATTTTCGAATAACCCTAAAAAATAGAGTTATTCGAACAATAAGTGATATATACATTGTTCTAATAAACATTAAATACATTAAATTTTATATACATTGTTTGAATAATTCGAATAAGCATTAAATATTCGAATAATTCGAATAAGCACATGTGTTATTCGAAAATTGATTTAAGTGTTATTCGAAAATTGATTTTAAAAACCCACGTGTTATTCGAAAATTGATTTAAGTGTTATTCTAAAATTGATTTTAAAAACCCACAAGTTTTTCGAAAATTGATTTTAGGGTTATTCGAAAATTATATGTAACTCTAGGTCAACATTTTTGCGTACAATTGAACCCTAAATTTTTTGTGTTTTCGTAAAACCTAGATTTAAAACTTCACATTTTCGTGTAACCCTACACAACATTTTCGTGTAGCCCTTCAACACATTTTCGTGTAACCCTATGTCAACATTTTTGTGTACAATTGAACCCTTAATTTTTGGTGTTTTCGTGACCCATGAAGATAAGACTACATGCAACCCTAATTTTGACATTAAATAGCATACTTTTCATGTACAAATTCAAACTAACTACGTGAGCTTGAGATTAAAACCAAATAGCATATATTCGTGTACAAATTCAAACCAACATTAGGAAAATTTCTAAAATACCTCTATATCCATGAAAACTCTTGAAATCCGAAGCTTTTGAAGACTGAAATTCGAAAATAATGAGGCTTCAAATTGTGAAATTACAAGCTTCAAATTTGAAAAAAATGAGGCTTCGAAAAAAAAATTAACTTACACGAAAATGTTAAATTTTCGGGTTGAACAAACTTGAATTCGATCTTGGCTGAGAGAAGAAATGGCAGCTTGAATTCGAAAATGACAGCTTCAAATTTGAAATGTTTGGAAGATAGAAGAAATTGATTTTGAAACCATATATTTGAAATGAGAGTGACACAAAAAATTTCCCTATTTTTTCCTACAATTTAGTAAAAAACTTGGAAAAGATTGCTGCAATTTTTTTGCCAAGATTCTCCATTTTACTGACATTTTACTGCAATGTTGATTATAAATTTACTTTATATCAATCAATGACTATTTTGTACATTAATTATAGTATTTAGGTTATAAATGAGATTTCAATTTAATTTGTATTATTTTTATCTCATATTATAGTATTTAGGCTATTTGGGCCACTCTACCATATATAATCATGAGAAATGTAAAATTTTATTTTATGGTACTCTTTGTAACAAGAACGTGTGAAAGGACGTAAAATGCAGTGCTTTTTCTTAAACAAATATTGATAGGAATAAATACATTTCATGATTTAAATAGTAAAAAAGAATATTCATTTATTTCTTATTCTAATTCCCAATTACAATATGAATATATGACAGGTCCCTTTCAAAGAGAGGGTACAAACTTGATAGCTCATTGAAGAAAGCAGCGATGACAATTGGGCAGGTCGGGATTGGTAGTTAACTATCTATGCACGCTCCGTGTCTACTACCCTCCGTCCCGCCTTGGGACCCGCCACTAATCAAAATTTTTTGCCCGTGCCCCACTCCGTAAGGGGTGGGTCCGCCCCGTTTTTATTAAAAAAATTAAAAATAAATAAATAACAAATTGCAATTTTAACATGAATAATTTAAAAAAACACCTAATTAAATCATTAACTAAATAATTTGAAGAATTATTTGATTAAATAATTTGAAGTGAGTATTTAATTTTATTATTTTACACACTCAATAACAAATTGAAAACATTATTTTAAATGTAATGTTACCACTTTAGTCTTTTATTTACTTAATTAAAATATGATCCTCAATTACTTTTATATATATACACACACATATACACTTAATTATCATAATATATACATTAATTGAGATTAATATATATAAACTTAATTATCACAATATATTATTTATATTAATATTGGTATTAAGCGGGGCGAGGTGTTGTGGGTACTCAGACCCGCCCCTTCCAAAGCACGGGTAGGGTCCGCCCCGCCCCAAACATCTCGGGTCAGGTCGGGTACCCGAGGGTCGGGTCAATTTTGTCATCCCTGGATGAAAGTGAAGTTGACATTACTTTGCAATATGAACCAATTATCCAATAATTAATGAAGGAAAATTACAATAAATGATGAGATTTTAATGAATGCAACCTTCTATTTATGTGAGACGGACCGCACAACTCATATTTTACTATCCACATATAAATTTGTTAAAATAAACTTGAATTATGAGTAAATAGGGATCTGTCTCACGAAAACTACTCATAATATTCTCTCTTATAAATTTCTGTGAACAATTCAAAAAAAAAAAAAAAATCTTCTTCTTCTTCCTCCTCTTCTCCTTCATGCAGCACTTTTTTTTTTTTTCTTCTTCTTCTTCTTCTTCTTTATCCTTCTTCTTTCTCCTTCTTCAACCCAATTTGCTTCCTTCTTCTTCTTCTTCTTCTTCTTCTTCTTCTTCTTCTTCTTCCGTCCTCGTCCGTCGCCGGCGACGACTGTCTCTCTCTCGCTCATTATCTTCTCTCTCAGAGCTTGGAACCCATTCATGATCTCCTTGAGCTTCGCTCTTAGCCCGTTTGTGGTCGAAACCCTGGCTCGATCCACTGCACTTCCTTCCTTGTAACTCTTCCGGTTTGCCACGTTGGACTTGTCGAGCACTTCAAGCCTTGTCTTCACTGTCTTGGTTTTTCTAAGAACACTGACCATGTTTGAGTCCATTCGGTCTCTCAATCCGCGCAGGATCTTGGCGCTGTAAGTGGACTTGGTGTCGTCGTTTAAGGTTTGGAGATCGTGCAAGAGATCAGTGATCTCTTGCATGGTGTTCTTGATGGGCTCCACTTGTTGGAAGAATTGAGACAGGTTTTGCTCATCTGCGTCGCTTAGTTGCCCCAACTCTATGTCTCTCTCTTCTTCCACGTCCTTCTGGGCCTGCTTTTTCAACTCCACGTAACTTAGAAACGACTTCGTCATGAGATCATTCATCTGGAATTCAATTCAAGAAACAAACATTTAACACCTAAAAAGTATATATATAACACCTATAGAGTATATATTAAACATATCAGACATATCAGACATATAATATGAAAATATTCTAATGGTATTACAAATATACTCTATAGGTGATATAAAATTACATGCATCTATGATATATAATAAACACAATTCCTTCAGGTATTATGAAAATATCATAACACCTAAAGAACATACATATAACACTTATAGAGTATATATATGACACCTATCATTCAATCACATAATATGAAGTCTTCTTTATATGTGATACCTCAAGAACATACATATAACACATAAAGAGTATATATATAACTCATATAGAGTATACATATAACATCTATCACTGAATCACATAATATGAAATCTTCTATATGTGTAATACCTCAAGAACATAGATGTAACACCTAAGGAGTATATATATAACACCTATAGAGTATAACTATAATACCTATCACTGAATCATATAATAAAACTTTAACACTTACAAAGTACATATATAACACCTATCACTAAATTACATAGTGTGAAATCTGATGTGCGTGGACGCACACCAGATCAGGTGGGGGTGCGCGTGGGGGCGCGTGGGCGCGCCTGGGTGTGGCCCACGCGCCGGATCGGGTCAGTGGCACGGATCTAGGATAGATCCACAGGTGCATATAAGTTTTGTTCTAAAATGATTAGGCTGATTTAGAGGGTGTTTAAATATTATACGTATCATATTTCATCCTAAAATTAGTTGATCAAAACTTGTTAATTATCATTAAAGAAATAAAAAGACCTCTAAGTTGTGTATAAAATAATACGTTATTGTCAACCTTTCATTTATGTTACGTATGTGCTTACTATTATTGACATTTAATAAATTTTATTTTTCCTTTAGTTTCAAAGGATAAAATGATTTCATTCTCCATCTTCTATTTACTTATAAGTCCCGACATCTAATTTCTTAAAATACTTCAACAACATATTTTATAATTAAATAACAAACTCAACTGCAATATAAATTCGAGCTTTAGCTAAACTATCTCTAAAAATGCCTTCAATTTCAAACTTTAGCTAAAAACATATCCATTTTCTTCGGCCAAATACATAAATAATCTGGATAAAATCTGAACACATGTGAATGAAGTATAATATAGATGATGATAATCACTTGAAAAATACTACTATTTATCATAAATACCTACCCTCTATGCCTTATCTACGTGTTTTAGGCTTTTGGCTTTACAAAATAAGAGCTATAAAATATACATAAATAAATAAATGACCATTCTTCATTCTAACAATTAAAATAATAAAATGTGCTTTGACCTCGTTGCACCACCAAAGCCCATCATAACAAGCCTATATATATATATATATATATTTATATATATATATATCTCATATACTAATTTTAGCTTTGTAGATCATCACGAGACAATTAATTAGTTTATAATTTCAAGCCGATTAAGAATAAAAAAAAACAGGATATTGGAATACCTAACATTCTCATTAATAAAAGATGCAAATTGAGTATGAGGATCAAAAAAATAATGGACCTCCCAAAACTGCAAAATCATTGTAAATAAAAATTCACTTGAATAAAAGATTGTTGGACTAAAAAGCAAATTAGAAAAATAAGATTGTTGAGTTGAGAGTCGAGACTTTGTGGGACATTGAGTGCTGTGCCTAGGCAATAATATCAAGAAAGATTTGGGTCAGAAATCATTATTAATATCTGTCTTTGATTCCTGTTTTGTAATAATAATAATAATAATAATAATAATAAAAGTGCAAAATTTAGGTTAGTTAATTGGGAAATATTTTCACCACTGCGTGAAGCAATGTGAAGGTAATAATCACCAAACCAATTAATGCTTCACAGTTTCTGAATAAAGTGGTCAGTCATAAACTGATAATATGGTCCAAAAAAACAGTCCTCCTCACGGGTCACTACACAAAACCTCTGATTTCCATTTCCATTCCACTAATCTTCCTTTTTTTTCATTCTTCACTTTATTACATTCAAATACTTTTATGCAATATTTGTACGGATCTTTGCAATCGGATCAGATCTGAGCTATCCGACCATATTTTCCTTAAGATCCATGCAATCGATACACTGGAGAATTACTCGAATAAATGTGAATACTATGTTGTTGTATTGCTATGGAAACTTAATGAAAAATGTGCTGATTAAATGTGTGTGGGCTGTCTTTCTGTGTGTTTGTTAAGAGGAGAGATGTAAAAAGGATTGGCTGGGAGCTTTTGTGAAAATTGTGTTCAAGTGCTAATGTGTCCCTTTCTTGAGGATTTTTTATGCAACCATCTCTCCCCCTCTCTCCTCTCTCTCTCTCTCTCTCTCCTCTCTCCCAAAACCTGCTGTTAAAAGAAGCCCCACTGAATGATCCTACAAATCCAACCAAGAAACAACACTATATCACACTAGAATCCAATACTTACAACCCAAATTTAGGGCCCATTTGTGAACCCACATTATTACTAATTAATAATTAATAATAATAATACCACTTTAGTACATATGTTTTCTTCTAGTATTTTTGTATGTAATATATTTCTTTTAGTATACAACTAAATACATCCCACCCCAAGTACCTTTTTCCTTTCCCTAAACAAGCCCACAAGACACCCCCACCCCACCCCCCTCAAAATCTCCCTCCAATATTACAACAAAGATTACATTTTTACACATGTATTTTTGATTCCAGATTTTGAGAACCCTTCTCTATAAAATCCCCCACAACAGAGATACAATTCATCGCTGTCTTTCCCAATCTCAATCTCCAATCAACCCATATATGTTTCTGCCTCTTTGAACAGTGTTAATTCTTTCTTCATTCCTTTTTTTTTTTTTTTTTGTCTGAAAAAAGGAAAAAACAATGAAGGAGATTTGGACAACCATGGCGTCTATAATGGGCGTCTGGGCCTTCTGTCAGAGCCTCCTCCACACCGTCTTCCCGCCGGAGCTCCGCTTCGCTTCCCTAAAATTCTTCCACCGTCTCTTCGGCTACTTCTCCTCCTACTGCTACTACGACATAACGGAGATTGACGGCGTCAACACCAACGAGCTTTACAACGCCGTCCAGCTCTACCTGAGCTCCTCCGCCTGCATCACCGGCACCCGCCTCAGCCTCACGCGCGGCCTCAATTCCTCCTCCATCACCTTCGGCCTCTCCAACAACGACCGACTGATCGACTCCTACAAGGGCGTCACCGTCGAGTGGGAGCACGTCGTCACCCAGCGCCAAGCCCAGACATTCTCCTGGCGGCCCTTGCCGGAGGAGAAGAGGGGCTTCACTATGCGGGTCAGGAAAAAGAACAAACAGTTGGTTCTTGATTCCTATCTCGACTTCGTCATGGAAAGGGCTAATGAGCTTCGCAGGAAGAATCAGGATCGGTTGCTGTACACCAACTCGCGTGGAGGGTCCTTGGATTCGAGGGGCCATCCATGGGAATCCGTGCCGTTTAAGCATCCCAGCACTTTCGATACATTGGCCATGGATCCTGCGAAGAAGGCCGAGATTATGGCGGATTTGTTGGATTTTGCAAATGGGGAATCCTTTTATCAGAAGACTGGTAGGGCTTGGAAAAGAGGGTATTTGCTCTATGGTCCCCCGGGCACTGGTAAGTCCAGCATGATTGCCGCCATGGCTAACTACCTTGGCTACGATATATATGATCTTGAATTGACTGAAGTTAATACCAATTCGGAATTGCGAAAGTTGCTGATGAAGACGAGTTCCAAGTCGATTATAGTGATCGAGGATATCGATTGTTCCATTAATTTGTCCAACAGAAACAAGAACGGCGGCGGCGGCGCTGCTTCCGGTGGGAGGAAGACCAGCTACGACGTGGCGTCGCCGCCCGGTGCCAACGGCGGGGAGGATAGCGCAAACACGATAACTCTTTCAGGGTTGCTGAATTTCACCGATGGATTATGGTCGTGTTGTGGGAGTGAGAGAATCTTCGTGTTCACAACGAATCACATCGAGAGGCTCGATCCGGCATTGCTGAGGTGTGGAAGAATGGACATGCACATACACATGAGCTTCTGCTCCTTCCCAGCTTTGAAGATTCTATTAAAGAACTATTTGGGGTTCGAAGAGAGTGATCTGCAGAGAGAGGTGTTGGAAGAGGTGGAGACGGTGATCGAGGCGGCGGCGATGACCCCGGCGGACATCAGCGAGGTGCTGATCAAGAACCGCCGTGACAAGAGGAAGTCGGTGGAGGAATTGGTGGAGACGCTGAAGATGAGGGCGGAGAAAAACAGGACGAAATCGAGAGAGATGAGTGATGACAATGTTGAAGATGAAGAGCAAGAGAAGAGGGCTTTGGAGAGCCCCAAAGAGGGCTCTGCAAATTCCGATCATTTGCAGAAAAATTGCAGCGATTGTGAGGAAAAAGAAGGGCATAAATGAGCAATGAATGATGTCTCTAGAAAATGCAGCATTTAAGGATATGAATGGAAGAGAAGAATTGAATGTGATTTGTTTTTTTGATGCTTTGATAATATGGATGATGGATATTGGTTTAGTCCCAGTTACAAAAGCAAGAATCTATTTTTGCTATATATATATCTTGTTAAATCTTTAGCAACATTAGTTCCAATATTTCAAAATGGGTTTTTGGTGAATGTGTGATGGATCAAAGCAAAGCTACAATCTTATCTTGCACTCAGATCATATTTCCTTTTGTCACATGTTGGTGTTGTAAGTAACATATTGGTTCCATTGCTTATAATGTGAGTTTGTTAGCTGGATGAGTTGCGAATTGCACATGGGGGTTGTACTTTCTTGATTGTATGTATTGTATGGTATGGTGATGTTTAGATCTGAGAAATTATTTAGAGATGCACTTTTTTTGATGACAGTGACAATATCCAACTTACTCTGTCCTTAAAATTGAAAATAAAGGAAGAGGGGTGCTCAAATGGATAATGCAGAGAGAGAGAGAGAGAGAGAGAGAGAGAGAGGGAGGGAGGGAGTTGGGAGGAAACAGCTCAACAATGTGAAGATTTGATGTTGGAATAAAGAAAGATTTAGGAGGAAAAGCAATATGATGAGAAAAGTTGACACCTTTCTAGTGCTTTGTCTTCATTTTATTACTGAGTTGGAAAAGCAGATTTGCCTTTTCCATTCTATAGATTACTTCTCATCCTACGTGGACACAGACAGCAACTACGACCACATTCTCTTTTCTTTTTTGTAGTATCACTACATACATGCCTTTCACATTCTCTGTTCGTGGCGATTGGAATAAGGTCTTACCTTTTTTTTAACACAATCCAAAGTTGGTGTTTTTATATTTCTTAATTCTCAGTGCTTTGCTTCAGTTTTCTTCACTTTTTTCTTCATTATATTAAATTAAATTCCAGTCACACTTTTGTTTTATTGTTTGGTTGAACCCATTTTGCCTATTTTGAACTGCTTCTTTTGGTGCAGTTTTCCACTTCATACACCATTTTGATGACATCCTCTTCGTTTTTGTATGGATATGGACAGCTTGCTTTATCATGAGGATCCCATTTGGGATAAGTATAGCAACACATTTATTTTAATAATAATGCCTTTTCATTATGACTTTAATTTACCACATTTCTTTTTAGGATGTCAAAATTATTTGGGTTTTTAGGATTTCTTCTTCTACTTTTTTTTTTTTTTTATGATATTAAATCAAGGGATTTGGGTCAATTCTAAATCCACAACCTATTTGACTTCAAAATAAATTACTGGGTTTTCAATTCTTCCCATAGAGAAACCTAATCTTTTCAAATCCCTTGATTGATTAATGAGTAGAATCAGGTTGTACTCACATTTACATATCTATTTCTTTCTCTTTCTCTCACTGAAGATTGTTATGAATTCGAACCGAATCAATCAAGAACACTTGTTCCCAGCTAAACTTGCACACACAATTTGAATGCTCCAAGAAACCCGATCACACCGGTCACAAAACAAGAAATCAACACCAAGATTTAACGTGGTTCGGCCGAATTCTCTAGCCTACATCCACGGTGCAAGTCTACACAAGAATCAATCCACTAAACACTGAGGAAAAACAATTACAAATGAAGAACACGCAAATTAGGGTTTTTCCATGAACTCGACTCTCTCTCTCTCAGCCTATAACTCGATCTACACTTGACAAAACAAAGTGAAAATACAACTGAAGATAGATGGATATATATAGAACAAAACCCCTCTGCTGAACTCTCCCTGAACGAGTAACGAATTTCCGTTACAAAACTAACTACCCCGCCAGAAACCCTAATTTCTTCTTCTCGTGCACGAACCGTTGCAGCTTCTTCATGAGCCCGGTTCGAGTAGATTAAGTCCGGTTCTGGCCCTCAGGTTTTCGGTTCTGCAATCCTTAGCTTTGATTTACCATTCTACAATTCTCCACCTTAAATCACAGCTTACAAAAAATAAACCTGCAAAAAATAAAAAAATAGACAACACTACAAAACACAACGGTTAAAGCATTGTTAAACATCAAGTGACAGGATTCCATTCACACACATTTACTAACTTCATGCAATGTGAAAACTTTCCAAAAGCTAAAGCCTTAGTGAGCATATCTGATGGATTATGATCTGTACTAATCTTAGTCACCTTGATCACTCCCTTTTCCACTTCATCCCTCACAAAATGCATTTTAATGTCTATGTGTTTTGATCTTTCATGGAATACTTGGTGTTTTACAAGATGTATAGCACTCTGATTGTCACAGTGTACTTTTACCTCACTTTGATCCAAGCCAAACTCCTGGATAATACCCTTTAACCAAAGTGCTTCTTTGATTGCCTCAGTCATAGCCATAAATTCTGCCTCGGTTGTTGAGAGTGCTACCATAGGCTGCAACATACTTTTCCAGCTTATGGCTGTTCCAAAAAGTGTAAAAACATATCCAGTAGATGACTTCCTCGAATCAACATTCCCTGCAAAATCTGCATCTACATATCCTACCAAAGGATTTTCTGATTCTCCCTTACTTTTCCTTGTGTATAAAAGTCCCTTCTCTGCAGATCCAACTAAGTATCTTAGCATCCATTTCAAAGCCTCCCAATGAGCTCTTCCTGGATTGGCCATAAACCTGCTAACTAAACTCATGTCATAAGCCAAATCCGGCCTAGAACATATCATAACATACATGACACTTCCTACTGCATTTGCATAAGGAACTCCTGCCATATACTTAATATCTTCTGCAGTGGTAGGTGCTTGCTGAACTGAGAGCTTTATATGCTGTCCCAAAGGAGTAGAAGTTGTTTTGGATTGATGCATATAAAATCTTTTCAGTACATTCTTGACATAATCAGCTTGATGCAGCATGAGTTTTCCTTGGCTTCTGTCCCCTAGAATATCCATTCCCAAAATTCTTCTTGCTTCACCAAGTTCCTTCATGTTAAACTGAGCTTTAAGTTTATCCTTTATCTCTTGTATCTTACTCCCTTCCCTGCTAGCAATCAACATGTCATTTACATAGATGAGTAGGTATGTGCATAATGTGTCTCCTTCCTTTTCAAAATAAACACAGTTATCATAGTGGCATCTTTCCCATCCAACACTTAGCATGAACTCATTAAACCTTTTATACCACTGCCTAGGGCTTTGTTTCAAGCCATAGAGTGATTTTTGTAACTTGCAGACCTTCTGTTCATTTCCAGATTTGATGAACCCCTCGGGCTGCTTCATATAGATAGTCTCTTCCAAAAAACCATGTAAGAAAGCAGTCTTTACATCTAGCTGTTGAAGTTCCAGGTTCCATTGAGCAACCAAAGCCAATAGCAATCTTATAGAGCACTGTTTCACCACTGGAGAAAATATCTCATTGAAATCTACCCCCTCATTTTGTGTAAAGCCTTGTGCTACTAGTCTTGCTTTGAACTTTATGTGTTCTGAACCTGTGACCTCAACTTTCTTCTTGTAAATCCATTTGCTGCCTACAATTCTTTTGTTCAAAGGTCTATCTACCAGCTTCCATGTCTGATTCTTCTCCAAAGAGCTTATTTCTTCCTGCATGGCTGCAATCCAATTCTTACTCTCTTTGGAGGACACAACTTGTCTATAGGTTCGAGGTTCTTCATAGTTGATGTCTTGAGCCACTGATAATACATAATGCACAATGTCAGCTTGTCCAAACCTAGTAAGAGGATTAATATTCAATCTTACTCTATCTCTGGCTAAGTGATAGTCCCTCAAATCAGTTTGAGTATGATGATCAGCTTCAGATTCAGAGCCACTACCCTCTTGATCATTATTTGGATTCATGATTTCATGTTGGACTTGGTCTGTTCCTGCTTGATCTGGTCTGACTTCTGAGTGCTCCACCTCAATTGACATACCCTCAGATTCTTGTTGTCTTCCAGATGAAGTGTTTGACTTATATCCCATCACTCTTTCATTGAAGGTAACATCTCTACTTATGAAACATCTTTGGTGACCAGATTCTAGACACCATAGCTTATACCCCTTCACACCCTCAGGATAACCAATAAAGATACGTTTGAGTGCTCTAGGCTCTAACTTGTCTTGTCTTATGTGAGCATAGGCTAGACAACCAAACACTTTAAGGTGAGGATATCCTATGTCTCTATTGTACCAAACATGATCAGGAGATTTGAAATTTAAAACAGATGAAGGGGATTTATTTACCAGGTAAGTTGTAGTAGTTACAGCTTCTCCCCAAAATGATTTTGGCAATCCAGCATCCAAGAGCATGCATCTAACCCTCTCCAATAGAGTCCTGTTCATCCTCTCTGCTACACCGTTTTGTTGGGGATTGGCTGCTACGGTTTTATGCCTAGTAATCCCTTTCTCTTTGCAATACTCCTGAAACTCATCAGACAAAAACTCAAGACCATTGTCAGTTCTTAAGTGCTTGACTGTTTTACCTGTTTGATTCTCTTGTTTGGTGACCCATTCCTTGAAGCTTTTGAAGACATCTGACTTATGTTTTAGAGTATAGACCCAAAGCTTCCTAGAGTAATCATCAATGAAGGTGATGAAGTATCTTGCTCCTCCATGAGTCTCAGATCTAGCTGGTCCCCATATGTCTGAGTGTATATACTCTAATTGTTGAGTTGAGGTGTGTCTTCCTATCCCAAAAGGCTGCTTCTTGGTCTTGCCTAGGATGCATAACTCACATTGGTCCATTTGAGTTATGGGCCTTATGGCTTTCCCTCCTAAGAGACTTGACTTTGATAGCTCAGTGAGCCCCCTTTCACCAATGTGTCCTAGTCTCCTATGCCATAGGCTGGTTTCTTCACTTGACATCACAGCAGAAGATTCCCCTTCCACAGTTAATCCATTCAAGATATACAAGCCATTGTGTTTCTCTCCTTCCATGATCACTCTTCCTAGCTTTACCACTTGGATAAAGTTTCCTTTTGTACAAAAGTCATAGCCTGCAGAATTCAATAAACCAAGAGAGATTAGATTTCTTTTGAGAGATGGAATGAATCTTACCTGAGTTAATCTCTTGATGCTTCCATCATGCAGCTTGAGTGTGACTTCTCCCACCCCTCTTATTCTACATGATTGATCATTTCCCAAGAGAACCGATCCACCATCTTCTTCTCTTAAGTTTCTAAACCAAGATTTAATAGGGCACATATGGAAACTACATCCAGAATCCAACAACCATTCTTTGATCATGCTAGAGGAAGAAATACATAGCATGTCTGCAATCTCATAATTGTTCTCAGCTAGGGCCGCTTCTTGCCTCTTCACTGGTTGCTGATGATGTTGTTTCACCTTATTTCTTTCAGGACAATTCTTCTTGAGATGCCCAACTTTATGACAAGAGAAACACTTCCTTGTTTTAGTATTATCTCCACCTTGATTTGATCCTTGAGGAGCACCCTTTGTGGCTTTATTTTTCTTTTCTTGATTCCTTTTGAATCCTTTATTCTTGATGTTCAGCCCCTCACCAAGTGTGGAGTTCTTTCCTTCATTGTTGTTTTGCAATACCTTGGTTTTAATTGCCATCAAAACTTCCTCCAAAGTCAGCACTGTGAGCCTTCCATAAATCATAGCATCTCTGAAGGATTCTAGTGATTTTGGCAAGACATTCAACAAAATCAGGGCTTTGTCTTCATCCTTTAGATCTTCATCTATGTTCTCCAAATCATCAACGATTTTGTTGAACTCATCCAGCTTCTCTGCTATGCGCCTCTCATCTGAGATCTTGAAGTTCAATAACTTTTGCTTCAGATATAGTCGATTTGCCAAAGATTTTGTGAGATAAAGTGAATCCAACTTTTGCCAAATCGAAGCTGCAGTCGACTCCCTGCAAACTTCTCTCAGGGCCTTTTCTCCCAAATATAAGATCAATGCACTCTTGGCCTTCTTACAGATATTAGCTCGTTTCTCCATGACTGCAGGATCCGAAGATGAAGATCCATTATCTTCTTCAAGAGCAGCTTCCAAATTGTGTTGTATGAGAAGTGCTTCCATCTGGACCTTCCACAGGGCATAATCTCCCTTTCCGGTGAACTTGCCAACGTCCAAGCGCATTGCACTCATCTTGCCGTTGATCGATTCCCACAGACGGCGCCAACTGTTATGAATTCGAACCGAATCAATCAAGAACACTTGTTCCCAGCTAAACTTGCACACACAATTTGAATGCTCCAAGAAACCCGATCAAAACAAGAAATCAACACCAAGATTTAACGTGGTTCGGCCGAATTCTCTAGCCTACATCCACGGTGCAAGTCTGCACAAGAATCAATCCACTAAACACTGAGGAAAAACGATTACAAATGAAGAACACGCAAATTAGGGTTTTTGCATGAACTCGACTCTCTCTCTCTCAGCCTATAACTCGATCTACACTTGACGAAACAAAGTGAAAATACAACTGAAGATAGATGGATATATATAGAACAAAACCCCTCTGCTAATTTACAGAACTCTCCCTGAACGAGTAACGAATTTCTGTTACAAAACTAACTACCCCGCCAGAAACCCTAATTTCCTCTTCTCATGCACGAACCGCTGCAGCTTCTTCATGAGCCCGGTTCGAGTAGATTAAGTCCGGTTCTGGCCCTCAGGTTTCCGGTTCTGCAATCCTTAGCTTTGATTTACCATTCTACAAAGATAAAAAGAAGTACAATTTTGGTGAGATCATATTTTTCTTTTTTTGAAAATATAATTTTATTATTTTCATATAATATACTCTTTCTTTCAAATAAAAAATAATTTATATTAAACTAAGGCGAATCATTACGATCACAAATCAATCGATCAACTCATAAAACCTTGCTAACTTGTGAATAACCTCTTTTGCTAATCTAGACACAAATTGATTTGGAAAAAAAGTGTTGTAAAAGAATAAAAAGTTATAACAATACTTAATTATACTTTCAACTCTGAAAAATCTTCACTTTGACAATTAATTCTTACAATCTATCTCAATCCCGAACTTCAACATCATAGTGCCTAGTTCTTGGAAAGAATGCATAATTAAATCTCTCATATTTCATCTCTTACAACGACTACAAAACCAACCAACCAACCCTTCATTTTCAAAGAAAAAGGCATCCACATTACATTTAATTCCAGAATTAGGACACGACCATTATAACCTCACGTAACGAAATAGAATTCTGCAATTGTCTTGACCGCCTTCCATTTATGATTTTATTTGAATATCTGTAATTGCCTTTTAAGTTTATTAAATACTAACTTATGGTTATTCATTTATAAATCCTAGATTCTTCAATTACATTTTTTTTAATCAACCATATAAATGTACAATTTTTGTAATTAGTCATCAAAATTCAAATCCCACTATGCCCCTCTATTTAGTCATTAGTAATTAGAACTTAATTACACATTTGTTATAAAAAGTATCATAAAGATATCAATTAAAAACTAATTTGAATTATAAAATGGGACATTTCTTAAGAAATAAAAGAAATTTCTGAAAATGACTCTTTAATGAAAGAGGTCAAGTAGCAAGCTTGAAATTTAATTCTCCAAATTTTAATTTCTCACAAAACTTTTAGATACTTGTATGTAGTACTAAATATAATACTCCCTCCATCCCAACTCAACTTGCCTACTTGTCATTTCGATTTGTCTCATCTCAACTTGTCAACCCATAAATGACAACAAAAGTCAAATATGAATATCTCCATATTTCATTGTTATTACAAAAATATCACTCAATTATTTTAAAAATCAATCTTAAAAAACAGAAAGTCACAAAAGTCAAACATTAATATCCTCATATTTCATTTTTATTACAAAAATATCACTCAATTATCTTAAAAAACAATACTTAACTGTTTTTTCTTAACCTCCGTGCCGGTCAAAGTAGGCAAGTTTGACCGGGATGAGGTAGTATTAAGGATGTTTTCAATGTAAAAAAAAATAAAAAAGTTAGTTCCCTTATGAATTAATTAGTTTATAGGGATGCTTTCACATGGGATTAAAGGGTTAAAAGTGTTGTAAAACGGGTCGTCAAGAACGTCAAACTAGCTCACGTGAATCATACACCACATTGTAAGTTATACTTGTAACAATATAAGTATACAAAATAGAGAAAAAAAATTGTATCCAAAAACCCCAAAAGAGCATTTTATTAATAAAAGTTGTAACATATATATACATGGAACATGAATATCAAAATTCCATTGTACATGAAACGTCAAGGGTTTAAGGATCTTAAAAGTCTCAAGAATAATGTCCATATTAATTGATATTATAATACTCCCCCTTGGACATTACGATTTAATGTACATGCCTCGTTAAAAACTTGCTAGAAAAACCCAATTGGAAAAACTAGACGAGAAAAGAGTACATGACATATATGTCAAAATGTGTTGCATTAGCTGCCTCATTAAAAACCTTTAACTAAGAAAACTCAATGGGAAAAAACTTAGTAAAGGAAAAAAGAGTACAACTATTGGTTTTCAGGACCCAACCTTTAGGGTTGTTTAAGAATATTTTGAATTTCTCCCCCTCAAGAGAACAAGTCTTCCAAAGATTACCACTTCAATTCTATGAATGTATATGTGGTTAGATATTTAGTGAACACCACATGATTGCACTAAAGCATACTTTTGTATAATAGATTCAAAACTATTATAGAGTATATCACATTTTTTTGAACGTAGAAGGTAACGAAAAATATATTCAATTAATGTCATTCAATGTCTCTAACACTAAACCTTGCTAGTAAACTTATCATAAAAGCATTATAGGTCAGAACAATAAAGTAATACAACAATTACACTTAAATAAGAACTTCTGGTCCAAATATATTTTTAGTATTTTCGTTAGGTCTAGAATGACTCTTATTCTCTTCTGGGGATAGGATAACCATTGACAAACTTAGTAAAAGGGTTTTATCCATAAAATCCTTTCAAAAATCCCTTTTACGTACGTTGATTGAGAGATTCTCGATCTGCAAGCCGAGACAATACTTGGTATTATTCAAATTCAAATTTCAAGTTTGAATTAATACCCTCCATTTCCTTATGTGTTCCTATATGTCATCAAGGAAATATTAATTCTTCTTCGAGAGAAATTCACTTATTTGATCCATATAAATATGGAGTAGTTATGTCCATTAATTACATTTCTAAATTCATTTTGTTGCCATATATATCAACTAGCGCAACGTATGTCATCCATAAGAGGCCTCATTATTTTCATTTCATTTTCATACAAGTACTCATTTATATGATACAGGGATAACATCATTGAGCTATGTACGATATATCCAAAAGTTTAATTTTATTTTCATAGAGCTAGACCTCAAATTGTATATTTTCATCATACCCAATCTGAATGTTTCTGGCACTCAACTATTGATTTGGGTTCTGGATCCAGATTAATATTTGAGATAATAAGAGCAATTTGGAGGCTAATTTGTCGTCGACGACTTTGATACATTACATTTGTCCTAAAAATTAGTTGCAACTTCAATGCACACATTAACTCAATTTCGAAATATTTTGATATGTTCGTTCCGCAACCCTAATATTTTGATTATTTTTGTGCACGTGCAATATTACTAGGGTTTTTGTCTTCAGGACGAATCTCTTTAGGAGATATTTGGAGTGACTCAATAGTTTAATTTTTCAAGCATAGAGAAGCATCAATATCAGTAGATATATTTGTTTCTACGAACTTCCATTCTTCATTATGTGATTTAGCCACTCCTATAGAAACAGTAAATAACATATGACAAATTAATCTGGCAAATCAATTTTCTTATGACCTTCAAGTTCAATTTGACTAGTGCATGGATATTGAAGATTTACTATATTTTCATTAATTTCTTGGCATTCCATTAATTTTTGAGCTTTATCTCCCCCTAATGCCGGAAATGATCTTCATCTAAAATGCAGTTAGGTAATTGGGCGATAAATTGATAGGAAAATATTTAATTCTTTCCCACCCACTAAATGAAAAGAGTAATAGTCATTATATACAATTAGACATATTTTGAATTAGAGAAGGGGTAGACAAAATTGTATAACCCTAATACGGAATAGGGTTTTCGTTTATAATTGTAGTAACATTCTCCTTTATTTCAGCAAAAGGTTAAAGGACTTCATCTATTTATTTACTAAGCATAAGGTATCCAATTTCTCCATATATCATAAAATAATGATGTAATAAAGATAAAAAAAATAAACAATAAGATAAACATTGCAATAAAAACAAATTTTCAAAATATCCAAACTATAAGACTGACATAGATAAAAAAAAAAAACGTAGTGTTCTGGATAAAGCATAAAAATAAACATAGATAAGCAAATTTTTCAGATAGAAACATCATATTAAATCACTCATTATCCCCAAAGTCTTCAAGTTCAACATTTAAAAGGTCATCATTGTCAATGTCCAAGTCCACGTTTGCATCAAGCATATTAGCATAATGAGATTCTCCTTGAGGGGCTTTTCCTTTTTTGTCTTTTTACATCCTTTAATATGCCTCCACCAAATGTTTAGGTGTGCGACAAGTGCGAGACAATGGTCATCACATCCACACCTAAAACAAATTTGTTTTTGTTCTCCATTTGTTGGTGGAGTTTTGGAATTGTCAGAACGCTTTCCACGGTCCTGAACTTGATCAATATTATTGATGTTACCTCGACATTGACCACCTTTATAAGGTCTATTGGCAAATCCATAGCCTCGACCTCGACCTCGGCCTCGGCCCCTACCACAGCCTCGACCCCTACCTCTTTCATGACCACCATCATTTACGCTCGTTACAGCATGTGCTTCAAGCATAGCTTGAGAGCCAACTGGTCTTGCATTATGATTTTTCATCAATAGTTGATTATGTTTTTCTGCAACTAGCAATGCAAAAATCAACTCATAATGAGTGGTGTAGTTTTTGGCTATGTACTGTTGCTGGAGTACAATGCTCGCATGAAATGTTGATAATGTTTTTTGTATCAATTCAGCTTCTGTGACATTTTGATTGCATAGCTTTAAATATGAAACAATACGATGTAAGGCAGAATTATATTCAGTCACAGATTTGAAATCTTGAAACCGAACATTCAACCAATCAAATTGTGCTTGAGGTAGAATTATATCAGTTTGTTGATGGAAACGATCCTTCAGGGATTTCCATAAAACAACAGGATCTCTTTCAGTAAGATATTCATTTTTGAGATCCTGATTGAGGTGGTGACGGATGAAAATCAATGCCTTTGCCTTCTGAGCAAGAGTGGATTGGGAATCTTGAACAATTGTTTCGCTTAAATCAGAGGATACGAGGTGAATCTGAACATCAAAAGCCCAAGTCAAATATTTAGTGCCATCAAGGGAAAGCTTGGAGAATTCTCTCTTTGTAATTTCAGCCATTTTCACATTCTACAAAATTGAATTTAAAATATCACACTATCACAATAATTTATCCTATAATAACAAATAGTCAGTTCAATTCACCATGAATGTCAACATTCCTTTTTTAAAAAAATTGATTTATCGTAGTGAGAATGTTAAGCAAATGTAAAAATATCAAATCACAACATTATAATAAAAGTAATCATATAAAAGCATCATCAACAACCACTGAACCAAATTTTCACAATCAACATGTATTTTATTCAACAACAAAATATGCAATCATGTTGGAAAACGAGTTGTAGCAAACTTGGACCACTCAAGCACATGGAAGCAATCCTAAATGTGCAGCAAATATACTAGTTACTCTAGACTGATGCACAAACAACACTTGAGAACCACATTGAAAGAGTGAATTTAGACAAATATGTTGAAGGCAGAAAGTCAAAACAATCATCCATAAGGTGCAATTAAGCTAAAACTGTAGTTAGTTCTCCAAAAGCATAGGTTATTTAAAAACACAAAGATGGCTTCCCAAAAAAAAAAATCAAACACCAAACAATTTATACGCCAAATTCTACGTATGAAGCCATTGCTGAATCTTTTACCAAAAACAAAAAACCTCAATCTAAACTCATAAAAGATTTTTACAAAAGTCCGGCAGAGGAGCTTGTCAAATTTGCTTGTTTATATGCATTATTCAACGAGAGGCACTAACTAGATATCATGTACAGAAGCATATCACTAATTAATTTATACTTCTTATATGTGAGATTATTGTCTGAATATATGATTAATGTTTCATTGAGTTATGCAAGACATCATTGATATCATCTATGTATGTTTGATGAGTTATTACATGACCATATATGAGACTCGATGTTTACTCCTTAATTTTAGCCACATACATACAAACGTCGCACATGCATGATCAATTAGAATGTTAAAATGACTAAAATTATTTAATCTAAATTTTGTTTGTGTTATAATAATTCAAGTTTTGTATATCTTTAATTGGTGCTTAAATTTAAGTGAGGCACACGTATTGCATTTGCACAGATAGCACTATCATTTACTGACTTTCCAAGAGATTGAGCCTCACATTTCTTTGCTTATTAGTAACAATTTGAAGATTTGAAGTTCTAACAGAGGCTTTTGCTAATTGCAACAAACAGTCGCAGATCATAATGAAATCAACATACCAAAACATTATATATTTGAATGAAGAAGAGAAATACCTTGCAGGAAAGACATGATTCTTTCCTAAGGCACTACTCAGGTTCCAGTAGAATAATCGTGCTGATAACGTGTTGTAAAACGGGTCATCAAGAACATCAAACTAGCTCACGTGAATCATACACCACATTGTAAGTTATACTTGTAACAATATAAGTATACAAAATAGAGAAAAAGAATTGTATCCAAAAACCCCAAAAGAGCATTTTATTAATAGAAGTTGTAACATATACATACATGGAACATGAATATCAAAAGTTCATTGTACATGAAAGGTCAAGGGTTTAAGTAACTTAAAAATGTGAGGAGTAATGTCCATATTAATTGATAATATAATAAAAAGTTTATGTTAATAATTTCAACACTCGAATTTTCAGGAGAATCGATAGTGGGGTTCTACTTCTTCACATCAATAATTTAATTTAAATTGAGTGGCCCGAAGTTGAATGTTTGTCATAACTTTGGCCTCATTCGATGGTTACTTATAAAAACCAAGTTTTTTAGTTGTCTAGTCATTACTCATTTATTTAATATTATAAATATTTTATCTTTATAAAATTAATCTTATAATTAGTCTAGTTTTGGCTATTAAGACAACACAAAAACTTTTATGCATCAGGTGCATGGATCCTAGATCCATGCACCCGACCCGACCCGCGCGTGTACGCGCTTCCACGCGCGTCTGACGCGCCCTCACGCGCTCCCACGCGCCTGGGCGGATGCGCACCTTTAGGTTACGTTAAGGATACCTTTCAGTTATGTTAAGGATACCTTTAAGTTATGGTAAGGATACCTTTCAGGGATACATTTCAGTTATGTTAAGGATACCTTTAAGTTATGGTAAGGATACCTTTCAGTTATGTTAAGAATACCTTTGAAATCCTGATTCCAGGTTACATGTCATGTTATGTTAAGAATACTTTTTAGTTATGTTAAGCATACCTTTAGGTTATGTTAAGGATACCTTTAGTTATGTTAAGAATACCTTTTGGTTATATTAAGCATACCTTTAGGTTATGTTAAGAATACCTTTAGGTGATGTTAAGGATACCTTTGAAATCGTGATTCCAGGTTACATACCATGTTATGTTAAGAATACCTTTTAGTTATGTTAAACATACCTTTAGGTTATGTTAAGGATACCTTTAATTATTTTAAGAATACCTTTTGATTATATTAAACATACTTTTAGGTATATTAAGGATACCTTTAGGTTATGTTAAGAATATTTTTATGTTATGTTAGAGATACCTTTGTGTACAAAATGTGTAACACAACTACCTTATGGATAAGGTATCTCTAACATAACATAAAAGTATCCTTAACATAACATAAATGTATGTCTGACCTAAATTAAATGTATGAAATTTGGGCACAAATGTATCCTTAACATAACCTAAAGGTATCTCTATACATTATCTAAAGGTATTCTTAACATAACCTAAAGGTATGTCTAACTTAACGTAAATGTATGAAATCTGGGTATAATGGTATCATTAAGGTAATCTAAAGGTATTCTCACGCATTACATAAAGGTATTCTTACGCATAACTAAAAGTCATGACTAAAATTGAAAAACAAAGCTGCTACAGATCACGGCATATATAATCCAAAGTTTCTAATTATTTCATGATAGGAAAATGATAAGATGTGGATCATGTTATGGCCTTTCCATAAATTAGAAAGAAATTAAGTGTGTATTAATTTAGGTTCTTTTATACATACTACATATATCTTGAGGTAGCCATATTTTCGAAGCATTATTTATATATTGTTATGATGGAGAATGATGGGAGTTTCTTTTTGCAAGTTTAAATCCATGAATAAATTAAATAATCCACATCTTGCAATAAAAAGTACTCCAGTATAAGTTAAGAATTTAAAGATTATGGAATGAATTCAGTGCACATTCTAAATACCGAGAATACCCTGCAAAAATCTAAAGTAGTATCATTAGTCGCCTAATAGGTTAATTAGCTAGTCTGGCATGGTAATTAATAGTATATTGCATACAATGACGAATCAAAACCATAAAGACTAAATGCGACAATTATGCATACTAATTTCTCTAAGTACTCATTAATTATTTATTTCACAACAAAAACTGTGAACATTAATATCTTGCGTTATTTGTGATTACAGTAAGTATAAAAAAGAAAAAAAATCAATAGTTATCAATTTCCCACGTTGACAATTACAATAAAATGGCGTTAACAAGTCATCTATATTTAAACCATCAAAATAATTGTAGTATTTTTAAACCGAAAACTATAAATGCACAAAAATTTATATGATAATAAAAATCAAAAATCAATTACATCAAGTTATTATTTCCCGATAAAATAGTCGAGCACAATTATATTCTTAACATACCACGCCATTCACAAAGCAAAACACCTCTACCAAAACTATTATTTCATTATTTATATATGTGCTATTATACTTAAATATAGTTAACTATAAAGAATATGTTTTAGTCATCTATAATGGTTTATTATTTTTTTGATTTTCAAAACTTTGAAAATCAATTATGCACCCTCTACGTTGAAAAAAATCATTCTTTTTTCACTATTCGCTGCATTAATTCTTAACTTTTACTGAATATTAATGTGATTTAGCTTAAATTATCTGATGTGAAAAAATATATTCCAACATGATAACTATTGGTTTGTCACTGGAGTAACTTGAGTCCAATTATGATTAGGTAGTTAAAAAAAAATTAAATATGCAAACCTTTTTTTTTTTTATCTCTAATTTATCATATATAATAAACACGAAAGAGAAGACAAGATGGTGAAAATGGGATGTATTATTAGGAAAATGATGGAGGAAATTCAACTGAAAAATCTCATCACACGTCGAGTTGTGTGTGGGCTTGTTGGGAAGTCACTTCTTGTTTTAGAACTACTAGTTCTTATTCATGTAATGTTATAATAAAGACAATTTAACAAACTTATAACATCAAACCCCTCCCCCCCCCCCCCCCCCCACCCTAGGCTTTAGGTAAAGTTATTGTCAATCACAATCTTCTTTTCCTATCTAATTACTATTTTAACTTCTCCTTGATTTGAGGTTAGGGAATTAAGCTCTCCACCATAAATTATTCATCTTTTTTCTCTTCCTCCTTTTCATTTCAAGAACCCTATCTTCATTATTCTAAAATGAGGTGTATATATATTATACACATATATTGCACATGTAGAGAATCTTCTGACAATGTTTTGTAATATATATATATATATATATATATATAATGGGTCCCATGAATATCATATGTCTATTGCATGCATCAATTAACTACTTTCTCGAAATTAGGATTATGTTGGAACCCCATGATTTGAAGTGCATGTATATATTCAAATTACAATGCATCCACAATCAATTTATCGGATTGTTCAGATATCTGTTAAAGAAAAAATATTACTCTCAAATTCAGATTAAAAGAAAAATGGAATGACCATTATGAAGAATAAATATCTATGATTGCAAGACTTGTGAGATAGAAAATTGTTATTGTTATTGAAGAAGATGAATAAACTCAACCGGAGAATTACATATATACAAGGTTGATAAGAATAATCTCGATCCATAATGATTGTCATCATATCTCTAAATAATCAATTATGCATAAAACAGAGGACCTATTACTATAATTAGCTACTATGATTTTGCTGTCCAAATATTCTTAATTATTTCCAATACAGATCAATCAACTTTACCATAGAACTTGCTAAATAAATATTTTCAATATTTTCTCCAACTTGTTCAATCCAAATATATGAGTTGAAATGAGTAAAGAAACAAGTATGGATAATGATGATTGTAGAAGTGACTAAGAATTGGGGGTGAATATATATATATATATATATATATATATATATGTTGCACAAAGTTCGTCCCAATAAATGATGATAGTAATTGAATAAGTATCCATAATAAGATAGGACAAGCATGTTGAGGTCTAGCAAATCGACATTTTTGCTGGCATGCACAACATATTCTTTTGTACTTTCTAGTCATTAGTCAACTAATTTAATTCATGAGATTGCAAACCATCAATTACATGCATACATTTCTCTTAAATCCAATTTTTTTAGTCATACAAAGTATGAGTGATGAAAGATTGGACTTCTAATCTCCTTTGTAATAATGGGTGATGAGTACAAATCCACTCAACAAATACATATATGTATATATAGAAACCATTGTTTCTTAATCAATCCATATATTTACAAAAATTTGGATAACATCGTTTCACAATATCTGCATTAGAATCTTCTAAATAAACTCGATCAACCCAATTCAGCATCAATAAACTTAATTTTGTTTTTCTTTCATCCAATATATTTATGAAAGTTCTTACTTTTTTTATCACAAAAACTTGTGTGAGACAGTTTCACGGGTGATTTCGTGAGACAAATCATTTTTACCCATTAATTAAATCCATATCTATAAATTTGTATATGAATTGTGAAGTGTGGTCTTAAGTTGACTCGTCTCACATAAAATGACTTATGAGACGATCTTACATGAGACTTATTCTATTTTATTTATTAAAATGACATAGATTTGGAAAACCACATATTTTGTATCCTACACTTTTATTTCTATTTATTTGTGTTCCCTACTTTCATTTTCTAGCTTTTGACTTTAGTCTTCCTTCTTTGTTGATAAAGTGACAAAATAAGTATAGAAATCAAAGTACAAGGTCGGCAATATATATATATATATGTATGTATATATTTCATATATTATATATGCATATGAGAAAGTATAAAGAGCAAATTATACATTTTCCAACATTTTCGGATCTGGTTGTGTGTTTTAACGTGGCTGCTTAGATATAGGAAAAAAAATGTATATATATTATAGTATTTTTATACATGTGAAAAATGGACTTGAAATGTTAATTTCTGTATCCTTCTCATATAGGTATTAAAATTAGAGTATGTCTTATGTGAGACCGTCTCACGGATCTTCTTGTGTGAGACGGGTCAATACATAACTTATCCTTAACAATTCATATTGAAATATGTGAAAATAGATTCAACACATGGGTAATAAGGATTATTCTCACGGAAACTATCCGTGTGAGACCGTCTCACATGAATTTTTGTGTTAAAATTATTGTATGTAATAGGGGTATGTTTATCTTGTGATTCATTTTTGAGATTTGGGATTTTAATATATCAATCCTCGTTTGTTTTTGACTAAAAATGTGTATTTAAAACTCAATTACTACCCAACCCATTACGATCAACAAATCATTAATCCAGAATTTCTGACACAATCCATAATCTATCTATATCTATATATAATAGTAGAGTTGAGACTCTCCAGCTTGTGACACGTGTGCATTTCAAATGATTCTTAAGCTGACATGTGGCAGTTGGAGAGAAATTGATGTGTTATGTTCTTAAGTTGTAAGAGGGAAGTGAAAAGGCTGAGAGAGATTGCAAGACTTCTCTTTTTCCTCTATTCTCAAACTCAAACGTTCTCTCTCCCTTTATCTCTCCTTCTGAAACTGACGTTCACTCTCTTCACCTCTTCATCCTTATTTTTAGTTCTCACAAATAGAGACTAATTTGCAATCATCTTGGACCATGCCTTTATTCACTCTCTCTGCACTGATATCTCCAGATCGCAAATCTCCACCGCCCGCTCCTTCCTCACGAAGTGGCATATCCTGTAGATGACTATGAGTCGTTGATGTTGAGACTGACGACAAGATGTCGAAGGCCTCATCACAGATCCAGTTAATAGTGAGTATTTATTTTGAATTGTCAAATAATTTCAGCATGGTTTTGCGTATGATTTTGTTAAAGGCGTAATTGAAAAAAAAAAAAATCACCACTTTTAAAAAAATTGCAAATTTATCCCAACTTTTCAATAATTGCAAAAAAAAATCACAACCTTTGTTCACTGTTGCAATTTTGACCACTTTTGCATTTTCCTGCAACCGGAGTCTACGTGTCCGGCTAACATGCCACGTCATATGCCACATGGGATGCCACATCATCTCCAACCAAAAAAGATTTAAAAATCAAATTGCAAAGTAAAATCATCACATTTCCTAAAGTTGCAATTTAATCTCAACCTTTTAAAAATTAGCAAAAAAAACCACACACTTCATTTTCAATTTGAATTTATTCTTTGATACTTTAATTATCATAAAAACATCACATAAACTATAATGTCGTCTCTACTATATTAATTTAAATATTTTTTTAATTTGAAGATAATTAAATCACAACTCACAATTACAACCTTTTTATTAGAAAAATTGTATCCTTGTTCTTTTAATTGTTGTGTATACGAGTATTACACTTTTAAAAAATATTAAACTAATACGTATTATATTTGTATTGAGAAAAAATTTCTTGTTATCATTTGATAAGAGAACCAAATTCATCAATTACTACATATACACTAACAAATGATAAAAGAACAAGGATGCAATTTTTCTAATAAAAGGTTGTAATTGTGAGTTGTGATTTAATTATTTTCAAATTAAAAAAATATTTAAATTAATATAGTAGAGACGACGTTAGTTTATGTGATGTTTCTATGATAATTAAAGCATCAAAGAATAAATTCAAATTGCAAAATGAAGTATGTGGTTTTTTTGCTAATTTTTAAAAGGTTGAGATTAAAGTGCAACTTTAGAAAGGTGGTGATTTTATTTTGCAATTTGATTTTTAAATCTTTTTTGGTTGGAGATGACGTGACATCCCATGTGGCATGTGACGTGGCATGTTAGCCGGACATGTGGACTCCGGCTGCCGGAAAATATGAAAGTGGTCAAAATTGCAACGGTGAACAAAAGTTGTGATTTGTTTTGCAATTATTGAAAAGTGGGGATAAATTTGCAATTTTTTTAAAAGTGGTGATTTTTTTTGCAATTACGCCTTTGTTAAATGACTGCTTAGGTGGAAGTGTAACATTGCAAATTGGTTGTTAATTGATTGTGTTAAGTGTTCTTAAATGAAATAGACCATCATGTCATCTCTCCCCTCCAAATAGGAGTGACATTCAGTTGAGCGAAGGAGGAGGAGGTGAAGGCCACTGCAGCCTCTCGAGACTACTTCGACGAAAAGGATATTTAGGTTCGTTTTGAATTATAGTTTGAGGTTTCTATTAAAGGATTTTTTCAGTTCCATCAATTTGAGAAGAATACTTAGCTTCATTTTGGGGTTTTGGGGTTCTAATATAGGATCTTCCATTTTATTTAAATTTCAGGTGAAGTTGGTAAAGGATGTGGGAACGAAGTGGGGGATAGGGGAAGGCGTGCATGTGGCAATGATGGAGGCGATGGCGGAGGAGATGGTGTGGTGGTAGTGGACACAAACAGGCTGAGGAGGAGTGTGTTGGCAGATGTGTTCAGAGTGACGAGTGCGTATGAGACGACATTGTTTATTAAAGCAGTAGCAAGTTAATGGTTGTTTTTGCAATGACAAATTGCTCAAAGAATTTCAAGATTGCAGAAAGCCCATCAATTGAAATTCTCATGTGAGAGATTATATGTAAAAATCTGTATTTGCATTCAATTTCAATATTTTCTTTGTTTTATATTCTTTTCTTGGATTGATGATCAGTTGAGTTAAAGAAGCTGATATCTTATATTCTGCACCTAACGAACAAGACTGAGAATCATATTGCCTTGTGTTGGCTAATCTTCTGTTTTGATTTAGGTGCATGAAGACATTGTGTTTTTCTTATGTAACTTGCAAAATTATGTATAATTTAGTGATGTGCCTTAATATTAGTAAAAAGACTCTTTAGAATGCTCATTAGTTTATTACTAATTTGTCATTGTACCTTTTAAACTATAATGGTAGGAAAAAAGAAAAAATAATTAAAATAATTTTAAGCACAACTATTTTGAATGATATGATTAAATTTGAAAATAATGAAATCTAAACATTCTTAAACATTTAGAGATTTGAAAATTAGTTCATAATTTCAACATATAAATGTGGAAATAGGTTTAAAATCTAAACATGGGTAACAAAGTCTCAAGATTTCTTAAAGGTTTCATAGAACAAAGCGTGTACAGAAACATGGATCTCTTGAGCTAGAGATTTATATAAATGACTTTTATTTGTAGGTAATAAAATTAAGTCTCACAATAACTATATGTGAAATCAGATGATATAAGTTCTTATGCATATTATAGAAAAACGATTTCATATGAGATAAGTTTATAAGTTACTAGAAGGGAAAATCAAGGAGACAATAAAAATTTTCCACCCTTAGCATCATAAAATTCACATGAAAAAACTTAGGTGAAATCATAAGTCTAACTTAAGAGTTTAAGCATAATTTCAATCTTCAAATATAAAAGTGTACGTGTATTGCTATCATTCATGTTTGAAGCGTTCTTCTGTTCGTGTTCTGCAGGGAATTCAGGACCTGATTCATACACTACGGTCAATATTGCTCCATGGATTATGATCGTTGGAGCTTCAACACTCGATCGTGAGTTTCCAACCGATGTGATTCTCGACAACAGAAAACTAATGCTGAGGAGTTTAGGCAATGTGTTCAAGCAATGTGACAGATTTAAATTTATTATGCTTTTCTGGAATTTTCTGTAATGTGTTCTCTATGAATTGTGGTCTTCTTTCTTAAATGGGAGTAAATCGCTCTTTCTTCAAATTTGCACTTGCAATGTCTATGCATAGACAACTTTCATGTGGAGATAGAAAGTAATGTCCTGAACAGGGGTACACAACTTTGAAATTATTAAATTAAGGTACACTTATAAATCAAAGTAAAAAAATTATTTCATTTCCATCATTTCATTTATAAAACATGCATATGTCATCAAGTATTTTAAATATTTAATTTCACCCACATCTTTCTAACTTTATTGATTATAATTGAATTTTCTATTATCTGATTATTTAACATATATTTGACAATCAAAAAATTATATTCTATGAAAAACTTTGGTAAAATCACGTGTCTAGAAAATATTATGTTCAATTTCAAATATAAGAATTAACATGCATTGCTAAAATAATATTTTAAACAAATAAAAGGTTTCTAACACATTATTTTCTATAATAAAATGGAACTAAGTATGATTCTCGTGCAACGCACGGATTGTTTCTAGTTACCTTCAATAGTGTTATGGTAAAATTGTGTCACCTTTTCACAAGTCACGTGACATTTAACTAAACGGAAAACAAATAAATGAATAGTTTCTTAGTTACATGACAATGAAATGAAGATTGGCTATCAAATTAAATATCACATTTAAAATTGTCAAACATTTCTTATATGTGTTATAAAATATGATCTCGTGTGCACCACCTTCTATGAATCAATATAACAAAACAATATATAAGAAAAGAAGAAGACAAGAATATTGAAAAGATATAATTTTATTCATCATCCATCTTATTCCTTTGAATACAATATATATATATATATATATATATATATATATACACACAAGATGATAGGAACTTCAAAGGTTATAAGAAATGAAGAGTCTCAAGAGTAATGTCCACATTAATATATTATTTATAACACTCCCCCTTGGACATTACGACTTGATGTACATGCCTCGTTAAAAACTCGTTAGAAAAACCCAGTGGGAAAAAACTAGACGAGAAAAGAGTACATGACATACAAGTTTTTAATGTGTTATACTAGTTGTCTCGTTAAAAACCTTTAACTAAGAAAACCCTGTGGGAAAAAACTTAGTCAAGGAAAAAAGAGTACAGCGCTGGTCTTCAGGACCTAACCTTCAGGGTTAAAGATGTAAAACTAATGGTTTTCAGGACCCAACATTTAGGATTGTTTAACGCTCCCCCTTAAGACAACAATCTTCCATGCCCACATATTTCGATACCATGAGCATATTTTTTAAAGTAGATGTAGGTAGGGATTTAGTAGACAAATCTGCAAGATTGTCACTAGAGGTACTTTTTGTATAGTTTCACAACTCTTCCAGAGTTCATGAGTTTTGTTAAATTCCATTTTACATATTTGCTACAAAGATGCATTTTTCTCATAAATGACTAAGAAAACTATAATTTTACAAATACCACAAGACCACAAATGTGTTTTATCAAAACTTTTAATCACACATTGTCATAAGACATCATATAAAATAATAAGTGGTAATCAAACTTTGTTTAACATATTTTCTTGAAAATGTAATACCTACATATAGAAAATTTAACTACTTTGTGTTTTGGCATCACAAAGATCAGATATAGGAATCAACATGTGAATAATCCACCAAAACCTTATTGTAAAGTAAACAAGATAAAATGAATTTTGAAAATACCGAAATATAGTTAATAATAATTCAATATATTGGAGGAACACTGAACCTTTACTAGTAGATTTACCATAATACCAAATCTGATCCATTTGGAAGGATAAATTAGAAGTGAGGAACTTCAGGTCCTATATATATACTCAAAATTTTCTTCATATTTAAATGATCAGTTCTTGCTCACTTCAAGAGATATCGATTGTTTTACTTAGTCAACGAGACATATCCATGTAAAATATTTCCAAAAACCTTCTTCGAGAAGGTTGATTAGTGTATGAAAATTTCATCAAGGAAATACTCGATCTGCAAGTCGAGACAATAATTGATTTTACCTAAACTTTTTATTTCAAAGTTGACTTTTAACTTCGAACTTGCTTCTTCATTTAACATATAAAAATGATATAATATTTATCTAATATTTGCATCATTTTATAATCACTCAAGAAAATGCATCATTATTTGAATATAATCCTTCTTCAGGAAGAATTCACTTATTTGAATAAATATTTGCAATTAAAGATTTCACTTACTCGATTTGTATCGAATTCTACACAATGAATGTAGATCACCTAATGATCTTTATAATTTGATATGTATTACAATTCTCATTTTCTTCATTAAGAGATTGTAAAATCTATCAGAGATTCTAACATAAATATTCATAACTAAATATACAGTAGCAATGTTAATCAGATGCATTTTTCAATTTATAATTGCTGCCAGGGATATTAAGTAGTGGAACGTTATATCATTCATAATAGGAGAATGTGTTTGATCAAACTCAATAACGGGTCTCTACGGGAACCCTTGAACTACTAGCCTCGCTTTGTACCTCATTATTTTTCATTTACTTTCCGTACAAAAACCCATGAATATCCTACAGGGATAACATCCTTAAGGGTATGTATGAAAAATTCATAAACTTTTATTTTGTTCAACGAGTCTAATTTGACCTCAATTGTATCTTTTCATCTTACCCAATTTGAGCGCTTCTGGCACTTAGCCCTTAACTCGGGTTCTGGATCCAGAATATCTTTATAGATGATAAGAGCAATTTTGGAGGCAAGTATGTTGTCGACAACAATAACATTTATGTATTGAGTTTCTCCTATATCTATAATATTAGTTACAACTTTGATATTTATATCAACAGATCCTCATTATTTTCCAAAATATTTGGATCTAGCCGTTCCACAATCCTAGTGTTTTCATTATTTTGTGCACGTGCATAATTACTAGGATTTTTCATCTTCAGGATGAATCTCTTTAGGAGATATTTGGAGTGACTGAACATTTTTGTTAGATTTTGTTTACCGCGGATTTTTATATAGGCTTCTAATCATTGGCTATTATATGTCTCCCCCTAATGCCGATAAATATTTTATAAATTTATATTATATAATAGGCACACACTAATTGTAGAGTAAAATATTCAAGATATGCAGTGGGTGAACTTGAATTTAGAGAAGCGGCATGCAAAAATGCATGAGTCCAAATAAAATTAGTAAGTTGGACTTTTGTAGTAAAGGTCTAGAGAATTGATATGTTTGATCAATGATTCACCTAGACCATATCAAGTGTGGACATAATGAATCGAATGCTCCACTTTAATTGTCATAGAATAATCATCAAATGCTTTCAATATGAATTCATCGACATTATCCATTATAATGGAACTAATCAGAAAATTGAGCTCTTAATTAATTCAATAACTATGACAATGAATCTTGTGAAAGTTTTATTTATCATGGATAATGAACACATAGGTCCAACCAGTGCAGAAATCAATCATGACCGTGAAATGTCAAAATGGTCATGATGCTAGATGAGTTGGTCCACATATATCTCAATTTCATTCTTTCAAGATAAATAGGAAATTTAAATCCTATTTTAGTATGAGAATGTCGTACTATAATGTCTCTTTTACAACTCTCTCAAAATACTTCATTTGTAGAAGAGAGTCTACTTTTTGACATTACAATATCAAATGAAATAGTAAAAATTCAACATATAAATTGTGTCTTGTCAGGAATGACTCCATCTCTCATGTCGTTATTTGAAAGAATTTGAATCTTAAATATTCTCACTTTATTTGTTCATAAAACTAAGAATGGTACATTTAGATTGTTGATATAATAATACATCATGCATGTATGATTAATTTGGTACTAGCTTACTATCAATAGATTATGATTTGCAATTGTAAAACTACTCTATTTATTTTGAGATGAAGTATGAATTTTTTTTCTATCTTTGAGGATAGAACCGTAAATGGTCTCACTATATCTACCAAACATATAGAATATCATCTATCTTCATATACCAAAAATCAATAATGTAATATAAGATGTTGAAAAATTATATAAATATTTAGATAAGCACGGAGATGAAGCCAAATTTAAAAGTAACCATATTATAGACTGATATAGAAATCCGTCATTTCAATATCAAAGTTTATGTTTGCTTCAAGCAAACTTGTGCAATGAGATGTGAAAAGAAAATTAAGACATTTCCTTCAAGACATATGTGTAAAGTCTATTTAAATATATTGTTTTACTAAGGTAGAGCTCCAAGCATTATATTACCATAGTTTGTGATACTATAAAAATTACATTTCTAATTGTTTGTGCTCTAACTTTTATTCCAAATCTCTTCAGATATGTCGAACATGCATTAAAATAACTACCAATACAAAGCCTTCATATGATACCAAGAGAAAATTGAGCAAACCCATTCAGAGACAGGATTTGAACCTGGAGTTTGGTTCAAGGCCTCCTTGCCAGGGCATTTTTTACAGCTCTTTACACAATAAATAGGGTAAGCATAGGCACAAGGCTATTACTTTTGAGTATACGCATAATCGTGTATTTTCCTTAATATCAATTACTGATTGTTAATTTTATGCTTAGCAAAAAAAATTTAATACTAAATCAAACTAGTTCCATGTATGATGTATCAGACGTGTAATCTATCAATAAAGGAGTCATCTAATATATATCATTAAACTTAGGGTTATTAAGAAAATTACTATTCTATGAAATAAAATCAAAAAAATTAAGATTATTGCATCAGATTATAGCCACAAAAATCAATCGGATTTTTGAGTTGATCATCTGATTATTATTATCAATAAAGTGTTTAAGAAAAATACCTTGCAGGAAAGACACGATTCTTTCCTAGGGCACAACTCAGATTTCGGTAGAGGCTCGTGCTGATAACGTGTTATAAAATATGATCTCGTGTGCACCACCTTCTATGAATCAATATAACAAAACAATATATAAGAAAAGAAGAAGACAAGAATATTGAAAAGATATAATTTTATTCATCATCCATCTTATTCCTTTGAATACAATATATATATATATATATATATACACACAAGATGATAGGAACTTCAAAGGTTATAAGAAATGAAGAGTCTCAAGAGTAATGTCCACATTAATATATTATTTATAACAATATGACAGTTGTAATAGTAATCTTCTTTTAATTTAACAAAAAATATCGTTGAATATTGTGCTCCGAATTTTGACTTTTTCCCATGGTCAAAGAAGAAGATGTCAATACAAAGAATTCGTACCTTATCGTTCAACCAATTAAAAAATCTCTCTGATTTGAACACATTTATAATGTTGAAAAACCATTAATTAAATGCAAATTAATTTGGGAGAATATTCAAAGATGTTTTTAATTTGTTTGACAATTATCTTTCTTATCTTCGTTTAGAATGCTTCACCCATTGTAGATATACATGCTCATGTCGAAAAATATGGATCACAAAAATGTTATTCCTATCTAGACTTTAAAAATAAAATGATTAATGTGATTTTTATATGTAAAGCATATATATAATACGTATATATGATTCATAGAATCGACTAGATCTACGTTATATCTTGTATATAGATTCAATGGGTCTCATATTCTTCTTCTTTTCACATGTAGACACGTGTGTGTGACTGTCATTATTTATAAATAGTTATAATTATATTGATTTTTATTATATCTAATTAATTCTTTCATATCAAATAATCAATGTTCTATCTATATGATTCAACAATATAATATATGGGCGGTGGCTATTGTCAAAACTCATCTACTTTTGAAAGGGTCTCTGAAATTACTTGAAAATTTTAAGTTTGCTTTTCTTCATTTTTTATTTAGCTACCCAATAATCAAAACATTCACATGTTACGGCATTACAGATGAACATGGTGTGGTTTAGGCGTTTAATTTAAATAATAGTAACTACATATATATAACAACAATTATAATTCCAAGAGTCGAAATATATCTTCAATGTATAATATATATAAGAAACCTGTTTTAAGAGATGTAATTAAAAACTAAAATTACGAGTTTATTTTTCAGAACTGAACCTTGTCATGTATTTGTTCTTCCATTCACATAAATCAAAAGGATGGGTGGATGCAAGACCACTAGGCATGATATATACCATTGTTCAATTTCAGGGTCATAAATGATGATTCTAAGTATTATTCGATTAATTCATGGAAAGAACCAATGGCAACTAGCTAGCTTTTTTGTTGTCAATATTAGGATCTAATTTTTAGACTAATGATTCAGTTAAGTTTATGAGTAATAACTCATGACTAGTACATATCTAATGGCGAATTGATCATCGACAAAATCTGATATTTAGTTTCTCTATACGGATTACATTAAGTCGAAATTTTATTTAATAGCAAAGAAATCAGATGTTGAACCCTACATAAAGGCCATATTTGAGGATCTTGACGAAAGTATTCAACCATGTATAATGGTTAAAAGTATTCCGAAATTGGACAGAATTTCTCATGTACTAATTTGATAAGACAAAGAAATTGCGATAGGATTAAAGCATCACCAGTTTGGATTATAGTGTTAAGGAATATTAATCTTTTGCGCAGTCTTATATTCTATGATGGTTTTCTAGGAAGAAAGTTGTGCTTTTCAGTGTAAAATTTTCCTTTCTCAAGTTTCTTTTTCTTGTGCACCATTCAAAAATTTGTAGACTTTGAGAGGAATTTTGTTCTTATATTCTCTATTTCAACATGTTCCATTTGTTTTTTATTTTCTTCATGATGCTTTGATAAATATATATTGATAATGTCAAGTTATACGTGCAGAAACAATATTGTAAAAAATTAAAATACACCTTTTAGTTAACTACTCAAACTTGCTCAAATTGAGAAATGAATTTACATAGCTATGTATGGATTGTTTGTATTTTTTTCTGATAATGAACAGTTATTCTGCTATTTTATGACATGTGCTAACAAAATTCCTAACTAAAACTGCAAATAATTGTTTTTTTATTTTTATGGGTGAAATGTGTTTTTACACACTTGTGTCCAAAATAAAACCAATTTACTAAACATTGTCTTTGCTGCCTAATCCATTCAGTTCTGGTCCAGTAGCCAGAGGCCCACAGCCAACAGCTGGGCAAAGGTTTGGGCTTAAATAACATGGGCCGTGAAATTTGATACAATAATCAACATTACTAAGAAATTGGTGGGCCGGGAAAAAAGGAAAAGCCCAACAAGCTCGGACATTGCGATAAGGGTAGAAGGTAAACTGTAAAAATGTCGCATGGTTTAGATTCAGGTAATAAGTAAATATTCCTATATATATTTTCAGAGATAAATTTTATTTTGATAAAATAATATCAGTGACAAACTTGCAATATTTCATTATTTTATTTCCTTATGTTTTATATCTATGTTCTAAGCTAAAAATATGCGATATCATTTTATTTTATCTAGGTTTATTATTCGCTTGATGGCTTTATATATTCCTCTGTAATAGTTTTTTATGTGAGAGTTGAGTTATCAATTATGCATACATCATGCAAATACGATATTGTCTATACATATAATATATATTGATATAATAAAACACAATATGCACTGGCTATTACTTGTTAATAAAATATTCAAATTAATATTAATGGGTCATAATCATATACAGATACTTTAGGGACGAAAAAGTCAAGTGGTGACTTCATCTTAATTAATTACAACAATTTACGAATACTAATTCATAATTTCTATAATTTGACTTGCAGCAATCAATTAATATTCATCCACATTGACTTTCATGTTGTATGTGGCTGATACATGCGTTAAAGAATTTATCCTAATTAGTGATTTAGTTAAATATGGAATTTTTATTTTATTTTATATATGGTAGGGATATAGTATAAAGTGATAGATAGGGGTGTTTTATAATTGTTAGCTTTCTATATCCATGGTTGGATCATTTAAGACCTGATTTTACTATTTTATAATATACCTTGAGTTAGTAGATATTTCTATTTCATTGAATATCTCACTTGTTATCTTGAAATACTTTAAGATCGTTAATTAACACATAACATATACTAATTATTATGAATTAACATGGAATAAAGTAAGCGGGTGCTCATCAATTAATTAAATAGTGTAATTATCTCAGTATGGACCAAGAGAATCTGAATATCTAAAGTTACATGCGCAAATTGGCATTTTGTAGCAGCCCTATTATTTGGATTAATTTAAGTATGAATTTTAGTGCAAGTTCAATTGTGTGGGTCATTATATTATGATTCATTTTAATTTATTAGCTGTTGACTAGTGTACTAAATCACTTACTGATTTGTGTATGTTGGTTGACACGAATGGCATTTGAGATAACCGAAATTGTCCGTTTTAACACCACCAATTATTTAAGATTAAAAAAAGAAGAAGTTAGTGATCAAATTTATGCATTTATTATTATTATTATTATGTATTGTAAAATGCAATGAAGGTGGCAATGACAAAAATAGGTTGGTTGTCATTGGGATGGAATGAGTCATCCTCCAACACATATAAATCCAAGTCAACCAACCAACACTATAAATATTCCAAACACTAGAATTCACGAGTTATGAAAAATAATAAATATCAGGTGAATATTACTATTATGTTATTAGTATTAGTATCCTTCATTCCTAAAATAAAAATAATAAATCAAATAATATTTTACCACTTTTTTTTAGATACACTTTATTATTGTTGTGTTCTATACTACAACCGTATTGCAAAATTGTGAAGAGTTTTAGATAATAATCGGTGGGATTATTAGATAATACACTACTCCCTATTTAACATAAAGTTGCCTCCCAAGGAATAAAAAAGGAGAGAGAGATAGAGAGGTGGGACCCTTGCACAGAAATGCTGTAGTTGGCTGGATAAAGATTGAACACGGCGCAGTCACATTAATTCTAAGCCCAACTCACCATCGTTTGTCCTCTCTCTCTCTCTAACGGCCGACGCCTTTTTTCCCTCTCTAAATTATCTTAATAAAGCTATGGTTTATTGGCAAAGAAGTCCCTAATGTTTTAATTAGAAACAAAATATACTGTGTTGGTCCACATAGGGGGTATAATAGCATTGTTGAAGGGCTAAAGTGAAAAGAGGGCAATATTAAAAAAATAGGCAAATAGGAAGGTATGATTAGTTGTTGACTACAATGCTGACACCTAATTATAGCATCCATCCAATCCACCATACACACTCTTAATTTTAATTAGTGAAAAAAACCCATCAAAACAAACATACCAAGAAAATTTGCAGAGTTTAAAAGGAAGAGATAAAATAGGAAGTTAGAAAGACTACAAGATTCGTTCTTGAATCCATCTTCTCTTCTCTCCTGTTCTTTCCTGAATCTCATCTCTCTTCCTTCTTTGCTGCTCCTCAAAGCAAAGAAGAGAAGGGAGAAACTAATAAGTCTTTTTCCATAGAGAGAGAGAGAGAGAGAGAGAGAGAGAGAGAATTTCGCCCGTATAATTTGGTGGAGAAGAGAAAGAAGGGGAAAAGATGTTGGTTGCAAACAGTTTTGATTTATGGCAAAAGGACACCTTCTTTTCCGCTGCCGAGGAGGTTCAGAAATCTTCCGACATGTGAGTGCCTCTTATTTTCGATTTTAATTTTTGTGTCTTCATCCGGATCTCTTTGATTTTGTGGGTTCTTCTTATTGTTTTTGGTAAAGTTTGCTTTTTTATTTTCTGTTTCTGCTATTTCTGTGGGTGTGTTTCTTTTTATCACCTTTTTCCTCCAACGAGTGTCTGAATTCTGAGCTTTCAAGTGTTTTAAGGTTCAAAGAAGATTTAAGTTTCCTTTTTTTTGTTTGGGGGGGGGGGGGGGGGGGTTATTCCTCTTATTAATTGGTCGTATGTTGGAGATACTATTGTTTTTGAGTTCTGGTTTCAGTTTTGTGTCGAATTGTCTTTACTCATAAGCAAAGCAAATTCAAGGAAACTTGATTATTTATCTTTATGAATCTTTCATTCTTGAATATGACTTGGTGCTTGTAAATATGAAATGTTTTAGTGTGAATTATACTACATTGATTTCTTGAAATTGTTTTGTTGAAATTAGCATCCTGGTTTGTATTTTTGCTTTGGCAGAATGGAATCATCTTATAGGACATGGCTTAGAGGTAGGAGAGAAGGCTGGAAGCCGGAGCATTTAGATGAACTTGCTCGAGAGCTACAAATGGCTTTAGGCACTGCTAAATGGCAGGTCAGTGCTTCATTATATCTCTAGTTTTTCTTATTTTCTTCCTCCTTTCTGCCGCTATTAATTCATTTTATTTTTGTAATATGTAGTTAGAAGAGTTTGAAAGGGCTGTTAGAATGAGCTACAGAAGTCATGGAGATGATATTACAATTAGCCGACATGGCCAATTTGTTTCCGCTTTAGAAGAGAAAATTTCCCTAGTCGAATCAGCCTTGAAGGAGTCATATGAAGTGGAAGGGAAGAAACCATTTCGATGGATAAATTTGGACGAGGAAGAATGTGATGACTTTGCTCTTTTTCTTTCTGGGACATTACAAGGAGTCACTAATGACGCAGTGGCAACTACCTACAAGAAAATTAGTACAAAAGAAGATAGCAAAGTTGGTTCTCGCGTTAGTTTCAAGAACCATAAACTGAGTCGGGGAAAGAGTCTTCAAGAACTCGTTACAATCAATGAGGATTCCAACTGTTTCGTAGAGCAAGAGGAGAGCAGATTTCAGGAAACAGGGGATGATGACGTTATATTTCAAGCAAATAAAAGTGCAAGTAATCACAAAACCTGGAGTCCCCCAGAGAGGAGTGCTCTTGAGATCATTATTGATAAGGAGGAGAGATGGGATAATGCATTGGGACAATCAACTCCCAGAGAGAAGGGTTCAAAATCCTTCCTTTTGAATTCAAGGGTTGAAGATCGTGTTGGAGCTAAAGGAGTGTCGGGCAATACTCAATCAAAAATGATTAGTTGGATAAATCAGGTTGGTCTTCAATCCCTTTTGGGATGCAAATGCTACTCGGTTACAAAGTTTCTATAGTACTTCACTATTATTTTGATCTTGGAATCACTATTATTTTGGAAATATCCTGAATATCTTTCTCGTTGTTTGCAGCGCTTGAGAGGAGATCATAAATGTCAGAGACAACAACAGATGTCACCAGCATTTCCCGTCAATTCCATACGCTTCATACTCGCTTTATTGCTAACCATCTTTTTGATGGGTATGTTCTTTCTCTGATAACCTAAGTAAAGATGTTCGTCTGTTATGAAAGGGGTGACATATGCTGATTCAACCCTTTTTTGTTTGTGTTTCCTAATGTTGTTGGCCTTGGTTTCGCATAATGCTGATTATTTTATTCCAATGTTCTTGCAAGTTGATTGGCAATGTAGATATGTTTCGTAGTGAGTAATCTAATGCTAATAGATATGCAGTTTAATATTCCAAGTGTTAACTGCACTTGAGTAATGCAGATTTTCTATTCAATGTAGTCGTTATTCAACTCTTGTGCTTGAACTTTGCTTATAAATGTGTCCCTTCAGAAGAGCAAGGGACTAGGAGTCTCGTTTTCTTGAAACATTGCCGAACTGAAAGGAACTTTTCTGTTCTGGCATTGGACTCAAAATGTTAAATTGATAAAGAAGATGGAAAATAATTTTGGATAAGAGGAAAAATGACATTATTTTGATTATATTGGTAAAAAGGGCCGAAAAGAATTTCGAATAAAGACATCACGCAAAACCATAGTACTGATGTTGGTTGCACTGAGTTGAATGATTCAAGTAGTTTTGCCATTAATCTTGTGGAGTCTTAGTCAGCTTGCATGATGATCATTATCCATATTGCTGAAAACCGGGACTATTTACAATATGCAAACTTTTTCTCTGAATTAGTTTGGTTTCATGAAACCATTATTGGCATCTTTAACCTATAGCAATCAGTTATGTTACTTGATGTCCATACTTGGAATTGCTCAATTGGTTCAAATACATGTATGGAAGATGATAATCATGAAAATTATGCTGAATTTATGTGTTTGCTTTCTACAGTGCCTTTTCTCGTGTATTCAACTTGAGCCATCATAAACTCCATGGACCGAGAAGTGATCAGAAATCACATAAAAGGTATACATCTATCAATACGCCCTATATAGATAAAAATGAAGATGTTGAAGAAGAATCCGTGGTGTCAAATCACTATCTCTCTATCGTTGTGTATTTGATTCTAATCTCATATCCTTTGTCAACTTTTCTTTCTCAGATTGCTTTGATGGAGATTTTAAAGTGGGAGGGCTTCAAGTGTTAATATTACTTCTCGCTGAATGGCCTATGTTTACTGATAGTGATTATCTATTGAATCCAAACGCACGTAACATAATGCCGAATGGATTCAGTTACATTGGATCGAACGCAACCTGTCCGGGAATATAGATAGCATAGAACACTACACACCATTTGAAGTATTCTTCCTTTGATAGTGAGTCATGAAAGCAAAAGAACTTCACATTAAGGTTTTTACATGTTAGGTGTTTTCCTTTGATGTGTAGGTAAAGATTGTTTGTGCATATAGCACTATAGTTCATCAATATTATACTGTTCTGCTTCAAAATTTATAGTTATATTCATATGAAATGTCAGCATAAACAAGTAATTTTCGAGAAGTCTGTTGTTTATTTATTGACCATTCAACTCTGCAAAAGCCTCAAGACATCAGAGATGTAAAATGGCATTACCATTGGCTTCCTACACCAAACTACAAGAAAAGGAATAAATTGACTTAATACTATCATGAAAGAATCTCAACTAAAGTGAACTGGCAAGATAAAAAAACAGAGTTAATGTAACCATACACATATAGATTCTTCCATCTGTGCTGTCTTCCTATGATGATCTCAACAAAGAAGTCATATGCATTTGGTGGTCCAGAAGTTAGTGTATAGTAGATAACATTTCTTACATGACAATGCTGCTGCAAAGCCTGCAAGGAAGAATGTTCCAACAGATTGTGAGACTCAAGCAAATGACTTCACGAAATTCTGATGCGTAATTTCTCTCCTCATGAATTTAGACATGCTTTCAGTGCAAGATATTTCAAGGGGAGTTATAAAATGAAATGTTGGAGAAAAACGCATACGTTGATGTTGATTAAGGTCGACTGAAGCTTCAAGTCGCCTTATGCAACAGTTACTAGTATGCATAGATGATTAATGAAGAAGGCTCAGTAACAGCAGTGACATCACTCTACTTCTGCATTAGCACCATCCTTTGTGAAGCTTATGGAGACATGATTACATTCAACTCAAGGTTGAGAAAGAATGCACCATGAAAGAAATTGCAAGTCATAAAACAAATACGATCACAAGACTCAAGTATCTTACCAAAAGTGTGGTTTTCCTCTTACAAGAAGCAAAGAATGAGTGATTGCACAACGTAGACCTCTTCGATTTCCTTTGGGTCAATTGTAATCTGTCAAACACCAAGAAGCCCTTCCCTTCTAATTACAAATTCACAAGAAGAATCTGGCAAATGGGGTGCAAAAACTACTCTAATGAACCTCCTGATCTGTACATTTTCAGAACCTTCGTCTCTCTCCCCCAACCTCTCCTCTTCTCTCCACATGAACAGCCTTGTATTCACACAATTAGCCCACGACAACCCCAACGCCGCGCAAACTCTCCTCCCAGATGAGCACAAAGATGAGGAATTTCCAATCCTAAGATTATCTGACGACTCCATCACATCCACCACTTGGTTTGTCAGCACAACTGCTAATTCATATTTCTGCGCAAGAAACTTTAATTTTGAGGATATCTTGAAAAACATACTCGATCTCCGCCTTAATTCAAGCGGAGAATTATCGAATTCCCCGCGGAACAATGCCGCTATGGAGTCGATAACTATAAGCTTGATATTTAACTTGGGCACGAGAAAATCTAGACGGGGTAAAAGGTCGAGCAGGTGGTCGACGGAATGTAAGGGCTCAACGAAAATGCGATCTAGAGGGTTGTGGGGAAGTTGGGGTCTGTGAAGGGATAGCTGATGGAGGCGTCGGAAAGGGAACGGGAATTCGGAGTGGAGATAAAGGGAGGAGGCGGAGAAGCCGCCTCCCGAAACAGGGAGCTGGGCGGCGAAAGTAAGCTGCAGGGAGAGCTGGGTTTTTCCGGTACCGCTCTCGGCGACGATTTCAGTGATGCTACCGCAAGGAATGCCGCCGTGGAGAAGGTGGTCGAGGACGGGGCAGCCGATCGTGAGTTTGGGGGTTTGGGTGGGGAGAGGGTGGCGGAGGAGGTTTTCCGGCTTCATATTGATCGGAGTGAAAGGTTGCAACTTTGATACTTTCCCCCCTCAACTATTCTAATTTAAATTCCTGCAATATAAAATATTAATAACAATTTGTTTATTTTTTTAATTTTTTTTAAATTAGTATTAACTAATTTTATAAGAACTTATACTAAAATTTTATTATTTTGAAATATGATACATTCTAAGCTATCTATTTGTCTTTAACCATCTTTATAAATTTTTGATATGATTATTAAGAAATACATAATTTAAACCAAAATATTTTATATATAGGCCTAACGACAATAAATAATAGAAAGAAATATATAGGCCTAAGTATAATTTCATTTATATTTCCATAGAGCCAGAACAAAGTTTAAGTGTTTTTAATTGGGATTTTGAGCAAAATTGATGGATATTATCTAATGTGATTTAAGATGTCACATGATTGAAATTGATATTTACCAATATCTTCATGTCATTATTCTTATAATATTGTGTAACTATCACTGATTTTATATGGCTCAATTGTACAGTTTTTCAAGTCGAGTAATAAATTATACAGCATTGATCATCTCATAATTACAACATATATAATTATACGTTTATTTACACACACAAAAAAAAAAAAAAAAAAGAGTCATGCTAGCTTCTTAATAAAAAAAAAAAAATTTGAGATAGAAGATAATAAACTTTCCAAACTATAGATACTAGTAATGTACTCATGCGTTTCACGGTATTATATGTCTACATATTTAAAAATTAAATGTCATAAATACGATGTCTTCAATTAAATCTTTATTTATTAATAAACACAAAATGAAAGTTATTATTAATGGTTTCTTAAAATGGAAATATTTAATAGGTAGAAAATTTATTTCAACTATATATTATTGACAGAATATCCTCTCTATATATATATAGATAGAAGAGATAGCCAAATGACAATCTGCAGGAAGAGATATATAATGCCAATCTGAGATAATTTTTTAATAAACAACAAGTGAAAAAAGTATCATCATTGAAATCTTCTAATGAATGCCTTATTCATAATCATGATGTTTATGTATATATAATTGTGTTTTGCATGAGTTTTAGTCTTCTTGGCTTTAGAGAATCCTAGTGGGGCCTTTGATGGAGAAATTTGATCTAAAATGATTTTTGCTGATCGACCAACTAATACCAAAATTCTAATATCTCTTTCACATTTCTTATAATAGCATTATTTTGTATCTTCACTTCATAATTAATATCATGAAATCCATGGATATAGATTGATCTAAAATTTAATCTTTAAGAGAACCAAAAAAATTGGATTATAATATAAGAAGAGGGGAACAAAAGGTTACCAATTCGAATAGGGTGGATTTATATAAATTAAATTAAATTAAGGGATATAAAGCATAATTTATTTGTATATTTCATAGAAGAAATTAAGAGCATTATGGACTCGTCTAAAGTAGTAAGTTTGTCTCAATGAAGACTTTTCTTGCATAATTACTATACTATGACCAGTTTAGCATAGAAGAATTTTATTGTATTTTGGTATACCAATCAAGATTGTGGTGGAATATTATATTATTAAGAACTAAAGTACAACATAAGTATTCAGTTTAATCTTTTATATTTTTGTAGATTGCAATAATTACTACACACTTTAAAAGTAGAGTCATCACTTACCACGACTTTAACAAGGAGAGGTAATTAATATTATATGAATGTGACAACAGCCTTTGAGACAATCATATTGTCCTTTATGTGTGCTTGCTTATAATTGTCGTAGGCTGCAATTAAATCATTTATTAATATAAGCAAATCTCGTCATCAAATTAATATATGTAAAAAATACTATCCAAATAGTACTTTATAATAATTAATTAAGATACTTATCATATGACCCTTTGAAAATTCATCCCAAAATTATCAAATCAAGAACCCATGGAAACACTCAAGAATTGAGAACTAGATAACTTGAAAGCCCAATTTTCAAGATAATCCAATTATCAAAACTCAATGTTTTCATCTAATTTAAATAAAACATATATACGGGGGGTTTTGACAAATTAAAGTAAATTATAATTCACAAAAATATATTTTAAATATTATAAGTTCTGATAAGTCTTGTTCTCCATAAGATGTATGTAACTTGGTATGTTAGTGTCCTTTATCAGGGAAAATACCATAAAACATACATTATATGTGATTTATAAAATTAATCTTGCTTAGGTTCTGTACAAATATTAATGAGATGAATAAGCTACAATCATCCTCATGAATATGTTTGATTGCATCATCACAATTTAAGATATCATGATAGTAAATGTTGCAGGTAAAATTGGTGTCTCATTAGAAGTTGACTAATATATCATACAATATAACAAGAAAATGTGAAAAATCAAAATAATAAAATGACTAATGAACTCTCAAAAATGTTGATAAGCCAATCTGATAATGCCCCCCAACAAAGGGAAGTGATATTTACCAAGCACATGTCTTTTCTTTTTCTGACCTACTAAAAAAATTCAAGTTTGTCTCAATAGACACCATTTGATCTCTCTTGGCTTATCTTCTCTTTGGCTTCTTCTTCGAACTGTCCTTTCTAGAAGACATCGACTATTCAATATATAATTAATATTGTGACAACTGCAATATTATTATTACTCTACGTAATTAAATTAGTATTATGATCAAGAAATCACCAAAAACCAGAATCATGCAAGAGTTTTAATATTACAAATTAACTCCACCCTTCAATATTTCAATTCAAAAATGATCTTGTCGTTTTCATCATTGAACACTCCACCCTATTTGACAAAGAATATTATTTTTCTATTCTTCAAACATAAATCAAACAATATATACACAAATCTTGCTCTAGAAAGTAGAAACACAACTAGATTCACCCCTTGTTCTTCACACATTGATAATATACATACATTATTTCTCCATTTTTCTTTCCCTTCTTCAAATGAATAAAAAAAACAACATCAATGTTCAAAATCAAGAATCCAAAATACTAAAAGATGATGAGGATGATCAGGATCAAGAAGAGGCGGTCTCCCTCTCCGATTTCCCTCTGATCGATTCCGATGCACCGGAGAAGAAAGACGCTTTTACCCTTCTCCAACGGAGACCGCCCTCCCATCCATCGGATTCTTTCGAGTTCTTCAATGATCCCAACTCCGACAATGTCATGTCCCATGCAGAAGACATAATATCCTGTGGCAAGCTCATGCCCTACAAACAACAATCTTTTTTCGACGATCAAATCCTCAAATCCATGTCCGAAGATTACGACTCCATTGATCTATCTCGAAGGTACTGTGATTCGTTGCCTGAACTGAACCCCACAAGATCATCAAACAGAAAAAGCCTGATACTGCGAAGCAGCCGTTCTTTGGATGATTCAAAACAATTACGTCGGAATTCGAGCTTAGTCATGAAATCTGAAGCATCGGGCGTTCACCGGAGTTCGTCGAAGGGATCGGTGAAATCTGAGGGGTACTCTAAAGGGTCGAAGCCGAGGTGGTATGGCTTGATGTTTGGGTTGAAATTTCCGCCGGAAATAGATCTACGGGACATGAAAAGCCGGCAGGTTCGTCGGAATCCGGGGAGGATGTTCCCGGTTGAGGTGGCCGGAGGCGGAGCTCCGGCTGATCGGAGAAGCTCGTGGGGTCATGATTTGCTGAGGGTATTGAGTTGTAAAAATCAGCCAAGTGTTAGTGTCACGGCATCGATACGTCTCGTGCCACAAGCTTAAGGGTACGTGTGTGCTCACGTGACTGGCACGTTATCATGATAATTAGATTTGTTTGTCTAAGAATTTGATTGGATTAAGAAACTGAATAATTGCAAGGGTGCACCAAATTTGAAATAATTTTGATGAGTATATATTTTTATTAATTATTTAAAAGTTATGTACCTTATGTTTGTAGCTAAAATGGATTATTGATCATGTTGTATATGCTTGAGTGAACAAATAGGATTGGATTTATGAATTTTGTCTTCCAAGAAACCCTTGTTGTAAACGAAATAAGTGGTGCGTTATTGAGAGATGCTATCAATCACAAATGTGAACGACAAGTAGATTATGATGATAAGGATAAAAACTGTGAAAATAAACTCTAGATGAAAAATAATAAAGAAATCAATGGTAAGAGGTAGATGAAATTTTTCTTGGTAAAAATGTAGATATAATTACAGATATAGATTATATTTGATATTAATTTATGGAAAGTGATTTCGATTCATAAAATTATATTTGATAGTCGAGACTCGAGATGGTCCTGTGAGTTTCTTATATTTTGTCCTTTTTTTTCCTCTCAAAATATAGGACTCAAATGGGCCAGTAAATTGGGAATAAAACCCAATACAGCCCAAAACATATTTTATATTTTGGATGAATTAAGACAAGTTAAATGAAGAAAATGAAATTTTATTTTAAGCAGAGAATTCAATTTAACTTGAAGTTTTACATTGGAAAGTAAGGTTTAATTTAGCACCTTATTGATAAAATTTCAAAATTCAAGTTTAAAATTAAGAACTAATATCCTTTTTTTTTTTAAACCTTGCTTTTATTCCAAAATAACATTAATGACAAAAAGTGTATTACTCAAAAGTCCTCCATATAAATTTAATGGGTCTTAAGTAAGAATATTTTAAAGAAATAATACCCTTTTAGTCAGAAAAATAATTATAATTTGAAAGCGAACAATGAACTATAAGACCATCTCCAACAGTGCACAAGATTTTACTGTTAATCTTATACAATTTCTATGTAATAACTTCCAATGATCTCCTATAGTTTACATTATTCTCTGCACCAAAAAAAATATTCCATAATATTCTTTATTAATTAATTTATTTAACATTTTATTTATTATCAATATTCATTATTATTGTTAAATAATCTATTTTTCATCTTTATTATTTTAAAAGTGTAAAAAAATTATATATATATTTAAATCTTATTTAATATAATATTTATATTAAAATTAGTTTAATGTCTAGATATTATATGTATTTATTAATATGTTGTATTGTATTTTTTTTTTCCAAAATCAGAATGATTATAATAGCACTTAATATAAAAAATAAGGAAAAAATGAATACAAAGTAAAAATAATGAAAAAAAAAAACTTAAAAACAAAATAAAATAAGAAAAGAAAATGAATAAAATAAATAATAAATAATGATAAGAAAAAATGAATATAAAGTAAGAATACCGAAAAATAAATTTAAAATAAAATAAAATAAGGAAATAAAATGAATAAAATAAATGAATAGATAATAAAAAAAAAAGAAAAAGAAATGGTGCAAAACCAGCGGTTAAGATGAGATGACGCAGAAAAGAAAAATCACTGTTGAAGATGAATACAAGCACCATCAAATTGTGATGGCGCATTGTTGGAGATGCTCTAAATATAGGACCATTAGAGCAATTTGAAATCTTGATCGATTTTGTTTTTGATTCAGCCTACTACATCCTGGTTCCAACCACCATAATTTTACTGCAACGGCCTCCTTATTTTTAGGAGCCAACTACTTGGTATTAATTGATAGAGGCTTAACTGGCTGAATTTTATGGTTGGAAAGTCATGATAATTAAATATTGGTGATTCAATTTCTCATTTTCCCCAATGATGGCTTACACTTTTACATATTACAAACTGTTTTATTTTTCTTGTTACAACAACTCATATCATTGGATAATTCAATAGTACACAAGGTGTATTAATACACACCAGATTCTCTACTCATTTTCAGTCATCAGATTTGAGATTATTAAAGTCAAAATCAACTATTATCTCAGATCTAATGACTGAAAATGATGGAGAATCTGGTGTTACACGGTGTATTACAGAAGGACCCCATATCATTTGAATTGGTGATAATATCTACTATCATATATGAAAGTTGATTAACTTGAAAAATTAATATATCAGTGTGTAAATAAATATACAAAGATGAAATATCAATAAAGTGGAAACAAGCCCAAGTTAGCCCAACCAAATTTTTTGTCTATTCATTCATTATAGCACAAAAAATATAAATAAATAAAACATCAATAAATTGTTATAGCTGATCATTGAACAAGATCACATGAAACAATTAAACACAAGAAAGAGCTGTATTTCCAATCCTGTCCTCTCAGTCTCAGGCTACAAATTAAAAAGTTCACTTCCATCTCAAGGTTTTATTTATTAATTTTGTTCCTGAATTCTTGATATCAATTAATATTCTCAATAAACTAGTATCTTGCAGTGCAATATTAATATAATTGTAGTTATATCTATTTCGAGAATAACTTCCACCATTTCAAAATAATTATCATTTTGTATGTTAAGTCATTATTATATTTTGAAAGTATGAAAGTTATTTCTAAAACAAACACATTTAAAAGATATTAAATTTGAAAAAGTAAAACGAAATTAAATTTACTAATATTTAAAAAAATTGATTAATAAGTTTTAAATTTTTCTAAGAATTAACACTTTCCTAAAATAATTATTATATTATCCAATCTGTTAAAATTACGTATAATTTAATTATAAAAGGGGAAAAAAAAGGTGAGTTGGAGGTTGTGAGGAGAAGGAAAGGGTAAAGAGAAAAAGAAAGTTGTTTATGGAGGCCAAGATTGAATCTCGAGAACGCAGATGCAAGCAATATGCATGAGGGACATGAGTCACTCTCGAGTCTCCTCTCAGAGAAGAAATTGGTAAACTTGAAATTTTGTTAGATACACAAACCCTGTATCTATCTTCTACCTCTTTGACGTGCATTTGCATGCGAGAGAAACAGGGATAAAGATTCGCATCGGAGTTTTCATCAATCCTCCTTTCAATCTCCGCAAACCCCAAAGATTTCTGAAATTCCATTGTTGTTTCCGTCTCTTGTTTCTCTATTTCTCTTTCTATTCCGAATTCATTATTTATTGTTTCCAAGTGACCCATTAATCGTTTCGTGGGTTTCTTGATTTCTGTGCTTGTCTGTGTGTCTGTATAAATAAGCTCAAAGATCCCACCTTTATTACTCTCTTCTGTTGAAATTACGAATAAATCAAGAGAATGGCCAATGCATCTGGGCTGTTTACTCCGACGTTTTCTCCGTCCATAGGCGTTTATCGATCTGGGTTTTGGTCCTCTGAAGGCGTGTCCAGGATAATAGTGTGTTCCAGCGCCACCCACGGCGCGGAGAAGCCTTCTCCTGCTGAATCTAAAGCGCCCAGGTGATCAATTTTTCTGGGTTTTTATTTTCTGTAGCTAATATGCTTCAATTTGTTGACATTGTTTTTGAAATCTGTGATTGTTCGATGAACGTGGTTGTCATTTCGTAAATGCTTGAAAATTCTTGTTATGAATTTAGATTAGAGTGTTTTCTTGTAATTATTCATAGAGATAATAAAGAGGCTGGTTTGGTTGCTCAACTGTACCATTTAGGCGATTGAGCCCTTGAGACATTCATGCAAATTCATTCAAGTGGGCTTGCCCATTTATTTGTTTTTAAGGAATTTTCTAATGGTTATTAGAGTTTAGAAGGTTGGTTTCTCGATTGAGTTCCCTTTGATCCTCCTGGAAAGAAAGAGAGACTCATGTTGAGCTGCATGCTGCCTCCATCCTGCTTAATTTGTCAATTATCATTTATTAAGGAGCAAAGAAATTCATTTGCCAATGATACCTGTGAGTTACTTCCAAATTACACAAATTAATAATATTTATAGTATTATCAATAATGAAAAGTGTAATCTTTGAAAAAGGTGGCATGCCATGGAATGCATCAATATCCGTCTCTCTTCTTTTAGTTGGCCTCATTTCCTTGCACTTTTTTTACCACATGATGAGGCTGGTACCCAACACAAAATTAGTGAGAGAAATGATTCAAGCATTGATTTTGAATTCCCTGTGAATTACCTAAGCAGACGAGCGGTTTTTATTGTAAGACTACAAATTTCATTTGAGCAAGATGAAATGTCTGCTGAGCTAGATGAAAGGTTTCATTTTGGTTTTTTTATAATTATTTTGAGTTTTCCGTAGATCAGAAGTTTAGCTTGTTATCTTAAGAGCTCTTTTTTTTGCTTAATCAATATATCCAGGCTTTTTCCAGTCCGGAGGATTGATGGTTACTGTTAGTAGTTATGATTTATGAGAGTCACAATCCAATTTGGATGCGTGATTACTTCATGTTAAGTCAACAGCCAAACGATTCCCTATTTGGTAGTTGATTATGTGGATTGGCCAGGGAAATCCTTTTCCTGTTGGTACCAAGCTTCATCCCATAATTCTACAGTCTTGACTACTTTGAAAATGCACCATTACATCATGGAACTAAATCTGATTAGTTATCTTTCTTGGTTTTCCAATTTGCTTTGAAATCTTGTACTATTTTATGTATTCTTAACTCCAATTTGTTGTACATGGATTATTATGTTTGAAATGTTTGTTATTAAGATCAAATTCATGTAGGCTTTTCAGCAGAGGCTGCAAGTTGGTTGGGTGTGGCTCTGCAGTACCAAGTCTTCAGATATCCAATGATGATATTTCAAAAATTGTTGATACTTCTGATGAATGGATATCTGTTCGTACTGGAATTCGAAGTCGAAGAATACTTTCTGGTAGGTTTTTCCTTGCAGTTCAGACTTGTGTCCTCTAAATGTGGCTTTAAGTCAATTTCATGAGTTTAGAATATGCAATCGGGTTACATATATGATCTAATGATTCACCATATTAATAGAGATTAGAATGATCTGCTTTCTGGTTGCTTAACCACCAACTCCCAACCTTGTTGCTCTAAAAAAAAGGATTGTACATGCTGAGCCTCATGTTGAATCATGGCATATGAGTCCAGCCTACTCATAACCATTGTAGGCTGAACAAAGAATATCAGGTGGCAGAAGATTCTGAAACTCTGTTTGCTCTTACATACATCTAAAACGAGATCCTTTAAGCTTGTCCGTCTGTCTATTGCTGGAGTCATGCCTGTTTGTTCTGTTTACATTCTAGATTTGTGTACACCTAAACTTAATGGAAGTAGAATTTTGTGCAATCTGTTTATGGTGCAGGAAACGATAGTTTAACAGGTCTGGCTGCAGAGGCTGCAAAGAAAGCTCTTGAGATGGCTGGGGTTGAACCCGATGATATCGATCTTGTTCTGATGTGTACGTCCACTCCAGAGGACTTATTTGGTAGTGCTCCACAGGTATGCATTTGCAATACTAATTTGAAGTAAGTCGGGATTTTTTCTTTCTGCTTCTACTTCTAAGACGTTATCCCGTAGTCTTGCTTTTTCTTCACTGTCTGAAATATATTTAGTTTCAACTGTTTGAAATATATCTGTGGTAATATTTCCAGATCCCGAAAGCCCTTGGATGTAAAAAGAATCCATTAGCTTACGACATTACTGCTGCCTGTAGTGGTTTTGTGTTGGGCCTAGTTTCAGCTGCTTGCTACATTAGAGGTAAAAATCAGGGTGTAGATATTGCAAAAGTTATTTTTCAATTATCTCTATCATCACAATGAAATAATTATGTGTTGTTATTTAGGGGGTGGATTCAATAACGTTCTGGTGATTGGTGCTGATGCTCTGTCCCGTTATGTTGATTGGACAGACAGAGGATCGTGTATCCTCTTTGGCGATGCTGCTGGAGCTGTGGTGGTACAGGTAGGTACTATCGAACGTCCTCTACCATTTTTCGATCATGAATTCGAGAAAGAAAAGGAAGATATTGCGAAATCAATGTTCAAAAAACAGTGTAACTAGTGTGCTTCCCCAAACAATATTTTGCATATGCTTTTTCATAAGAGTCGGATTATATCTTGCTTCGCATATATATTCATGACAATTTTCTTCTTGAAAAAGCTAACTGTAGATCTACTATTTGATCCATTTCACATAATCTCTTTTGTCAGGCCTGTGATGGTAATGATGATGGTTTATTTGCTTTCGACATGCATAGTGACGGTGATGGCCAAAGGTGTCTAATCACCATTCTTGAGCTATCTATCCCATATCCCTCTTAACTGATCAATGAACCTTAAACAAATTTCATTTTTACAGACACTTAAATGCCTCCATGAAAGAAAAGGAGAAAAATCAAGAATTAGGTACAAACGGCTCACTCGTTGGACTCCTCCCAAAAGGCACCTCATTCTCGTGTATCCAGATGAACGGTAAAGAAGTCTTCCGCTTTGCTGCTCGTGTGGTTCCTCAGTCTATTGAATTGGCCCTGGGGAAGGCGGGCCTAACCGGGGCGAATATAGACTGGTTGCTTCTTCATCAGGTTTGAAGCTGATCAATCACACTTGACTCTAATTCATTTAGTTTTTTATTAAGGTTATGAGACTCTAAAAGTGATTGATATGCAGGCAAACCAAAGAATCATAGATGCAGTGGCAACACGTTTAGATCTCCCGTCTGAACGAGTGATATCCAACCTGGCAAACTACGGGAATACGAGTGCTGCCTCGATTCCATTGGCATTGGACGAGGCTGTAAGAAGTGGTAAGGTACAAAGTGGTCATACTATAGCTACTGCTGGCTTTGGAGCTGGCCTTACATGGGGCTCTGCTATTATTAGATGGGGATAATTTATCCAGGAAAAAAAGAAGGGTAAAAAAAAAACAAGCATATTCAATTGTGCAATTTTGTGGGTTTGTATTTTTGACTTTCTGAAATTCAATGGTGTAATCAAACAATTTATTTTGTTGCTCTACTCTCGAGGCTTCAGTTTCATCAATAATATTTATTCTTTTCCCCATTTTATGGCATCTGACTTAGTGAAATACCAGATTTTCTGTTGCAAAAATTCTGATTTTTTTTAATGGTTGGCTAGCGATTTTCATGTTTGTTTTAATTTGGTAAGAGAAGCATGGAAGTAGCTGTGATTGGCTATTAGATATTCGTGTTTGTTCTAATTTGGTGCGTTATTTTATTATTGGCTAATGTTTTTTCTAGTTTAAATACAATTTAATGTTGAGGTTCATGTATAATTATAGGCACACCAAGATTATGCAGCCTTCATATTTAATAAAATATATATGTGATTTGATGTTTCAATCTTTTATGAAAAGGTAAATTGACTCTATACTCTCAAATTACTAATTAGTTTAAGTGGCAGTTGCAAGGCATTTGGCTGAGTTTATAGAAACTTTTTACAAAGTATTATTGTGAAGGATGTCTTTAAATTCGTCAAAACTCACACACAAATGGCGGGCTCGGACATGATTGTTTCTCAGGATATGGTCGATCGTGCACGACAATAATGTTTAAGTATGTGTTAAGTATAATCTTTAAGCATGACAATAATGTTTATGTATATATTATATACACGGCTGTGCCTTGAGACATGTTTGACCATGCGGAACAAAACGATAGTGGATGTGCGGCGCACTGTCATATCACGACACACGGTCGATCGTGCGTGATATACATATATCTTTTAAAATTATAAATATGTGTTTTTTTTTTGTCAACCGTATCAAAGAATACAACCGTGCCCGACCAAGTCACACATGGAAATGTCTGTGTCACGGGAGACCAACTCACCTTTACATTCACCTTTACATTCAGATAACACTTTAAACATTTAACTATATAATTCAATAATTAATTTCTCAATAGCATTCAGCATCTCATACTCAAGAAATTTAGAAATTTTCAATTAAAAAAGAAAAGTATAAGTATGTATATATATATATATATACACGAGAATCAGAATGGGCGTCGCACGTGGATGATAAATTTTTAAACTCAAAAATATTATATCACTATTAACCTTAAATAATAATTTTTTATAAGGGTATAGAATCAATATTAAATTAAATTAAATACAAAAAATTTATAGTAAATTAGAGTCCTAATATAATAGAGTTCTACTTATAATAGAATTCTGTATGATTTAGGTATAGAATTTTAATGTAAAATTATTTAAATATGAAAATTGTAAATTACTATTATAACCTTAAATAAAATATTTAATAAGGATATATTAGGCAATCCATATTTTGTAAGAAATATCCGTACTTTTATATAGGTAATAGATATGAATTTTTTAACTCAAAAATATTATATCACTATTAACCTTAAATAATAATTTTTTATAAGGATATAGAATCTATATTAAATTAAATTAAATACAAAAAAATTATAGTAAATTAGAGTCCTAATATAATAAAGTTCTACTTATAATAGAATTTTGTATGATTTAGGTATAGAATTTTAATGTAAAATTATTTAAATATGAAAATTGTAAATTACTATTATAACCTTAAATAAAATATTTAATAAGGATATATTAGACAATCCATATTTTGTAAGAAATATCCGTACTTTTATATAGGTAAATTCCGTACTTTTATATATGTAATAGAAATTGATATATATGAGTGACACTTGTGTGCCCTAAGGGCACAGTGCCCCCAAATTAATCATCATATGGTGTTAAATATATACTCTATAGGTATCATGTATGTACTTTTCAGTATCACATGTATATTCTTATATATATGATACCTGTAGAGTATGTATATTTATAACACCAAGAAACATAACACCTATAGAGTATATATATAACACCTGAAAAACATATATATAACATCTAAATTTGTGTCCCTATGTGCCCCAGAGGTATATAAGGTTTTGTCGATATATATATATATATATATATATATATATATATATATATATATATAACGCTCTCCCCATAAAGTATAAGAGCATGCCCATCACTGCTCTATTCAAGCATCACCGCCAATTAATTCTCTCCAACACATCACTAACCATGGCGCTATTGTAAAGATATGCACAGTGCGGTGCTAATTGTGGCACCACACTGTGCTGGCGCTACATATATATATATATATATATATATATATATATTTTTTATATTTATTATATATTGTGGAGCTATTTTATAATATTTGAGATAGTATAATTGTATTTTGTCAACACAAATTGTGATATAAAATTATAATTGAAATGATAATTTGAACACCACGAATGGTAATTTGAAAAATTGAAATGATCGTGAGTGATTGTTTCTCAATATGGATAGTGAAAATTAGAGAAACGAGAAGCAATTACATAAGATTACTAATAATAAATTAAAATGCAAAAAAATACAACATCACATTACTGAAAAATAAATTACAATACATGAAAATAAAATACTGAAATTGATTAAAATACATGAAAATAAAACATAAATTGAAAATAACGAACAAAACCTAGTAATCCGATAGACCAACACCAGATCCAAATTCTCCAAAATTTGGAAATTGTCCATACATATCAAACATATTTGGAGTTAATAGCACTTGAGATTGTTTCCTCTTCTGCATAATTATTTGTTGTTGTTCTTGAAAGTACTCATGTTTGACGGGATCAGCAATCGTATCCAAATCAATAAGTAGTATGTTATCTTCTCTAGTCATTTCATACTGGTATTTGCTTGTCGCAATTGTCGATTTTGTGCTTTAGTGTGTTGCCTTTGTGCTTCAATTTTTTGCTTTTGTGCTTCAATTTTTTGTCTTTGCACCTCAATATCCCATTCTTTATTTGCAATTGAAGTTGAAAATAATTCTCGTACTTTCTTATTCTCCTCCTTTATAGTGTTGAAAATAATTCTCAAATTTGTTGAGAATGAATCTACTCACTTTCAGGATTTTCTTGGTCGATTTAGACAAATTAGAGATGCAGATGCTCATTTTGCACTTCAAAATGTATTAATTGATCATTTGTGGGAAGAATATTCTAATTCAGAAAATTAAGAATTATGACTATGTAACATCTATTTCCCTTTCAATAAAAATAAGTTATTGTTTTTGTTTTCATTTTATCTTAAGTTTCATTCAATTACTCCTATAACTTTTTATTTATACAATTTGAATATAAATAATAAATTATATTAAAAAACTTGTAGGTGTAAATATGTTAATCAATTATAATATATTCAAAAAATATGATTAAATAAATTTATAATTAAAAATATAATAAAATATTCTTTTTAGTGTAAAAAGTAGTACAGGGTGTTGGAGATGAAAATAGTGATGCAACATCTGCACTAAAGTAATGGCAGTGATGGAGATGCTCTAAGTAAACTTCCTGCTACGTTCTCCAACTAAAAGGCGCTGCTAAATTCTCCCAAAAAAAGAGGAAAAAAGAAAAAATCGAAGCTCTCTCAGATCTCCAATGGCGACCAAGGCCTCCATCACTCATGTTATTTTCGACATGGACGGGCTTCTTCTCGGTAACTTTTACTCTCTAAACTCTATTCCAAATCTCAATCGACAATATGAGATTACTCGTGAAACTAATTTTAATACATTGTTGTAAAAGTCTGAGATGAAGTCATGACTTTTGTGCTTGACTTTGCGTGGTGTTCATTGATCGTAATATGGGTGGAAGTTTTGTTGGGTGCTTTTGATGGCTTGTTGCTGATTGAGCTTCTGTAATTTGCTTTGCACTGTCAATATTTGTGTTATGGGGGAGTCGGAGAAGGTAGTTATAATTGTTTAATAGTGAAGCATTATGGCCATTTAACTGTATAATTTGGCAATCCAAATTTTTTGTGTATTCTTTTCTTTAGAATAGTTTTTTCCATATATCTTTAAGAACTTCCAAACTCATTTTTTCAGTGCCTGGTAATTTTCAATTCAATTAGATTCATAACCAACCTGCATTTGGGAAAAGAACAAGCCCCTCCCCTCTGGAACATTTAGGTAGAATCATCAGAAGTAATGCATTCAGCATTTCATGGTATCAACAATGTCAACTCCACCGGAGATTTCAATTCCATATATGAAACAGAGGAAGCATATTTCTGAAATTGTAAGTTAGTTCAGGCACTGAGTAATAATGGTTCTTTGTTTTCTCAAAGTGGGGTTTAAGGGTGCTTATTGTGATATTCGGAATTTCCCCAAAAACGAAGACAACGTAGCATGTCCTACTTGGAGAAAACTATGCTGTCTGCTTCTAGGTATTTCATGCTCACAATTCAGACGTATTTAGCGCTAAAGGATGGCACAGGAATGATACTAAGAGTAGGAGGTAAGGTGCTTTATTGAGACTGTGTCAGTTGATTGCTAACTTGGCATAAATATTGTGACATTCTCATCACCATTGTGAGACATGAGATTTCAAATTTTATATCATTGTAAATCATAGCTCCCCTCAGATCGACTGTTGCAAGGCAATGCCAATAAGCAGTGTTTTTTCTTTT